>NW_020871024.1:47500-50876 GCF_003789085.1 Penaeus vannamei | reverse complement strand
AATGTAGTTAAATAGATGATAGATAATATGAGGGATGATGCATGGAATAATGATTGAGGATGACAATAATAGAATTGAATAGTATTGAGTCATGCGGTTTTTGTAGGGGCTCTACGGCCTTGTGTGACATATACATATTATTATACGAGTGGGATATCTCGAACTCTTATTCATGAGAGAATGGAATAATAATAATAATAATAATAATAGATAATATTAATAATAATAATAATAAGTCAATTAATAAAATGATAATAATAACAATAATATACAATTATAATAGATAATGATAAAAGTATAAAAAGTAATAATATGAAAATGATAATGATTAACGAACATGGCACTACTAATCTACATTAAGTACTACAGCTTAATAGTAGAATAATGATGAAGAGTAATGTAATGTTTTATTATTTTAAACGCCATATATTTTGAAAATCATGATGATAATGAATAATAATAATAATAATGATGAATGATAAATAAAATAATAATAATTAATAATAATAAAAATAATAGAGTATATAATAATAATAATAATAATAATAATAATAATAAAATAATAATAATAATAATGATGAAAAGAATAATAGTAATACCATAATAGGAAACAACATCAAACAACAACAACAACAAGAACAAGGACAACAACACAACAGAGAGAGGAGAGATATAAAATAATAATGATAAAGCAGATAATAAGTGGTTGATGATGAAAATGACAATATGATTCAATAGTAATAACAATAAGTAGATAATAATAATACAACATGAAATAATAACAATTACAATAATAATGAGAAGATAATCGCTATAATGACGACCATGCAGTGACACCCCGACAAAAACAACAAAAGGACGACACGAGAGTCTCCCCAAATCATCCGACATGTCCCCGTCTATTTAAAGCCTCCGTCGATAATAATGCTGTCAATATTCATCGCCAGACTCACGTCACACTCGAGGGCCGGAGAGAAGACCTCGAGGGCGAAGTGGACTCGACGCTATCGATATCAGTGTTAAGGACTTTGTTTTTCCTAAAATACATCGGAGGGTTTGGGTGGGGGTCAGGGGATGGGGGTTTGAGGGGTCAGGGGATAGGGGATGGGGTGAGGGGTGGGGGGGGGCGGTGAGGGGATAAGGGGTGGGGGTGAGGGATAGGGGGGAGGGGTGAGGGGATGGGGGCGGGGTCAGAGGATAGGGAGGTGGGGGGTGAGGGGATGGGGGGGGCGGGGTCAGGGGGATGGGGGTGGGGTGGGGTGGGGTAAAGGGATGGGGGGGCGGGGTGAGGGGATGGGAGGGTGGCTGTGGAGATTGGAGGTGGGAGGGGAGTGAGCTGTGTGTGTGTGTGTGTGTGTTCGTGGTGGTGTGCGTAGAATTATTGTGGTTCTAAAGATAGAATAACGATACTGCGTGCGGGGGATTGTCTAGATTCTCTCACTTCTCTCTCCTCTTTCTCATGTTTCTCTCTCCCTCTCTCTCTCTGTCTGTCTGTCGCTCTCTCTCTCTCTCTTCTTTCTCTCTCTCTCTCTTCTCTCTCTCTCTCTCTCTCTTCGCTCTTCTCTCTCTCTCTCTCTCTCTCCTCTCATCTCTCTCCTCTCTCTCTTCTCCCTCTCCCTCTCGCCTCTCCCTCCCCTCTCTCTCTCTCTCTCTCTCCCTCCCTCTCTTCTCTCTCTCTCTCTCTCCTCTCCTCCCTCTCTTCTCTCCCTTCTCTCATCTCTCATTCTCTCCCTCTCTCTCTCTTCTCTTTCTCTCCTCTCTCTCTCTCTCTCTCTCCTCTCTCTCTCTCATCTCTCTCTTCCACTCTTCTCTCTCTCTCTGCGTCTCTCTCTCTCTCATCTCTCTATCTTCTCTCTCTCTCTCTCTGCTCCTCGTCTCTCTCGTCTCTCCCATCCCTATCTGCTCTCTAACTCTCCTCTCCATCTCTCCTTGCCCTTTTCCCGGCTAAGTAAATCAGGCCGCCCTGTGGATGTTGCTTGGTTCCTGCTCTCTCTCTCCCTCCTGCTCCGTCTGTCTCTGTCCTAGTCTCGCCGCCTTCTACGATCTTCTCTCCTCCTATCCACGGTCCCTACTCCTTCTCTCTCTTCTCTAATTAATCCATATGAATGTGGTGTTATGTGCGTGCCTGCGTGCGTGTGTGGTGTGTGCATCTTTCGCCACATTCCCCGAAATTCATTGACATCCATCCCAGCCTCCGGAATGATCCTTGGACGCGAAGGCCCAAAGACACGCGGATGTCATCGAGCTAATGTCCCGACCCAATACTCATTACAGTTTGGCGAATTAGCATCCATTACTTCAGAAGAATTATCTGTGAAATATTTTCAAGGAGAGGACATACGTTGTTGTGTGTGTCCCTTTTTTTTTTTTACTTTTTTTTTCTAATCTCTGGGTATCTGGGTGTGTTTATATCATTCAGCGTTTGTCTGTTTGCATGACATTTATTGGACTTATGTTTGTCGTTTTCTTTTTTCTCTCCCTCTCGCTCTCTCTGCTTTCATCTCATTATCCGTCTCTCTGAATGGTTGCCTGTTTTGTTGTGTGTTAATTTGCCTGTATCTGTGTCTTTTCTCTCTGTTTGTTCTTTATGTTCGGTGTCCTGTCTATCTTTCCTCTCTCTCTGTCTTCCGTGCGTCTCACAGGAAACTGCTTCTTACAACATTTACGAGTATTAGTCCATGTCTATCACATAGGTGGCTTTTTTGTTTTTTTCTTGTTGTTTTGTCTGAGGTTTTTGTTTGTGTTTGTGGGGGTGTTTCTGTTTGGTTTTTGTGTTTCGTTTGGGGTGTGTTGTGTGTGTTGTTTTTTGTTTTTTTTTTGTGTTTTTTTTTGAAAAAGGTTTTGGTGGGGTGTGGGTGGGTTTGGGTGGGGGGAGGGGTGTGTGGGTGTAATATAGGGAAAGGGGAATATGAGGAGACTTTTGCAGCTTTGGGGACGTATTCTTACTGATTTTCTGTAAGTTCAATTCTATTTGTGGGGGTGTTTCGAAATTGTTGTGATTTTAAATAATAGTGTTCTAAATTACCGCATTCGAAGTCAACGGAGAGAGATAGATTGTAATATGTGAGTGAGTTTATACATTTTAAAAGGTTAAAGGTTGGGATAAGGAGTAGAAAAAAGAGGTAAAAATGAATAAGACATGAGAGCGCTTTGGGGTGGTGAGTAGTATTCACGATAAGGATGCTTCATTGTAGGGGTCGGAGTCTTTTTGTTGTTGCTGTTCTTGTTTTATTGTCGCGTCGCGGACTTTCTTATCTTCCATGTCGGTCTCGGGGGCCTGCTTTTGCCGGACAGTGTTTCATGTCTGTATCGCGGGGGGGCCGTATGTGTGTATAGCCGTTAGCTTCGTCTGTGTGGTGGTCGGTGTGGCCATCGG
>NW_020871024.1:35000-42500 GCF_003789085.1 Penaeus vannamei | reverse complement strand
ATAGCAATGGCAATAACAACAATAATGATAATAATAACAGTAGAAATAGTAAAAATGATAATAATTTTAGGAACAACAACAATAATTTTAATAATTGAAATAATTATAACGATAAGAATCGTAATAATGATATGATAACAACAATAATAAAACAATAATAATAGCAATATCAACAACAAAAACAATAATAACAATAAAAATAATAACAATAATATAAACGATGATAATGATAAAAATTACAATAATAATAATAAAAAATAATTATAATATTGGTGTTGATAATGATGTATAACGATTACAATAATGCTGATACCAACAATAACAAAGATAATGGTGATGATGATGATAACGACAATAACAATGATGATTATGATGATAAAAATTTAATCAATAATCATCCAACATTATCCAGATTTTCACAAAAGAGGATATTTTTTTTAGCCTCTTAAGCAACACTTAAGAAAATACAATGTTTAGGGTGAGTCTACACTGTCAAAGACTTGGTAGAGTAGAGAAAAGAGGCGGTGGGGGAGGGGGAGGAGGAGGAGGAGGGAGAGAGGCAAATGGAAGGGAAAAGGGAGAGAGGGAAGAAGAAGGGAAAAGAGGGGACACAAGACCTACTACCAATGAACCCCTTGGATTTATCTTACAGCGGAATGATACATATTTGGGCCGACATTTGCATAATGTGCTTATCGTAGGAAAGTCTCGTCTGCTACAGTACACCAGGGGCTCGGTATCCCCCCCCCTCTACCCTCTCCCTCCTCATACGAACGCCTTGGATGATGAGGAAGATAAATCTCTCTGTAAGAAAAAAAAATGTAAAAGAATATTGATAAACAGGAAAAAAGAAAGAATAAAAAGATAGATACCATGAATTATAATGAAGACCTCGCCATACCGCGCAATATACAAGCTTCATTCTGCAACGTAGCGAGATGGACAATCTTGCTTATTCTCTTTCTCTCCTTCTCTACATCTCGCCACCTCCCTCTCTGTCTCCCACCCTCCCTCTCTATCTCTCTCCCTCTACATATTTCCACCTCTTCCTCTGGTTCCCTTCCCCTCTCTCCCTCTCTCAACATCCCCCATCTTCCTCTCTCTCTGTTCCCCCCTCTCTCTCCTTATATATATATATATATATATATATATATATATATATATATATATATAATATATATATATATATATATATATATAATATATATATATATATATATATATATATATATATCCCCACCCTTTCTCTCCGTCTCCCACCCTCCTCTCTTTTCTCTCTCTCTACATCTCCCACCTCTGTCTCTCTCTCTCCTCCCCCCCCCCTCCCCCTCTCTTTGTATCTCGGTCTTCGACAGTGCCGAGGCGGGAGAGCGATATCAGCTTGAATCTAGTTGATTACACTTCAACTAATTATGTATCGTGATTAAGCGTGGGCAATCTTGGCTCGACTGTGCCCCCCCCCCTGGCATTGTCCCTCAGACGTTGGGTTTACTTGCCCTCTGTGTAGACCCTTTTTCTTGTGTATTAGATCATAATTTGGACTTTAAGGCTTTAAACATTTATAATTTGGGATGATTATAAGCCTCATTTTCAATATTCTTGTCGGGTTACTCACCAACTGCTGTGCTAATACTCAGTCACTAGCTGACTCATCTTCACTTTATGCTATGGTTTGGATCTCTCTCTCTCTCTCTCTCTCTCTCTCTCTCTCTCTCTCTCTCTCTCTCTCTCTCTCTCTCTTCTCTCTCTCTCTCTCTCTCTCTCTCTCTCTCTCTCTCTCTCTCTCTCTCTCTCTCTCTCTCCACACACATCAAATTACAAATGAATTTATAACACCTCGGTAAGCACTTCGTCGAGGGCCAACGAGGGACTCCCTGCACCGCAACTTGAAGCATCGCCACACCAGCAGGTACACTCGTAAGCCCGTAGCTTTGCGAAACCGAAACCGACTAAATCAAACACGCAAATGCCCCTACACTAGTCCTCTTTCCGCGGCATCACAAACTCATCTATCATCACAAAGCACCAAATGAAGGCATAAAAGCTAGATTACACGTAGGAAATACGTCATTTTGGGCTATGGCAGCCGACGAATATCCAAAGTAAAAAAAAAAAAAAAAAAAAAAAAAGGAAGAGGCAGCTCTTCAGTTCTTTAATCAAGTTTCCTTCACCGAGCTCGCTCATTGGTCAACGCCGTGCGCGCGTAGCCAGCTGATTGGCTAGTTTGAAATCGTGCGAGTACCAGTTTGCCAACGGCCTTTTTTTACCCGACAGATTATCCAGCGAAACGACAACGGTAAATTACTCTTATCCTTCCCATTCCTTCGCAACTGGTGGTTACGACAGTCATTCCAGGTTATAAAAAGGGATAAAACATATATAGAAAAAAAAAAAAAAAAAAAAAGGATTTTCCTTTCTGGAACGGTAGACGAAGAAGAGAACGTAGGAATTCGTTGTCCGGAGCGGTGATAAGGAGAATTACCGAGATTAATGGACCGTTGAGGGAAATAGTGCCGGTTGGCCGTGCGGATGGGCGCGAGGTGGCAGATGCAGTCGGCTGCTCGCTGCGGGAAGGGGCGAGGGAGAGAGAGGCCCTTGCTTCGAGGGCTTGGTGGAGGAAAGGGAAAGGGGCGCGCGAATTTCTCTTGGAGAGTGTGCGTCCGCGTCTTCGTTTCTCTCTCTCTCTCTCTCTCTCTCTCTCTCTCTCTCTCTCCTCTCTTCTCTCTCTCTCTCTCTCTCTCTCTCTCTCTCTCTCTCTCTCTCACTCACTCACTCACCTCCTTCTCACTTCTCTCTCTCTCTCTCTCTCTCTCTCTCTCTCTCTCTTCTCTCTCTCTCTCTCTCTCTCTCCTCTCTCGTCTCTCTCTCTCTCTCTCCCCTCTCTCTCTCTCTCTCTCCCCTCTCTGATATTTATTTCAACAATAAACCAACAACATTAAAAACAGCAATACTACCATCAATTTGATAATAATAATACGGACGGCAGCAATAACAGCAAACGACCGAGAACTAATAATTGTTCACAGTTTACTTTCCAATTAATTAATGAGTAATCAGAGCAGGTGTTCCAGGTGCTCGTTCTTTTCCAGAGATTGCGTTAGGCTGTGTTTGCTCTTCGGATTATCCTCCGGGGATTCAACTCTGAAGAATGTTAATTTGCGTTAATTTATTCGCCCAGAGAGAGAACTGGAAGCAGTGGACTGTTTCCTTCTCTCTCTTTTTTTTTAATCGTTTTACATTTCTGTTTGGTGGATATGTGATTGCGAAGTTCTTTGTGTATTTATAGATATGCAAGTGTATAAAGAAATATTTTGTGTTATGGTGGAGTAGTATCGAATGTACATTATAACATTCAAATCGAAGAAAATGGTATAGAAGAATTGAATTATGAAGAAAGAGAATATGAAGAAAAACAATGGATATGATAAACGCACTGCTATATCGGATATGCTATGTGTTTACGTCATTATAAGTATCGTATCTGCATTATACCATATATGGATAAAGAAGATCCTTTTATTAAGACTGACTTGACCAAAGTAATGTATACAAACGGAAATATATAAGCAGGATATTTTAGAATAAAGTTGAACAAAGAAACGGTGAAAAAGAAGAACGAGGATGAAAGAATATAGAATAGCAAAGGCCACGACGAAAAAAAGATTGAGAGAAATGTGCGAGAAGGATGAGTGGAAAAAGAAAAGAGAGCCTGAGAAGAGAGGGAACAAGAAGAGTAACTAAGTGAAAGAGAGAGGGAGAGAGACAGAGATCGATAGATAGATAGATAGAGAGAGACAGACAGACAGAGAAGAGAGAAGACAGAGAAGAGGAGAGAGAGAGAGAGAGAGAGAGAGAGAGAGAGAGAGAGAGAGAGAGGAGAGAGAGAGGGAGAGAGAGAGAGAGAGAGAGAGAGAGAGAGAGGATGTGTAACAGAAAGAGAGACAGAGAGAGGAAGAAAGGATGGTCGATAGTAGAGAGAAAAAAGTGGAGAAAAATAAAAGAGAGATGGGAGGGGGAGGAGGGAGAAACATGCACAAAACAGAGCTAGACAAGGATATATGATAGAAAGCAGACAGGGGGAGGATAGCAGGAGGCAGAACACAGAGAGAAAGAGAGAAAAAGAATGAGAAACTGAAACACAGAGAAAGGGGGCAGGACAGAGAAACGCCGAAAATGAAAGGGACTTGAAAGAAAGAAAAAGTGAAATGTACAGAGAACGAGGGTAGAGCAGAGAAAACAAGAGGAAGAAATTACACAAAATGTCACAAGAGGAAACGACCTTCACCGTCCCTTACACTCTCTCTCTTTCCCCGGGTTAGTCTTCCACCTCAGGGTCAGCCTCCCCTGATAAAACAAGGCGTAAGGTTGCTGGAAACACACGCAAAAATAAATAAAAAAGCAAGGAAAACGTAATCCAACATTCATTCTCTAAATTCCCCCATGTGCCGCATAATATATATAATATATATATATATATATTATATATATATATATATATATATATATATATATATATATATATATATATATATATATATATATATATAATATATATATAAAGAGAGAGAGAGAGAGAGAGAGAGAGAGAGAGAGAGAGAGAGAGAAATAAAGATTTACTGATAGACTGAGAGAGAGCTAGTGAAGAAGGAGAAAAAGAGAGAGATGAAGAGAAAGAGAAAGACAAGCCTAGTAAAGAGCTGGATACAAACATTAGATTTTAATCCGAGTTGAAAGGCCAGTTATGCGGGGGGGGGGGTGAAGGGGGAAGGGGGGGGAGGGGAAGGGTATGTGGGTGGGTATATAAAGGAGAAGATAAGAAGAAACGAAGAAGAAACCGACGGTAGAAGACAGAGGGAATAGTTTGGGCTGGGAAGAACACGGAGGGGAATCTAAAACGCGTTCGGGTCGCCGAGTGAATGAAGTTATATATTCTGAATGTATTATCTATTCTCTGTCTTTCCGTCTTTTTCTGTCTTCTGTCTCTGTCTTGTCTCTGTTGTCTGTCTGTCCTCTCTCTTTTCATATCTTATCTTCTCTTTTCTTCTCCTCTTTCCTCTCTCTTCCTCTCTCCTCTCCTTCCTCCTCTCTCTCTTCTCTCACTCTCCTCTCTCTCCCCCTCTCTCTCTCTCTCTCCCTCTCTCTCTCTTCTTCTCTCTCTCTCTCTCTCTCTTCTGCTCTCTCACCCTATCTACGCCATCATTCTTATTTCCTGTTATACGTTCCTCTGTCTAACTTACAGCTATCTCTCTCTTTTCATATCTTCTTCTCCTCTCTCTCTCTCTCTCTCTCTCTTCTCTCTGCTCCTCTCTCTCTCTCTTCTCTCTCTCTCTCTCTCTCAAATCTCTCTCTCTCTCTCCTCTCTCTCACCTATCTACAGCTAACCCATCATCCTTATTTCCTGTTATACGTTTCTCTGTCTAACTTATAGCTATCCATCCCCTCTCTCTATTCATCTGTTTCCTCTTCCTCCATTTATCTATCTCTCTTTCCCATCGATAATCCTGTTCGAAAGCTTGTTCGGTGCCAACACGTGTTAATTTGCATACATGTATATTCGAATGTTTATCATGTGTGAATAACCCTTTGCGTTATTACGTGTGTTCTGCATGCATGTTTGCAATGGTGTAAGTGTGCATATCACATTTCAAGATTAGGCTTGTAAATTATGCAATGTAATGGTATTGCCATGGCTTTGTTTCAAGTGGTGAAATCACACTCACGCGTTTACGTTTTGCAATTATTAAAATAAAAAGGTAAATTCATATGGATATTTTCCTCACCTCTCTCGCTCCCTCTGTTTATACTTGTGTGTCTGTCTTCGTCGTTGTTTGTCAGTCTGTATCCGTCTCTCTTTTTCTCTTCCTTCTCTTTGTCTCTCCCTCCCCGCTCGATTATCTAATCCAATAATTCACACAGGAAGCGAGTGGGCCAGATATCGGATTCCTAAAGGAGCAAACAGAGAAATTAATTCGTTAAGATTTACCTGGCTGGTGAGTTTGTGAATTATCTACCTGGTCTTAAATGTCAACCAGGGACAAATTGTCTGCCTCGTGTGAATGATTTACATGGTGTTAAATGCCCGAGCTGGTGTGGACGGGGGTGAAATATCAACGTATTGTATATTATCTGGTGTAAACTTTAATGTAAATTATCTAACTCTGAATTAAACACTTGGTATTAACGTTATCTAATTTGTCGAGAGGTATCTGTACCGGTGTATATAAACCGCACATGTAAGAATTGTCTACTTTGTATGAATAACCTTCCTGGTGTGAATGATATGCCTAGTTTCCTGCATGATATAAATTACCTACTAGAAATAAATCATCTTTTGTGTTATAAGCTGCCTGCTCTCGTGGAATTGATCAGGGGTTATTTTGACATTAATCATATGCCTGCCGTATATTACCTCCTAATTGTAAATGCTGCAAGGTGAACGGTCTGGTGTCGAGTGTAAATAATCCATCAGGTGGCAACTCCCTGGATTATCTATCGGACGTGGCTCTATCCCCAGTGTAAAATAACAAACGCCGCTTGTATATAACGATTACGTGTCTCCGGCTCTTAATGACCTCTGTTTCTGGCACGAATATGACCACGCCCTTTCGCTGTGAGGGGGTGGGTGGAGTGGGGGTAAGAAGGGAGGAAGAGTCAGGAAGGTATTGAGAGGGGGGGCAGAGAGGGAAGAAAGGGTTGAAAGGTGTAGGTAGAAGAGGGGAGTGACTTTTTGGGAGGATCGAAATGGTGAGAGGGGGGGGGGGGGTGCTGATAAGAGGGAGAGAGGATCGGAGGAGGAATGGGGAGTTGTTGTTTGGGGGCACAAGGGAGGAGGGGAGGAGGGTTTGGGACACGAGGTGGTAAAGTAGGGACGTGAAGGTAGGAAGGTTTAGGGGGGATAGGGAAGCGGTAATTGTAATAACGATAATGATGATGATGATGATGATTATTGTTATTGTTATAACGATTATGAGGATTATGAGGATGATGTTAATAATAATGAGGATGAGGATGATAATGGTAAAAAAATTAATAACAATGATCGGTGATGATATTATGATAATGTGATGATGATAAAGATAATATAATGATAATAATGATTAAATAATAGCAATGATAATAAGTAATAATAATGAAATAATGATAATGATGATAATAAATAATGAAATGATAATAATTAAAGATACAATGATAACAATTATGATAAATTGATAATGATAATGATAAATGATAATAAATAATAATAAAATAACAATAATAATCATCATGATAATAATGATAATGATGATGATGATGATGATGATGAGATGATGATGATGGAATTGATAATATAATAATAATAATAATAATAATAATAATAATAATACAATAAACAATAATAATAACAATAATAAAATATAATAGTAAGTAAAGTAATAATAACAAAATAATAATAATATAAAAAAAAAAAAAAAAAAAAAAAAAAAAAAAAAATAATAATAATAATATAATAATAATAATATA
>NW_020871024.1:20000-30000 GCF_003789085.1 Penaeus vannamei | reverse complement strand
TTGGATTATTTCTTTGCTCTAATTAAAGTATATATAACTTTTCATTGTATATAATAAAAAATTATATAATATATATATAATATTATAATATATATATAATATATAAAANATAATAATAATATAATAATAAATAATAATAATAAAATAATAATAATAATGATGATAATATAATAATAAATAATAATAATATAATAATAATAATAATAATAATAATAATAATAATAATAATAATAATAATGATAATAATGATAATGGTAATAATAATAATGGTAATGATAATAACAACAATAGTAATAGTAATAATAATGATAACAGCAATAATGATAATTACAACAATGATAATAATTTTAACAATTATAATAATATAATGATGATAACAACAATAATAATGCTATCAATGATAATAGCAATAACTAATATGATATCGATGATAAGGATGATATTCATTACTATCATCATTATCATTATCATCATCATCTTTATCATTATCATTACCAATATTATTATTTCTATTGCTGTTATCATTATCATCATAAACACCAGCATTATTATAACTGTTATCAATTATCATCAATATTATCATAATCATCACTGCAATTACCGTTATCATATTATTGTTATTGATATTATCATTATCATTATCGTCATCATTATCATCACTATCATTGTTATCATCATTTTTGTTATCATCATCATCATCATCACCATTATCATTATTATTATGATCATCTCAATCATCATCATCATCATTATTATGAACACCTCAATCATCACCACTATCATTATTATCATGATCATCTCAATCATCATCACCATCATCATCATCAGTTACCACCCTTATCACTTCCCTTTCGTCCTCACCAAACCATCCACGGCAATTCCCCCTCTCCCCCTCCCGTCCCCTCCCTCACCCCCTCCTCCCGTTTCGCCTGTTGATCATTCCCCCTCTCCCCCCCTCCACCCCCCCCACCCCCTCCCCTCGACCGTCAACAAGTTCCTCCCCCAAAAACGTTTATTTATCACGATTCTGTGTAACCTGAACGTTTTAGCGTATGGCTCATTATGGGGGCATGTGTGCGCGTGTGCGTGGTTGTGCGTGTTGTGTGTGTGTGTGTGTTTAGAAGGAGGGGGGGGGATGGTGAGTGTGTGCTTGTAAAATGTGTGTGTGTGTGTGCGTGTGTGGTTAGTTCGTGTTTGTGTGTGTGTGTGTTTCGTGTGTGTGTTAGTTCGTGTGTGTGTGTAATAGTTCGCGCGCGCGCGGCGCGCGTGTGTGTGTGGTGTTCGTGTGTGTGTTAGTTCGTGTGTGTGTGTAATAGTTCGCGCGCGCGCGCGCGCGCGTGTGTGTGTGTGTGTGTGACATTTCATCCGCATCGCCAAACAAAACAAAAACCCAAAAAAGGACAAATTTATAGACAACCAGATTCCCTAGCCAATCCCACTCCCCCCTTTAGGACCCACCCCCCAACCTCACCACCCCCCATCCCTCCTCACCCCTCCCTTCCCCAATCCCACCCACCCCAAACTCACCCCTCCCATCCTCCCATCCCACCCCTGCCCACCCCCACCACTCCCCTCCTCCCCCCACCACCTCAACCCCACCCCACCCCACCCCACTGCCTCCGCCTCGGTCCCTCTCCCTCATTTTATCGATTTTCTCCCCCCTCCCCCGAATAATCGATCGATTTTCTCCCTCAAATATCGACCGCTTATCCGGCCCTCCAGTCCGCTGTTCGGGAGCATCGCTAATGGCCCTTTGATTCACTCTCATCTCGCAAAATTATTAGATTAATTGATCACAATCAATCCGCTGGTTTTGGAGGATTCGGAGAGGATTGATGATTGGATGTGGATTAGGTGTTGCGGGGGGTGGGGTGGAGGGGAAGGGGGAGGAGAGGGCAGAGGGTGGGGTGGAGGGTGGAGGGTGGGGGGTGGGGAGGGGAGGGGAGGGGTTTTGGATACCTGTTCATGGGTTGGTTTTCTATACATGGTGACGGGGAGATAGATAGATAGATAAATAGAGAGATAGATAGGTAGGTAGATAGATAGATAAATAGATAGATAATAGATAGATAGTTTATAGGTTATAGGTTTTACATACATGGTGATAGGGAGATAGATAGATAGACACATAGATAGATAGGTAGGTAGGTAGAGAGATAGATAAATAGATAGATAGATATAATAAATAGATAGATAGATAGATAGTTTATAGGTTGGTTTTACATACACGGTGTGTGTGTGTGATAGATAGATAGATAAATAGATAGATAGATAGATAGATTGATTGACTGATTGATTGATAGATAAATAGAGAGACAGTGGGGGGGGGAGGGGAGGGAATAAGGGAGGGAGGAAGGTAGGGAGGAATAGAGGAAGGGAGGAAAGAGGGAAGGGAGGAAGGAGACAGAGAGAGAGAGAGAGAGAGAGAGAGAAGAGAGAGAGAGAGAGAAGAGAGAGAGAGAGAGAGAGAGAGAGAGAGAGAGAGAGAGAGAGAGAGAGAGAGAGAAGAGAGAGAGACAGAGAGAGACAGACAGACAGACAGACAGAGACAGACACACAGAGAAAGAGAGAGAGGAATGATATATGGGTGTAAGGAAAAGAAAATGTAAGAACAAGAAAAAGGAGAGGAACGTAGATAAAAGTAAATTAGATCCATAAATAGAAGAAAGAGAGAGACGAACAAACAAACTGACAGCGATAGAAAGATAGGTAGATGGATATATAGATAGACAAATAGATAGATAGACAGTTTAGATGGATAGAAAGAGATAGAAGTATACATATATAAATAGATAGATGGTTTGATAGCTAGATATACAGATAGATGAATAGATAGAGATAGACATGTATAGAGAGATAGATAAACAGATACATAGATATATAGACAGATAAATAGACAGAGGTAAATAGATAGATAGATAGATAGAGAGAGAGAGAGTGATAGAGAGAGATAAAAAGAGAGACAGACAGACAGACAGAGAGAGAGAGAGAGAGAGATAGGCAGATAGACAGGTAGCTAGAAAGAAAGATAAATAAATAGATAGATAGATAGAGAGACAGACAGACAGACAGACAGACAGAGGAAGGTAGGGAGAGAGAGAGCGCAATACATCAGAACAAAAAATAGCAATACTCTAAAAGGGAAAAAAAATCACTTTTTCATTTGGACGCAACTAATAAAATGACGCATAAATATGAACACTTTTATTTTTAGCTGTGAATGCTTTAGATGAAGGGTCACTTAAATAAATTACAAAATATGTTCACAATAGGTGAAAAATCACACTAAAGGAACAAATAACAAATGAACGCTAGATTACGTTATAACGGGAACGTATATTGAATCGAAAGAAAGTGATGAGGATGATAAGAGAAAAAAAAATAGAAATAAAAAATAAAAAAGTCAAGTAAATAACAAAAAACAACAAAAGAAGAAGAGGGATTGTTGAATCGAACAAGAAAAAAAATGTGACACAAAATTTAAGATTTGATCACCTTAAAAAAATAATAATAAATAAATAATGATAAAAAAAGAAAAATATATGTAGTAGATAAAAAAATACGTAAAAATAATCCAAACCGGGAAGAAAGAATCATATATACTCGACAACAAAGGAAAAGAAAATTGGGACAGTACAATATCAGACTCGAACGCACTGGCTCAAAATACATATTCTGAAAAAAAGAGAGAGAAAAGAAGGGAGAAAATGAGGAAAATGAAATATCAGACTCAAACGTATTGCTTAAAGATATATATATATATTATACCCCCCCCCCCCCCCCAAAAAAAAGGAGGGAAATAGAGAATATCAAATATCAGACTCGAACGCATTGGCTCAATACATATATTCAACAAAAAACGCAAAGTAAAAAAACAAAAGAGAATAACAAATAAAGACAGTGGTATATCAGACTTAAAACAGAAGAAAAGAAAAGAAAAGAAAGAATGAATAGATAAGAAAATAAATGAAAATAAGACCCGTGATATATCGGACTCGAACGCACTGGCTCAAAACTCCCTTTCGGCTCGTACCCCTATCCTGTGTTCCAGTCTGCACGAGAAAAGTCAAGGATTACAAATACGTTATCCTCTGAAAGCTCTTCTCTGTCCATTTTTTGAGATTGGGGTGATTATCAAACGTACCTATTTGTCCATTTTTTTTCCTCTCTCGCTACCTTTTTTTTCCTATCTCTTTTTTTTATTTTCAAATGATAGCTAAATGGACCTTGTTTGATATGAATGCCTGAGGCGGGTTGTTTGAACGATGAATGCGCTCGTTTCCCACCTTTTCGTGTCCGTTTCCTCTCTTTTTCGTTTGGCTCATATGTTTAATGGAGGGTAATTGCATTTGGTAAGGAGGATTACAATTACAAAGGATCAAAATGGAGGTAATTATTATATTGATGACGAAAGAACGAGGTGTGAGAGAGAGAGTAAAGGAGATAGCGCCAGAAGGACCGAGAGAGAACGAAAGGTAAAGCGGAAATTCGTATACAGTGTTTTTTTCCCTCGCTGTCTATCTCATATTTCTCCTTTGGCTTATTTAACCCACCTCTACGTTTTGTTGTTGTTGTTGTTGATTGTTGGTTGTTGGTTTCGGGTTGTTTGGATGCGTGTGGTTTGGCTTGGTGTGTTAGTTTGATTTTTCTTTCTCATTCTTTCTCTCTCTTTTCTCTGTCTATACGTGTTTGTCTGCGTGTGTGTGTGTGTGTGTGTGTGTGTGTGTGTGTGTGTGTGTGTGTGTGTGTGTGTGTGCTGAGTGTGTGCTTGGGTGTATGTGTGGGTGTGGGTGTGGATGTGGATGTGTAGGTGTGTGTGCATGTGTGGATGTGAGCGCGAATGATAAAGAAAGATAGATAGATAGAGAGAGAGAGAGAGAGAGAGAGAGAGAGAGAGAGAGAGAGAGAGAGAGAGAGAGAGAGAGAGAGAGAGAGAGAGAGGGAGGAGGGAGGGAGGGAGGGAGGAGAGACAGACAGACAGAGCCGAATACAGAATATATATGTGTATGTGCGTGTATGTATGTATGTACGTATGTATGTAGATATACTCGTATGTATATATATGTGTATATATATCTATATTATATATATATATATTTATATATATATATATATATATATATATGTATATATGTATATATGTATATATATATATATTATTATATATATATATATATAATATATATATATATATATATATACACACACACACACACACACACACACACACACACACACACACACACACACACACACGGAGGGACGTCCATCCCCCAGAGCAAGAGCAAGTCGAAGGACCAAAGACAGACACAAAGGGTCGAAGAAGGCAGCATCCGCCTCCATTTTCCTCCCAAAAGAAAAATGAAAACCGTCAAACAAACAAACAAAAAAAAAAATGAAAGAAATGAGATGCAAAAAGCGAGAAAAAAGTAGAAAATACGAAACGAAAAATATAATGAAAAAAGCGAAGAAAGATCTTAAAGTACAAATGAAATGTAAAAATCCCGGGAATGAAAAGAAAACAACGAAACAATACGAAACAAAAATAACAAAAAAGGAATCTGATAATTTGAAATGAAAAGAAATAATGAAAGACAAAGAAGAAAAAAAATAATATCGTCTTTTCTTCACGGAAATTTATCTTATGTAAAAAAACAAACAAACGATTAAAAAAGAGACAAAAAGAAAAAAAGAAAGAAAGAAAGAGACAAAAGAAAGTCATGAAGGAAATATGAAAATAAACTTTACTAGGTATACTCATTTTTTTTCTTCCCCTTTAAAACAAAACAAAAAAAGAACTCACCTCACTCTAAATATACTAGAAAAACAATAAGTAAAACAGAAAAAAGAAAGAAAGTGGAAAAAAAATATCATATATATATATATACATACATAAAATGAACAGTCCCCCTACAACAAAGCAAAAAATATATATGTAAATAACAATAATAATAAATAAATAAATTTCAAAAATGAATAAATAAATAAATAAAAAGGAAAAAAAATCCAAGAAAAGAAAGATCCAACCCCCAACCCACAAAACAAAAGAACATCCCCCCAAAAGAATTATTCCCGCCAAATTATTTTCCCGCCAAGACGAAACCGCGCGGCGTCTTGTGACGAAACTCGGTAATGGCGGGAATCCAGGAGCAGCCGAGGGAGCCTTCGGGTAAAGGGAAATGGCACGGCTGATTTCCCTTAAACTCTTTCGACAATTGAATCAACGAACAACATTCTTTCGCTACTTGTGCCGCCCGTGTACGCTAAAGACTTTACCGTTTTCCCGCCTTCGGTTTTCCCCAGTTAAAAGGAAGGGGAAGAGAAGAGGCGAGGAAAGGCGTAATGATGGTGGCTTGGGGACGGCGCCGGTGATTGCAGGGATGGTGATGATAAGGAAAGTGGCGGTGATAATTATGGTAGATGGTGGTATTAATAGTAGCAATGGTGATGGTAATGGTAGCAATGGTGGTATAATTGGTAGGGATGGTGGTGATAATGGTAGTGATGGTGGTGGTAATGATAGTGATGGTGGTATTAACGGTAGGGATGGTTATGATAATGGTAGCGGTGATGATATTAATGGTACAGATGGTGGTGATATAAATGGTAGCGATGATAATGGTAGATGGTGGTATTAATTGTAGGAATGGTGTTGATAAATGTAGAAAGGGTGATGGTAATGGTAGTAGTGATGATAAAAATGGTAGAGAGGGTGATGATAAAATGCGTTGATAGTGAGAGTGATGGTTATGATAGTGTTTAGTATGGAAATAATATATAAGATAAAAATGAAAATAGTAAGGTAATTATTTTAATATACATGTAAAGATAAAGAGAATAATAAATAAAATAAGTTAATAAAATATATATATACTATGGATACATCGCTGAAATTTTTAATCAGTATGATTGAAAATAAATAGAAAAATAATAATTAATATAAAAATAACGTATACTTATTGTATTTGTTGTGGACATTAAGATAAAATATAAAATAAAACCGTACGGTGACAAATTAAAATAAACATGCCATGATACATATAGTACGGAATGTTTTATGGATACTAATGTATCAACCTGCAGAATTTATATCTTATAATTATATAATTATCTTTTCATTTCTTTTGCTGTTCAATGATTAGTAAAATTTATTTCTGAGTCGTTAGGATCAACTTTCAATAACTTTTTTTAAAACATTAATATAATCCATTATATCCAGCATGTTACGCTCATTCATATTATTTCGTAGTTCGTTCTTGATCTACTTTCATTTGACCATTTTTTCTTATTTCGTTGAGTATCGTTTATTATCATTAATTAGCATGTTAAATTATTCTACTTTTTCAGTTTATTTATGTTCTGATGTTATTTCGGTTTTGTTTTAATTCTATATTATATTCGTTATTCGATTATTTTTATTTGTTTTATTATATTTTTTTTTGTTATATCTTATTATTATTTTATTTATCATTTATCATAACCTGATTGCTTATTCTACATTTCATCTTTTACTCTTAACATGTAATTCTTTTCTTTATTTTCATTATTTTTATCTTTGTTTCTTCATTTTCTTTTTTAATCCATAATATCATCCTATGTACTATCATATATGTAAACAGTGATGATAGTGATTATCTGATGTCTTAATGATTATCGTATTATTATCTCATTAGTTAATTGAATAGTGTTAATTATCTTATGACGGATGATGATTTTAATATTATGTATATGATATTTACGCTGAATTATGTATCAATCGATGTTGTGGTATTGCCTGATCAGAGTTAATCTCAGATGCCATATATTATGGTATAATATCCAGTATTCGATTATTATTATCTTATAAGATTTATTTTTTATCAATCATTAATTCGAACTGTATGAATTATCAGTGTGATTAGGATAATCCATTGGATATATTAGACGAAAATAAGGTATCATGATTCTTTATTATATAATTATCATATTATACACACTTGTACTGAATATTTTAATACCTAGATAGTATGGATGGTACATTAAGTGTACTAGTAATATACATAGATGATAATTAGTGTGTATAATAGTTATTATAATAATATGGTGTATTTTTATCATATTATGGTCGTATTACGCGGATTTGATCGTGTGTTATTGTATATTATTGTATTTGTAGGTTATTATACTACTTGAGTTACATTATTTGGTATTCAAGTTTTACTTTGGATTTATTTTATTATCTATAGTTTAGTATATTTATTTGGTGGTGTAAGTATTATTTTTATTATATCAGTCGATTTCATCATTTGTTATTTATTATTCGATGATTGTTTGTTGTATGTTATATTTGACGATTTGGATGGGATTTCCAAAAAATGATAATGATGATAGAATAATAATAGTATAATGTGAGTGATCGATTTGGGAGAATGGATGATGATGATAATGATATATAGATTTGATCAATTTAATGGATTATTACTTATTAATGATGATCGATAATAAGTATAGATATTTATCATATTTAATCTATTTGTTAGTGAATGATGACGACTCAGTTTAGATTGCGACTGGGTGATTTTTGTGTTTCTTTAGCTACGTGATTAGTTGATATTTGGTGTGGTTTTACTTTTATTGAGTGTATTAATAACAATAATGATAGATCGGGTCAATTGTGGGATTGGGATTTTTAGTAGTTGGTTAATAGTTTATCTGTGTTGATAATAACAGTTATAAAGTCTTGATAACTATGGCTAGATACATGAATCAATTTCGTCGACATGATAATAGTTATTAAATGATGATAGGGAGGCTGGGGGGATGATTTTTGAGTGTATTTATGGTTGGATATGAGTTTGTGGTGTTTACATCGATGTATTTGTGGTTCTTTTCGAAGGAGCCATGGGTGATTGGAGATACGAACCGAGGTATGGGTGAATAATGATGAGTTTGGGGGATAAATGGACAACAGGTAACGATCCGAGTCGAGTTGGCTAGTTCTACAGATATTATATCCATGCTATAATGTATGGCATTGGATTGGTCATGAGGTTGGTTATCGATTATTATCTGGATCATTACTTTAGTGGCCTGTTTATTCATCGATTTGTTGTATCTGTGTTCATGGCCATAATTGTACGTTACTTATTATATTGGTCGGTGGACAGTCCGTTTAGATATCAGGTCGGGTATAGGACTGTTGATATGATTAGTGACGCTATGATAATGATGATTTTTGATGTTTTTGTTGTTGATCAGTTGGTGATCTGATTTGTTATTGTAGTTAGTGTTAGTTGTTTGATGATGGGCATGATAGATAGTAGTCGAATCATGGGATTGATGATGTAGATATATGAAGAGGAGAAGATTAGTAGTGAGTAAATGATTGATAGATATCGATGATTTGCATGAAGATCGAGAGATGATTGATCGATTGAGATGATAGATTGAAGGAATGATGATGATAATCTTTCTATTATATATATGTGATATCAGAATGAGAAAGAATGCTGGAGGAATGAATTATTTAAAAAAAAATATTTTCGTGTAAAAATGTCATTCAGATATTTTTAATCAAACAAGGCATCGTATGTAATATTATTAATATTATATATCATGATCAGTGATCATAAATATGCATTTAGACTGATAACAAAATAATCAAATAGTATTATAATTATGTTACTTATAACAGATAAATGAATATTTAATAAATATATATGAATAATATATGTAATAGATCATTATTAATAATAATATAATCATGTAATAGAGTTAAAATGTAAGCCAATAATCTAGATAATATTAGAACTCAGGTATAATATGAGGACTAAATTAATGATAATATAAGGGAATCGCATCATTGTAAAACAAGGAATCACAAGAGACCAGTAAATGACAGGATATTCTAATCAGAGATAGATTTAATAATAAAATCGATTACGACAATAATACTTATTATACTATATATTATATTTTGAATAAGGTAAATACATGATCTAATAATTTAATCAATATATGG
>NW_020871024.1:12500-15000 GCF_003789085.1 Penaeus vannamei | reverse complement strand
GTGTGTGTATATATATGTGTGTGTGTATATATGTATGTGTGTATGTGTGTGTATGTGTGTGTGTGTGTGTGTGTGTGTGTGTGTGTGTGTGTGTGTGTGTGTGTGTGTGTGTGTGTGTGTGTGTGTGAAAGTATTAATTTGAATGCTAGTGTCTGTGCTAAATCTATTTTTTTTTGTGTATGTATGTGTGTGTCTGAATATCCTTCAGTGTTCCAGGTCAGATCCTTATCGTTCCGAATCCACACACCCTTCCTGTTGTCTAGTTTGGTTTAACTCAAAAAAAAAAAAATCTTACATCACTATCTGGAAATGGACAGACAGAAAAAAAAATCTATAAAGTTAAAAATCTTAAACTTCATTTGCCCCCCCCCCAAAAAAAATTGCATAACAAAACCTCTCTAAATTCAAATTATTTGCTTATTCAATATTCCGTATAGCAGATAAATGAAAATAAAGTAAGATATGTATATGTTTGAAATCAAAACTTTTCGAGTACAAAAATAAAATTATTTCTTCCGTACGATTATCATCACCCACAAAAACTCAAACACACATTAAAAAAAAATATATATGTATATATATATGTTTCTCCAGCCTTGGTATTAACTAAATACATCACTGAACGCAGAATAGATATGAATGAGAATAGATATCTTCATTATACAAGAGATGTATTTGAACGGTTTCGAATATATCTTCGTCAGAAATACATATTTTTGACGAAGATATATTCGAAGATATATTCGGAGCTAGTCAAATGCATCTCTTTGATTCTACATTTGTCAACATGTGTGGAATTCATGATGAACAGATTGCAACAGGAACAACGAAGGGAAGGATAAGAAAATTCGTGTGTTTTCTTGTCCTTCCCTTCGTTGCTCCTGTTGCAATTTGTCAACATGAATACGGTTCACATCATTAAACATAAGGGATATACTAATATAATGATAAATTAATATATTAACTGAATTGCAGATACACTCGGCAGTACAAGTATATAAAAGACAAGATATTTTACCGTATAGATCACCAATAACAAAATTAAAGTGACAGAAATGCCGTTCATAAGGTTTACATAACCCTTAAAAAAACACGAAAATGAACTCTATAAATATTCTGAAACTGAAACACCAAAGAATGCTCTTGTCTCATAAAGTTTCGATATCTCAATTTTTTCAATTTTCAATGGCCATTATCTATAAAAGTACTTTCTTGGAATAATCAAATGGTTCATGTATACACTGTCAACATAAAAGGAATAGGCCAAGAAATTAAAAATAAAAATGTTGGTGTTGATGATGATACGAAGAGCCAGTCACTATTATTACTATTAATAATCATAACAATAGTCTCGATAGTGACATAAAGGTAATACTTAATAATGACAATAATAATGATAATTCTGATAATAATAATGTGATGGTGAAAGGATAGTAGTATAACAATTATAGCAATGATAAAAATCATAATCATACTTTTAATGATGCTGATGATACACCATCAACGTGCGCATGGATATACATATCTATCTGTCAAATCATTATCAATCTATTTATCTATCTATTTACATATCTACCTATAGATGTTTATGTATGATCTTATGCATATATGACTGTCTCTGATAACGAAGATACGTGTGCAAGTAATTGCGAAAGATAAAGAAAGGAAATGGAGGAATAGAAACAGAAGGAGATGGAGAGGAAGGTGAAAAAAAGACCAAGACAAAGAAGAGGAAGGATTAAAAACAAGATGAAAGAGACAAAGAAGAAGAGAAAGAAGAAGAAAAATATCAAGTGTTTTTTGTTATTGGAGACACATTTAGAACACTTTTGAAATATGAATTATGGAAAAGATCACAGAGCATATGACTAAACATGATCATTGGACCAAACATGACACAAGAAAAACTCAAAACCAATTATTAAAAACAAAAAAAAATAAGCAAAAAAGAAAAGAAAGAAAAGAAAAGAAAAAAACAACAACAAATAACATATCACCATCAAAACAAAATATAGATAAACATATATAAACTTTATATATACCACTTACATATCAAAATCCTCTCTAAAAGATTCAAAACAAAATAAAAAGTGGATCTTAGCGACCGCCGGGTTAGCGCGCGAACAGAAATGGCGGACAGTGTATTGTGCCGATACCCGCTCCCTCACCTGTGTTCTTCAAACTCCCTAATCACCGCTCTTTCTACCTTGATTTTTGAGTTTATTCTATCGCCTTTGAACAGTATTTGTTCTCGCGGTATTCGTAAGGAGTTGTAATTTGTTTTAGATGGTCGCTGGAGTATATTAAAAGGGAGGAATTCACTGCTTGTTCTGCGTTTCTTTGTCTGCGAAGGAACAGGTGACATCTTTTCAATTCCGCTAAATAAATATTTTGCGCTTTGTTGAAACAGCCGAAGATACTGAACTTCGACGCTAAACATATCCAGATACGGTCTTATTTTGATATATATTCGTTTTATCTAATAGACAAACTGTATAAT
>NW_020871024.1:0-7500 GCF_003789085.1 Penaeus vannamei | reverse complement strand
ACGCACGCAGATGTGTAAATAGCAGACAAATACACAATACGACACACACACCAGACACACAACCGAAAAACAACCCAAATACAAACACAAACACACCACAAAACCCTCCCCCCCCCACACCCACTTACACCACACACCCAATTCCCCAATCCCCCCTCCCCACCACCCACCCACCAACCCCACGCCAAGAAAAGGGATTTTAAAACAACCCCCACACACCCTCGGGAGGGGTTGGAGAAGGGGATAGGGAGAGGGAGTAGGAGGGGAGGATAGACACAGCCGTACTGACGAAGGAATGAGGTGTGTCCGAGTGCACGGGCCCCGACCAAAGCGCCGATTCCCCGGCGACACTGGGGCTCCGACGGCCTCTTCTTCGCGCGTCAGATACTGCTCTGACTCATTTAGGCTTTTGGATCTATTTAAGGCCTATTAGAGTCCGCGCTTGTTAAAGGGAGGCTGATCGTCTGCCTTATCTCTTTAGCCTAGGTTTAGACGATTTGCTTATAAACTTATATGGGATACACACACACACACACAGACCACACAGACACAGACACAGACACAACACACCGCAACACACACACACAACACACAACACACACCACACACACCACACACCACATATGCCATTTATACATACATATATATGTATGTATTCGTGCATGATTGTATATATGTATGTATGAATGTTTCTATTCTATCTACATCTATTACCACACACACACACACACACACACACACACACACACACACACACACACACACATACAATACATACATATATAATATATTATAATATAAATATATACTATAAATACACTTGCAGTAATACCTGTATGTAAATATTATGTGGTCCATCCTACAGTGCTAATCATTCATCCCAATAACACTTACTATACACTTCAGAAACTACTGATTCATCACTCATTACTTAAGACACACACTCAGTTGAGTTATACTCAGCAACGTATCCACATCAATTATACAATTACTTTACGCTCTATAGATACATCCTATCGTATATTCATCTATTATTATATTGCTGCTAGCGATACTCGCATAGAATATTACAAATCCTCTACAATTAAACCACATATCTAGTGACTCACAAACCTCAATAACTTTAAATCTAAATAAACTCTCCATAGCATTGTCCACATCCTACATTAAACTTTAATTTCCCCATAAATCCATTACCATACTGTTATATTATATGTAACATACTAACAGCACTTCATCTATAGTCCATTATAGCGAAGATCCCGCCTAACCTACAAGATTATTAAACTTAAACCTATATCTTAAAAATAATATCACAATAATATTATACAGCAGCTTATAACTACCTAACCATATATATTTCTCGATCTACTTACATACTTACTAGTACTATACTTAATTTAGCAACCGAATTCAAGTCATCTTTACAACCTCAATTATAGTACTACATCTTACATGTTAAATAGATGCCTACCTAATCTGTAATACATGATCTGCCGTAGATTCTGTATCCCCCCTCCTCACTCCTAACTTATGAACATACTAATCCGAATTTAGCGTCTTATAATATACCTTTACTGCTCTACTAATTTCAATTACAATTATATCTGACATATACAATATAAGCTACAGACGTATATACTATTCTATCAATCTTATAGCGTGTCATCGAATAATCATACAATCCATCTCTATCATATCATATTATATTCCATATTCTTCTAAACCCTCAACACTGTCCAAAGTCAACGTCAATCTTGTTTATTCTATACCTTACCAGTCCCTATCGTCATATCCTATGGACGCACAAACTGACATATTGGCGCATAGATCAGCTGTTACCCCACACTTATAGAGCAATTATATGTAATGAATCATAACACACAGAATAATCCAGCTCCAATCTAGTCACACACCACACACATCCTTATCACTAACTAACACCACACACAACCAACAATGACAAACAATACACCATTTCCATCACTACTACACCACATCACTAGTGGCAATTACTGAACAGTTCGTTATTTTACAGTCACCTCCATACTCTCACCTACGTTAAGCTTATCATATATATATAATATCTTCAATATCATACGCATACTAATTCTTTATATACTAACGTTGTCCTAATTATCAAACATATGATCTGCCCCTACATTAACTACTCTCACAATCTTCCTTCACCCCGTCCGCCCTCACTCCCCTCGCTCCACATTCTCCCACTTAATCTCACTTCATATGCATCCTCTCGATCTACTACTATACCTGTACTATGCTTCACTATTATCGTCATCGTGCGTTATCCCTCCTCGCCCCCCTTCCTCCCTGCTAATCTACTTTATTTAACATCTTTCTTCACTCTCCTTTCATCATCGTCTCGTGTTATCTCCATCTCAGTTCTCCGGCCATATCTAGCTAAAACCTCCCTGATTATATGTAGCAGCCTCCCACAATCCTAAATCTCTATATTTGCGCCTGTCCCCCTGCTCTCCGTTGCCATACTCCAGTACCCATCAATTCACGACTTATCATCTACCCTCTGTTCTATCGCATTATATACCATATTATACCTTACATCCCGTCCTCCTCTATCTGTAATTATATTACCACATCAAACGAAAATCTACTCTCACTTCTACGCTCACTTACCACTCTCTAAGTACTTACCGATAGCCTTAACACACCCCATATGTATTGACAATCTCCATCGCATACTATCATTACATCTATCACATTACAAATTTATCTCCTTCAATATGGCCTATCTACTCTAAGCATAATATGCTTTACAATTTACTACTCCTACATATCCATCCGATAATATACACTCATATACTTTTATCAATAATATGCAACCTGTTTTAAATTACACACCTCCTCCTTTATTTTAACCCTTCCTGATCACGAAATCTACCTTATAATACCCACATCCGCTACAATCTATAAATTTATAATAATATACACAATTAAAGATTTCATAATCTCCTTACTATCTCTACAACTCATTACATATTTCGTCACTCCTCACCATACCGAGCTTTTGTCATATTAGTTTCTACAATCATACCCCAACAATAGTCACATCTAGGCTCAACTACATATATTCAACTAATATCTCATCCACTAACACTTTTAACTAACATCGCCGATCATATTTATAAAAGTTCTATCCAATTAATAACACATAAACAATTTTCCTCCCACTTTGACAACTATGATCAACCCCCAACTATCTTTTACGTCCATAATAGTATTCCTCACACAATACATCACTTTAATTTCTCTAGCTTATCCGATAAACTACTCCCCATATACCATCATAACTACTCACAAATAACATCGCAAATCACATAGCCCAGCAAAAATATTGTCAAATAGAAACATAACTATTGGTCTAAGACAAGAAATAAGTTTCCACATAGTCTCCGCATCGCTTCCCCTATCGATTTTGTGAATACCCTCGAAGTGCTTAACATATAAAGCCAAACCACATAGAGCGTTAAAACCTCACCGTTCCTTGCCTCTCTCTCTTCTCCCTCTTCTTTTTCAACAACATTCCCCCGCATTGCCTTCATTATGTGCTCATCTCTCTATAGTTCCTTCATCTACAGCCCTCTAAGCTAACCGATGAGCCCAGTCCTTCATCTTAATCGCGTATACACCAACTATCTAACGTCCACCCCTGATCGATTTTTGCATGTAACCCCCCTAGACCATAAATCCAATTGATACCTCAACCCATGTCATTCCTCCAAATCACTTTCATCTCCCTTTATCTAAGCTACTACTGTTTACACTTACCACTGTATATATTCAATACCCTTAGCTAACGCACGTACACTTGAGAGAGTGATATCCTATCGAGGCACAGGGACTAGTAACTGAGAGGGAAAGAGAGAGCGAGAAGTGAATGAACGAGGGCAGCTGGAGCTCTCTGAGATCGAGACGAGCGAGCATGAGGAGAGAGATGCAGTAAAGAGATGGAGATGAGAAGGACAAATAGATAGGAACAGAGGGGAGAGGAAAGAAAGAGAGAGGGAGAGAGAACGAACAGATAGACAGACAGATCGCGGGGAAGGGAAAGATAGGCGAGAAGAAAAAGATCTAGAGGAAGAGAACGAGAGAGGAGAAAAGTACCAGAGAGAGATAAGAGAGGAGAGGAAGAGAGAAAGAAGAATTGGAAAAGACAATCTGAACTACACACCCGAAGAGATAAGATGACGTTAAGAACAGTAGAGAGAAAGACAAGAAAACGAGAGAGAGAGAGAAGAAAAGATCATTTTAAAAGAAAGAGAGAGAAAGAAAAGTAAGAAAGAGAGAGATTAAAGATAGAGAACAGTTCGCAGATCCTGTGCCTCGGAGTTTTATATACTCCATTTCTTGCGCCGCTGTTCCTTGGTTTATGTCTGTTTAGTCTGTTATCTTTTTAAGGATCTCATGTTTCTGGTTACTTTCGTTAACTTTTGTGGTTTGTTTTTTATGTTTGTCTTGTTTTGAGAGTGTTTTTTCCGTGTGTTGTTGTCTTGGTCTGTCTTCCCTTCTTCTTGTTTGTACTATCATAGTTCGTCTATCATTTAATCTATACCTATCTCAATCCTCTGCATACCCCGCTACTTATCTGTCTTCATCCACTGATTTCAACCCCATCCTCTTAATATAACTCCCCTCTCCTCTTCTCTCATCTCCTCGCTTTCCTCTTCGTCCTAATGTCTCTTCTATCCTTCTTCCCTCCTCCCTCTATCTCTCTCCCTCCCCCTCCTCCTCCTCTCCCTCCTCTCCCTCTCTCTCTCCCTCTCTCTCTCTCTCCTCTCTCTCCTCTCCCCTCTCCTCTCCTCTCCTCCCTCCCTCTCTCTCTCTCTCTCCTGCCCTCCTTCCTCCCTCTCTCCCTCCCTCCCCCCTTCCCTCTGCCCTTCTCCCCTCCTCTCCTCCTTCTAAACGCTCTCGCTCTATTCCTCCTCTCCCCCCTCTATCCTCCCCCCTCCTCACCTCTCTCTTCTCCGCCTCTCTCTCTCTCTCTCTCTCCCTCTCTCCTCATCATCTCTCCTCAATCCGGCTCTTCCTTCTCTCTCTCTCTCTCTCTCTCTCTCCTCCTCTCTCCTCTCTCTCCCTCCCTCTCCCCCTCCTCCTTCCATCTCCCCTACCACTTCCACTCCCTTCACCCATTCCCCCTCTCTTTCCTCCCCCCCCCGCGCGCTCTTCCTCTTGCAATATATTGCACCATGCAAGCTGCATTCTCTCTCTTTTCAATCTCCCTCCATAAAAGATCTCACACCACGCCTTGCACACACAGCTCACTCCGTCGCTATTTTGTATCTGCTTGATGCCCGTCTCCTTATTTTGATGTTCCCCCCGCTTTTTGTTTTCTTTGGGTTGTGTGTTGTTTTCCTGTTGTGTGGATGGTGTGTTGTATGTGTTTGATTGGTGTGCTAATGTGTGTGTGTGTGTGATTATGTGTTGTGTGGTGTGTGTGTGAGTGTGTGTTGTGTGTATATAGTATAATATATATATATCTATACATATACTATAATCATTATATATATAAATATTATATATATATATATATATTTATATTATATACTACTAATAATATATATATAATAGCTATATTACAGTAATTATATATATTAATACATATAGTATATATCTATAAATATACATATAATATTATAATTAATAATTACTATTATACGATATATATATAATACTAATATCACATATATACATATATACTGAAAGGCAAAACACTCTATCGGGGATACTAGTACAAAAATAACACCAAAAAAGCACAAAATCATAATTTATTCAAATAAGCAAGATGCTGAGAAAACAACACTCTTCCAGACATACCGATCTCCATTTCCATCTCCCGAAAGAAAGAAACTCCGAGACCCCCCGAAAACTGATTGTCTCCCACTTACTTTGATAAATCTTATTTTGTAAATTGTGGGTTTCCTACCCCATACACACACACAATCCATGTGGTGTATATATATATTATATATAATATATATATATATATATATATATATATATATATATATATATATGTATATGTATGTGTGTGTGTGTTGTGTGTGTGTGTGTGTGTGTGTGTGGTTGTGTGTGTTGTGGTGTGTGTGTGTGTGGTGTGTGTGTGTATATATATAAATATATATATATATATATTATATATTACTATATATATATATAATAATAACACATACATAATATACACACACACACACACACACAACACACACACACACATAATATATATAATATATATATATATAATATATATATATATATATATTATATATATATATATATATAATATGTATATATATATATATATATACTATTATAATATATAATATATAAATATATAATATATATATATATATATATATACATATATGTTTGGGGGTATGTTCTGTTCGTCTGTGTTTGTGTGTATTTTACATCTGTGTATACATGCATTTTACACGTGCGTATGCGTGGCAGTGTTGACGGTGTTGTGCTCGTAAATCTACATTCACATGTACATACGTATTGTTAAGGGGAAAAAAAAGTAGGGAACGATGTGAAAAGACGATTAGGAAATAAATCACAAATTGAATGTGAGGGATCAGAATAAAAGGAAATAGAGCGAAAATGTACGCGGAATAACATAGAGGGGAAACTGCGACAATGGAAGGTTCTCCCACACGCCAAAAATAAGAATGAATCTTGCATGGGCTTCTGTTGTGTCAAAACTGTGTGCTAGCGGATTTTTTTGGCAAGATTGGAGGAACAAGGAAAGAGAGATAGGAGAGAGAGAGAGGGAGGAGGGAGGAGGAGGAGAGAGGAGGAGGGACCGGAGGAAGAGAGAGGAGAGATTAGAAAGGAGAAGGGAGGGAGGGAGAGAGAGAGAGAGAGAGGAGAGAGATGAGAGAGAGAGAGAGATGAGAGAGAGAGAGCAGAGGAGATGAGAGAGAGAAGAGAAGAGATGAGAGAGAGACGAGAGAGAGAGAGAGAGAGAGAGAGAGACGACGAGAGAGGGAGAGAGACGAGAGAGACGATGAGAGACAGAGAGAGAGAGAGAGAGAGAGAGATCGGGGAGTGGGAGAGGAGAGACATAGAGAGAAGAGAGAGAGAGACACACACAACAGAGAAAAGAGAGCAGAGACAAACAGACAGACAGACAAAAAGAAAGCGCCAAAACAAAAAACAAAAAAAAAAAAAACATTGAGAAGAAACCGAAAGCGAGAAAGCAAAGAAAGTGACAGAGAGACATACGCCAAATCGAGGAAATCAAAGACAGTGCAAAAAAAAAAAAAAAAGAAAAATCTCACCGAAAGACGCACAACAAGGAAGTCCGCCAATTATAAAGCCCGAAGCACGTGATTCCCCTCAGCCTTCAACCCCTCTCTCCCTCACCCCCTTCCCCTCTCTCCCTCACCCCCTTCCGCTCACCCTCCAACCCCTCTCTTCCTCACCCCCTTTCCCCTCTCTTCCTCACCCCTTCCCCTCTCT
>NW_020871023.1:261661-266661 GCF_003789085.1 Penaeus vannamei | reverse complement strand
AAGGACATTCAAATTTTTACCGACAACCGACATACATCTTTTTTATATACACAATCGACTCTTCTTCCTCCTGCGCATCCTCATCCTCTTCTCTCATCCCCAAAGAACGACAGAGAGACTTAGAAGAATCGGGATGAACGACTGAAGAAAAACGACCAGAAAGATGGTTGCTTACTTAGCATCATTGCAAGATACGGTTTATATCCATCATTCTTTTTCTTAAGAATTATAGAAATGCTATGATCACCTAAAGGAAACGCAGGCACAGAGGTATAGGAAAAGGTTACAGAGACACAGAGGCTAAGGTACATGAAATGGGTTGATATACATAAATCTATTGGTATAGGAAAAGGTTACAGATAGTAGACATACAGAGAAAGAATAAGGGATATAGTAGAAAACTACAGGAAAAAGTTACATATAGATAGATGGATATACAGGAAAAGGATGAGGGATATGGTGAAAAGAGGATATAAAAGGGTTATAGATAGCTAGACATATAGAAAAAGGATAAAGGATATGGCGAAAAAATACAAGAAAAAGGTGCAGAGACGTGGATAACAAAATGAGTCCTTTTAGTATTTCATCTTTTTACGCTGATAAAGGATAACATTGAAAGGTAAGTATGATAAACAGAGATTCCAAAGGCAAGGAAAATCTATCAAGTATAACAACACATTAGCATATGTTTGTTGAGGTGAATCCAACAATCAATTACAAGGAAGAACATGAATTGTCATTACCTACACATAATTAATCTGGTGTCATGATCGAGGGTTCAATCTAAATCTACCAGACATCAATACAGTGCCATATTTCAGGACATTACACTTCATCTTAGTTGTTTACGGCCTAATACTTACGGTAAAACGTATTAACTGTAGCAAACCATACTTATATAAATACATAATCTCTCTTAACGTACAAATGTTAAAGAGAAGGTAATTATATACATTATATATAGAAACTTATTGCAAAGACAGTTACAAAAATAGGTCACGGTTTACTTTGCGCAGAGTCCTAAAAGAAATGTGAAAAATAAGAAAGGTAGTACATATACTTAAAGTATAACATCCTCTTTTCTCTTGTAATTAAAACTCCCGTGTTTGTTTACCATATAGATTGATGTATCATTTGTGATATTTTTTTCTTTATTTTTTTCGCCTTTTCTGGCAAAATTTTTTTTATATGCTCTTATCAGACAATATTCCTAAACCATAATACAACAATTCGATCGTACTTTCCAAATCATAGATATACCGTCCTGTGCTGAATATATGCAACGTACCTGGCTTTTTGGAAGACAACTAGGGAAATGTTGTAAACTCCATCACAATTCGAACTGTACTAGTTCTGTGGGGGTTATCAGGGCCTATGTTGCACCCAATTATCTTGCACTTACGTGTTGTACAGAGGTTGTTACAGGAATCGGTTACTGGAATGGGAGAGATATAGAAAGAGAAAAAGCAATATGTGATTTTCTTTCTCTTTACGGAAAACGCAAAATATACAAAACATATCAAAGTCCAACCGTTGTTCCATACCACATGCCACATGGGACATGTGGCATGACATACTTCCTCCTCCTCATTGTCAAGTGAATTACAACTATATGGGCATTGCTTTGAAAAGAAATTATTTTTAAAAAATCCTTTTCATCCTACGAGGGAATCTGTATTGTTTTTATCTACTTTGACGCGCAGTTTTCTTCACTTAATTGATATATATATTGTAGCGGGTTGTCTTACCATTTAGTAGCACCTCTTTCATACCTCAGCAAGTTGGGTTTTCGGTTCATCAATCCTTCTTTTTGATTTGCGTTGACATCACCTTTATTTTCTTTATCGATCTGTTTCGCTCTCTCTCTCTCTCTCTCTCTCTCTCTCCTCTCTCTCTCTCTCTCTCTCTCTCTCTCTCTCTCTCTCTCTCTCTCTCTCTCTCTCGCTCTCTCTCTCTCAATCTATCTCATCTCCTATCTCTCTCCCTCTCTCTCTTTCTCCCTATCTCTCCCTCTCTCTCTTTCTCCTGTCTCTCTCCTCTCCCTATCTCTGCCCTCTCTCTCTCTCCTTTCCCCATCTCTCTCTTCTCCCAATCTCTCTCCTTTTCTCTTTTACTCCTCGCTTCAAACAATCCTACTGACCGATAATTATCTACGTGTCTCATTTCGACTATTTACGTACATAAGAGAAAATAAGACATAGTGTACAGGCTGCAAGGGCAGTGATGGTACTCATGCATCTCCCTTTGGTACAGAGGACTAGAATGTACGAGGTCAGTTTATACATTCATACATACATACACATTTATGCAGATGTACCTATTACGAGAATGTGTATGTGTGTGCTTGTGTTTGTGTGTGTCGGGGTGGGGGTTGCGGGGGTGGGGGTTGTGTAGGGGGTGGGGGTTGTGTGTGTGTGAATTCATTTTGTAAATATTCTGTGACAATATATACACGATTCTTTTCTCGTGTATCCCCTTTCGTGTTTTGCTTTCGCCCCCTCTCGCCCAGCCCCGTTTATTCCTTCTCTCCCTTCCACCCACTTTGGCTCAAATTCTACTGTTGACTTCCAGCGAGAGGGCTGATGACTATTCACTTCATGCCGAGAGGTAATTGTGATAATTAATCCTATTACGTTCTGTTTTAAGCTGTAAACATTTCCCCCCTTTCCTTCTTTTTCCGTAACTCTTGCTTCGCGACGAGCGAATGGGAATCACCAAAGGACTAGACGACGGTGACCTTCCTGCTGCCGGTCACGAGGGTCTGCTTCTCCCCCGCGCCCTCCTCGCCCTCGTCGCCGGCGGACGCCCCTCCCTGACGCCTCCTGCAGGAGTCGTCCAGAGACATCCTCGACTGCGGCCGCTCCTCGCTGTCCCCGGGAGGCACGCCGTTCCTGCCGAGGGCGCTCCCCTTCGTCGAATTCTCCTGCCGCCCATCCTGCTGATGGCGCTGCGGCAGGAGGGTGGTGGCGGCGTGCAGATCCTCGCCCCCCTGCGACGCCCTTCCGCTGTCGCCGAACACGTTGCCGGACGGAGAGACCTTGCTCCCGGTGCTGTGCGCGCGGCTCGGCCTGCGGGAGGAGGGGGGGGGGGTGAGGAACGGCGCCGAGATCGCAACAGACATTGCAGAATACAGTAGCTTCTCTCCCTAAATAGCTATTTATTTATTCATCTATCGGTCTCTCTCTCCCTCTCTCTCTCTCTATCTATCTATCTATCTATCTATCTCTTTCTCTTTCTCTCTCTCTCTCTCTCTCTCTCTCTCTATCTATCTCTAATCTATCTATCTATCTATCGTCTATCTATCTATCTATCTATCTATCTATCTATCTCTATCTATCTATCTATCTATCTATCTATCTATCTATCTCTCTCTCTCTCTCTCTCTCTCTCCCTATCCCTCTCCTTCTCCTTTCCTCCTCTCTCTTCCCTTCTCCCTCCCTCCTCTCTCCTTTCCCTCCTCTCTCTCCCTTTCTCTCCTCTCTCTCCCCCTTCTCCCTCTCCCTCCTCCCTCCTCTCTCTCTCTCCCTTCTCCCTCTGCCTCTCTCACCCCCTCTCCCTCTCCCTCCTCTCCCTCTCCCTCACCTCTTAGGGCAGCACGTGCAGTAGTCCGCCATAGTCCAGTACTTGCCGAACTCCTCCCCTTCCTGCAGGCTCTGCGGCAGGTGCTGGTGCAGCGTCTCCGGCAGCATCAGGGAGAAGACGCCGCCCAGGTTCAGGAGGACGCCCATGATGATCAGCGGGAGGACCATCATCTCCGATCCCTGCGATGGGCGGCGGCGGGACCCGTTAGAATGGGGTGAAAGTGATGTTGCTGATGATAATGGTGATGGAGATGGTGATGTTGCTGATGATAATGGTGATGGAGATGGTGATGATAATGGTGATGGTGGTGATGATAATGGTGATGGTGATAATGATATTGACAATGATGATGGTGATGATGATGATATTATGAGGAGGAGGAGGATAATGTTATTGACAATGATGATGATGATATTATGATGATAATGATGATGAGGAGGAGGGTGAGAATTAGGATGTGGATGTTGTTAATGAGGATGAAGAGGATGTCAATACTGGCAACAACAAAAACTAAGACGAAGTCTGGAATAATAGAATAAGAAATAAAAACCAAAACAAAACCAAAATTACTTCCCACACAATCAGGCCAGCCCACAACGCCCCTCCCTACCCACCCCTCCCTTGCCTAACCTCACCCCATCCCTCTCTACCTACCCCACGCCACCCTCCTTTTCCTCACCCCTCCCCGCCCAATCCACACCTCCCCACCCCTCCCTACCTACATCTCCCCTCCCTTCTCCTCCTTCACCCTCCCTTCCCTACCTACGCCTAACCTCCCTCCCTCCCTACCTTCCCCTCCCACCTCTCCCTCCCCTCCTACGCCTCCCCCCTCCTTCACCCTCCTCTCCTCCCCTCCCCTTCCTACCTACACCTCCCCTCCCCTCCCTACCACCCTCACCCCTCCCTTCCCTACCTACACCTCCCCTCCTTACCCTCCCCTCCCTCAACCCCCCTCCTACCCTCACCCCTCCCCTCCCCCACCCCCCCCCCTCCCCTCCCCCACCAACCCCCTCCCCTCCCCCCACCAACCCCCTCCGCCGAGCGAGCGTCTCACGAGGTGGTTGATGAGCGGGATGACGATGGGGCCGACCATGCCCGCGACGGCCGACACGGAGAGGCCCATCCCGCGCACCACCGTCGGGTACAGCTCGGAGGCCATCAGGGGCAGGACCACGAAGCTCGACGAGATCCCGAACTTCCCGACGCAGTAGAGCACCAGCGTCACCAGGGGGTCTGCGGGAGAAGGGGGAGGGAGGGAGGGAGGAGGGGGAGAGATATCGGGGGTTAGTGGGGGTTTTCTGGGATTTATGTACGGTTGAGGGGGGGGGGCGTTTTTGGGTGTTGCTGGGGTTTAGGGATAATGTTTTGGCTGTGTTTGTGGGTAATGTTTTTTTTAGCTGCGTTTATCGGCTGTGTTT
>NW_020871023.1:226661-234161 GCF_003789085.1 Penaeus vannamei | reverse complement strand
GTCCCTGTCCCTCTCACTCGTCGTCTCTCTCTCCCTCTTCCCTCCCTCCCCCTCCCACTCTCCCTCTCCTCTCCCTCCCCCTCCCTCTCCCTCCTCCCTCCCCCTCCCCCTCTCCCTCTCCATCCCCCCTCTCCCTCTCCCTCCCCCTCTCCCTCTCCCTCTCTCGCCCACACACACACACACAAGCGCTTCCCCTTCCCCTCCTCCTTCAATCATTTCACTAATATGAGTCCTTTATCTCGCTGTCCCGCCCTCGTATGGGTTCTGCCAAGGACTCTATTCATAACCATCGGCTCAGGTCTCGTTAATGACTTCACACGCCTTCTTGCTAATCAGTTCAGTGGCGTCTTCATTTCGCTTGTCAATTCGGGTGACGAGCGGTTGATAGCAGGATATGGTGCTGGATGGTGACGGCGGCTCGCGTGGGGCGTCAGTCCGTGCCCCGTTTCGGGAGTAGATCGACAGCCGTTTAGGGAGTTTCAGGGACTTAGGATGTCGTTCTTGGTTAGATACATTTATGTGTTTATGACGCAGATTTCTCTTCTATAATGGTTTTCTTTTTTTCTCTCTCATACACACAAGTACACACACACACGCACGTACACACACAAACACACACACACATACGCACACATACAAACACACACACACATACACGCACACACATACATTCTACCTTTAAAAATATCTGTTCTGAATATAATACTTTGCTTGTCACATTAGAACGATTTTTTTCTTCTTAATTCAGCCGAGTACTGTTTCCCAAAATTTTCTTTCCTGGCATTCAGGATGTAATTAAAGCGATATATATACAGAATCTGGGTTCTTTTCTTCCACCATTGGGCGATAAGCCGAATTTAAATATATTTTTCTATATAGATGTAAATGAAATAGCGATGATATTTCGTGAAAATTCGAATAACCAGAGCGGATAGATAGCGCCTTTTGGACGGGGAAACTTTTTCACTGAATAATTTTGATGCGTAAGTTTGAAGAGAGAAAAATAATCATATCGCTCTCTCTCTCTCTCTCTCTCTCTCTCTCTCTCTCTCTCTCACTCTCTCTCTCTCTCATATTCCTCTTTCCTTTTTTCTCCTATTTTTCCTTCTCTTTCTACTTTTGTTGTTGTTACTCTTTCTACCTCTACCTATCTACCTTTCTATAGATCTATATCTATCTGTCTCTACTACCTGCAAGTCTACCTGTCTGTCTATCGATTTCTCGATCTACCTGTCTAACCCGTTTAACTGATATCTGTTGAACACTCACGTCGGCGACAATCGACGTGGAGTATTTCGGAAGGTCGTAGTGCCATCCCTGGTCGCATGGCACCACCTTGGCGCTGCTTGGCGGGGTCACCGTGCCACCCCCTCCCATCAGGCTCAGCGGATCCAGGCTCGAGAGGTGCTGAGTGTAGTTGTAGTCGTACCTCTGGCAGCGGCTGTATTGCTGAGTTGAACTGTCGTACGGTATGCTGGAAGTGACGTAAGGAGGTGTCAGATTTAGCCGGGATTAAAATGCGTGTTGTGAGACTGCGACATGTGTTGGGCTGTAAGATATTAAGCGGGGCTGTGACGCTTGAATCAAGTAAGTAAGGGACCTTTCTCGCTCGCTCTGCGTCTCACGCATTCTTTCTCTGTCTCTGTTTTTCTCTATCTATCTGTGTGTCTAGCTATGTATCTGTGTATCTATCTGTCTGTTTATCAATCTATCTATTTATCTATCTATATGTGTATATACATATATGTATATATGTTTGTATATATACATATTATAAAACAGTGATTTATGTATTTAAAGTTAGCGTAGAATTGTTGTTAGTAGATAAAGTGTGAGTATCTCTAAGGAAAAACTGAGCAAGAAATATACCTCATTACCGCCAGCTGAAGTATAATAATCATAAGAGAACAACCAAAAGAGAAGGCAAAGCATAAGTCCCGTGTGCCTAGGATAAATTTATCAAGAGACTGCCCACACAACCCAAGGGGAAGAGGGGGAAGAGGGGAAGAGGGGGAAGAGGGGAGAAGGGGGACATGGAAACCCCAGGGGAAAGAGTACATGCCCTCCCATATTCACCAGAGAGACGAACCCTCCGGTATGTATACCTACTCAAAAGCTGAAGCAAATGCACACACAAACACACCCGCATACGTAGATGCACATGCAGACTCAAAGGCAAACACACATACAGAAAGTGAGAGAGAGGGGGGAAATAAAAATAGAGAAAGAGAGAGACAGAGAGAGAGAAGGGGGCAGAAAAAAAAGAGAAAGAGAGAGAGAGAGAGAAAAGGGAAGCAGAAAAAAGATAAATAGAAAGAGAGAGAGAGAGAAGGGGGAGTAGAAAAAAAAAAAGAGAGAGAGAAGTGGGGGGGCAGAAAAAAAAGATAAATAGAAAGAAAGAGAGAGAGGGGGGAGCAAAAAAAAAAGAAACTAGAAAGAGAGAGAGGGAGGGAGAGAGAGAGAGAGGGGAGCAAAAAAAAGAGAAATAGAAAGAGACAGACAGACAGACACAGAGAGAGAGAGGGGGGGGGCTGAAAGAGAGAGAGAGAGAGAGAGAGAGAGAGAGAGAGAGAGAGAGAAGAGAGAGAGAGAGAGAAGAGAAGAAAAGAAAAATAGAAAAAAAGAAAGAAAGAGAGGGAGAGAGAGAGAAAGAGAGAGAAAGAGAGAAGAGAGAGAGAGAGAGAGAGAGAGAGAGAGAGAGAAGAGAGAGCAGAGAGAGAGAGAGAAGTAGCAAAAAAAAAGAAATGGAAAGAAGAAAGAGGGGGGGGGTGTACACACAAGGGGAAAACAAAGTCCATCTCACCTGAGGTTCTTCGTCACCTCTGTTGTAAAATTGAGATCGTCGAGCTTCTGCAGGCGGCACCAGTGGTCGGGCGTGGAGGCCATGAAGAGCTGGTTGTAGGCGTGGAACCCGCACGGCATCGTCCCCGGCAGGAGGAGGAACCACAGGATCAGCTTCTGGTAGGTCCCGTACTCGCCGATGTCAGGGAGGATCTCGTCGAAATCCATCGCCGGTCGTCGGGTGAATGAGGATGAGGAGAGAAGAGGATTGCCGACTCCCTTGGAATTTGGTGGATGTTTTCGTTAATGAGGGAAGCGGTATAAGCTACTTCGCGTGCGTGAGAGATGCGTTATTCACTGGTTGCTGTTATGATCACTTTATTGACGTATATTTTTCTCTCTCTTGCTTTCTCTTTTCTAACTTTCCTGGTCCTGCAAATAAAAGAGGGGGGGAGGGGTAGGAATATCCTGAAAAGATAATAGTTGGAATTAAAGTCGAGCTGCATGACAAACAACTCCCAGTCCTCCGTTTTCCTAAACCGCTACGATCTTGTCAACAAGAGATTATGCTTTACGGTGCTTTGAGTTTTGTAGTCTGGCGGGTCTTTGAAGGTGGTATGAAATTGGTATGGCAGGGAAAAGACACAACAGACGTGGGGCCGAGACGGACGCGGTGGAATGTACATCTGGAATTCCAGAATGAGTGGCTGCGTCGGCTTTTCTATGGCTGTGTTGATGATTGAATGACTGGAGAGGCCTGTCATGCATATTTTTTCCCGTATTTCTCTTTTTTCCCCTCTTATTTATCTTTTTCCCCTCTTATTTCTCTTTTTTTCCCGTCTTACTTCTCTTTTTTCCTAAAATGTGTCTTTAGTTACATATACGTGCCATGTTGTAATTTATCTGTTTGTTTATTTTCTGAATATGTATCTTAGTTGCATGTATGTGTATATTGTTTGTTGTTTTTTCAAGTAATTCTAAGTAGCGTATATGCGTAGAGTTTTTATTAATATTTTCACTAAAAACATCCCTAGTTTCATGTATGCGTATATCATAGTTCGGTATTTTTCCCTGAAACCCACTTTTTCCAAATCTCTTTCAAAAAAGTTAGGTGCGCAATTACTCCCCGCCCTCCACTCCTTCTCCACTGAAGAAAAGTCTTCGAGACATAAAGGCTTTAAACGTCGACCATTTTGCTCAGAATCTCCCACCACGTCAGCAGTAACAGAGCGTTAATCTTGTCTACTGCCATTGATTTTGGTTCCATCTTCGTTGTTTTTCTTTCATGTAAAAAAATCTTTCTCTCTCTCTCTCTCTCTCTCTCTCTCTCTCTCTCTCTCTCTCTCTCTCTCTCTCTCTCTCTCTCTCTCTCTCTCTCTCTCTCTGTCAGTCTTTATCATTATCATCTTCTGTGGTCTTTCAATCGGATACTACTTTCATTATCGTTAGTGTTATATTTATTACTTTTATTATCATTACTAATTATCATAATTATGATTATAATTGTTATCATCATCATCATTATTATTATTATTATCAATGTTATTATCATTATCATTATTATGATCATAATTATTGTTATCATTATTATTGTTTTCAGTATTATTATGATTATTATCATTACCATTATTGATATTATCATTATCAATATCATTATCATTGTTTTGTCGTTTTTATCATTATTGTCCTTATCATCATTATTATCATTATTGTCATCCCTACCATGCTTATTGTTATTATTATCATTGTCATTATTATCATCATCGTTATTATTATTATTGTTATCATTACTATTATCATTTACCATTATTATCATTATTATTGTTGTTATCATTATCATTGTTATAAACATTTTCATTATCATTATTATAAACATTTTCATTACCATTATTATCATCATTATCATTATCATCATTACTGTCATTATCATTATTATATTTTATTTATTATTATTATTATTATTATTATTATTATTATTATTATTATTATTATTATTATTATTACTACTACTACTACTACTACTACTACTAATTATTATTATTATTATTGTTATTATTATATTATTATTATTATTATTATATTATTATTATTATTTATTATATTATTATTTATTATTATCATATTATTATTATTATACTAATAATTATTATCATTATTGATATTATTATTACCATTATTACTATCATTATCACTATTATCACTATTATTTTCATTATCATTATCATTGCTTTTATGTTAATATCATCATTATTATTGTTGTTGTTGTTACTGTTTTCATTGTTATCACCGTTATGATCATTATTATCATTATTATCACGTTTACCATTATCAATATTGTTTAATTTATCACATTCGGATTTCTATTTGAAATATTGATTTTCACCGTCAATATCATCATCATCATTAATTACTATTTCATTATTCCTATTACTTTATCGTCATCACGATTATCAGTAGTAGTAATCATCATCATCATGTCTTCACATCATCATTATCACCATCATTATTGTTGTTATCAATATTATTACTGTCTTTGGCTCACTTATTATCATCATTATCATCATCGAAATCATATTCATAGCTCTTATCATAGTTGTTTTCACTATTGTTTTGTTGTTGTTGTCAATGCTATTTACGTCATCATTTCTGTTAATACTATTATCATTATTATTGTTATTGTTATATCTCTATTCTTATTAGTATTACTATCATCATTATCATCATCATTGCCATCATTATTATCATATTCTTATTATAATTACCATTATTATTCCTATCATTACGATCATTAATATCATAACTACTAGTAGTAATTGTTATAGTAGTAGTATATTTAGTTATTTTTATCAGCATCGTCATCATCATTGTTTGTGACATAACCTTCATTATCAATATGATTATTATTATTTTTTTTTTCTTTTTTTTTTTATCAGAGAGTATGATAACTTGAAATTCCATATGACAATTTTCAGCTGGGTGAAAACAGGCGCTCCCCTCAATGGCGAACATTTTACCAGCTGATATCCCACAGACAACAACACACGCGAGTTTTTTTTTTTCCCCTTTTATCAGGAATCTAAAAAGCATTATGTTTTACGTTCTAATTCATGAATCACGAAACGGAGGTGTTTATATCATAATCCGATTTTCTAGCTTTTAACAGCTTTTACGTGCAAGGGACATATTGCGACTATTTGCAACTGTTTGAGACGCGTAAAATGAAAATAAAAATAATAATCTCCTTTGACAGTCTCTTAATTACTTTTACTTGCATTGGGAATTCGTAAAAAGTGCTAGAAAGGTTGAGGATTTCCCAAATCATTATGATGCTTATTTATGTTTTGTCTGTTTATGTTTCGTTTTGACACTTAGGTAAAACGTCCGCGATTCGGAAATAATCTTTCCTGTTTACCTTTGCCATTAACGCTGCTACTCTCTTCAGAACAGCTGAATATGGCAAGCTTTATGTAAGTACATTAAAGTGACCTTTTATATGAAGTAAATATTTCCCTAGTAAATACACGTTAATCTCTATCTTTGGTAACATTAATTAGAGAATTATGTTGGTGTGATAATTAGATTACGGCCAACAAAAAATGTGCCAAAGCTCGAGAAAATTACATAACGTATATTATATTCTCCGAATCGCGACTGCCGGCTTTAGATCTGCCGTTATTTTTTTCATTCTATGGGTCTTAAACATTTAGGGAATGTCGGAACTTTTCAGAATTATTGTGATAATTTTGACAAGGTTTTATACATAATTGCAACCATCGTCACTAACATCACAATGAAATATTAACGACAACATAAACGCCAGAAATAATATTGGACACATCCTAAAAATCCAAAGTGGAAGAAAAGTGCTCGATAATCTCCACAATATTTCTTTATTTCCAGAAATTGAAACGATCAGACCTTAACCCTTTAAGTGGCACGGCGATCTGTAATGGACCAGGTAATGCACAGCCTCCCCCCCCCCCTCCCCCTCCCCCCCCTTTGCCCGCTGCTCCGCTACCCTTATTCGACAGTTCACAGAATTGAACACAAAGGTATATAACACTTTACATAACACACACACACACACACACACACACACACACACACACATGTATATATATATATATATATATATATATATATTATATATATAATATATAATAATATATATATAATATATAATATATATATATATATATATATATATATATATATATAGTATATATGATATACTATAATATATATATATATATATAATATTTATATATAATATTATTACTATATAATATATAAATCAAAATTATAATTCTGTTGTATGTATAATATGTGCAAAGTGTGGTGTTGTTGTCTGTGGGTTGGTGTGTGGCTTTTGTGTGTTACCAAGATAAAAAAATGTGTTGATGTGTGTGATGTGATTTGTGAGTGTGTGTATGTGTGTGTGTTGATGAATCATTACCATAATATAAGGTGTTTGTTTGGTTGGTTGGGTGTTGTGTGTGTGTGCATTTACATATAATTTATTAGTACGTGTTTGATAATATAAATATCTATATAAATATACATTCAGTATATAATGGTAAGTATACGTATACAATTAAACATAATACATATTGTTATAAGTGTGTGTCCGTACACATCACAACACAGATTACAAAACGCTGATATATAGAGATGTTAGGTTATTACAACCATTGTGTGTAGGAACAATGGCCTAGTCAT
>NW_020871023.1:213985-218985 GCF_003789085.1 Penaeus vannamei | reverse complement strand
GAGAGAGAGAGAGAAAGAAAGAGAGAGAAGAGAGAGAGAGAGAGAGACGAAGAGAGAAAGAGAGAGAAAGAGAACGAGCGAAAGAGAAAGAGAGAAAGAGAGAGAGCGAGCGAGAGAAACAGAAAGAGAGAGATTATGGCAAAACTTGGAACAGCTGATCCTGCAATCCTACTTAGATCAGCTGATCCGCCACTTCTACACATTCTAGCGACCCGAGATGCGGCCATTGAGTGCAACGTCCCTGGCTTCCAATCCGGTTTGCATTCCTTGAGGATATCCTTTTGCATGCACGGATTGCTGTTATTGCAACGCTAAGAGGACTGGGCGCTTTGCAAGGGCGGGAGTTGTCGCTGATATTGCGTCACTACCGGAGGCGGGTGGGTGGTGTAAGTCGGTTCTTTATGTTTTTATTTTTTCCTTCTTCTTCTTCTTTCTATCTTTCGTTCTTTTGTTCATCTTCTTTTCTCTTTCTTTCGCCTTTTTTTAGGATTTCTTTGTTGTTGTTTTTTCTTTCCTTATTATTTATTTTTCGTTTCTATCAATTTTTCTTTTTTTTTCTTTCTCTCTTTTTTCTTGGTTTTCTCTTTCATGAGGTTTCTATTTATTGTTTCCTTTCTCTTCTTCTGCTTCTATCTTGGTCTTCTCCTCTCGTAACTCTTTTTTTCTGTTTCATTTCTCTGTTTATGTGTCTCTCCGTTTTGCCTTGCATTTACATATCTTTTATTTACCCATTTCTTATTTTTTGTAGTTCATGGACATTTTTTTCTTATAATCCTTAATCCTGTTATTTCCTCTGTTCCAAAAACAGATTACAAGATACATTTCAGGAAACTAATTTCTTTTTGGTTACAATCTATTTTTTCATCGGTATTTTTTAAGCTATATATATATATATATATATATATATATATATATATATATATATATATATATATATATATATGTATATATATATATTTATATACACGTATGTTTTAATTTTTTTATATATGATACATCCATGCAGACATGCTTGTGTAAATCAATTTATCTATCTGTCTATATATTCCAGTGATCTGACTATCTATCCATCTATTCTATCCAACTATATATGTATATGTAAGTTTGGATTTATGTATGTATGGAATGATAGATGAATGAATGGATGGATGCGTGTGTGTGTGTGTGTGAGAGAGAGAGAGAGAGAGAGAGAGAGAGAGAGAGGAGAGAGAGAGAGAGAGAGAAGAGAGAGAGAGAGAGAGAGAGAGAGAAAGAAAGAGAGAGAGAGAGAGAGAGAGAGAGAGAGAGAGAGAGAGAGAGAGAGAGAGAGAGAGAGAGAGAGAGAGAGAGAGAGAGAGAGAGAGAGAGAGAGAGAGAGAGATGCAGACAGACACAGACACACAGACACAGACACAGACAAAATAAACCAGACTTCCTAACACAAATAAACAGACAGAGATTTGTACAGGTCAGCCAACGTCACTCCCAGTCCCTCAGAGAGTATGGAAAGACACGAGATTAAATGAACAAATTTATGAATATTCTGTTCCTATTGCATCAAACAATCCTCCATCATAGGACGTATTATCTATTCATTCACTTATTCGTTTGTTTCGTAACAACAGGAAATGGAATGAAACTATTGGACTTTTGAACGAACTTTTATTATTGATAGAAAAGTAGTGTGTTGTTGGTCGGACTCAATAGCATTTCAGGATTCTCAGTTCACTTTTATTTTGATATAAAGGGAGAAGATGATGATGATTGATAAGGATAAGGGAGATGATGATGATGATAACAGATAACAGTGATAAGGATAAGGGAGATGATGATGATGATAACAGTGATAAGGATAAGGGAGATGATGATAACAGTGATAAGGATAAGGGAGATGATGATGATAACAGTGATAAGGATAAGGGAGATGATGAATGATGATGATGATAACAGTGATAAGGATAAGGGAGATGATGATGATGATAACAATGATAAGGATAAGGGAGATGGTGATGATGATAACAGTGATAAGGATAAGGGAGATGATGATGATGATAACAGGGATAAGGATAAGGGAGATGATGATGATAATGATAACAGTGATAAGGATAAGGAGATGGTGAGGATGATAACAGTGATAAGGATAAGGGAGATGATGATGATGATGATAACAGTGATAAGGGATATGATGATGATGATAACAGTGATAAGGAGATATGATATGAATAACACTGATAAGATAAGGGAGATGTGATGATAACAGTGATAAGGATAAGGGAGATGATGATGATGATAACAGGGATAAGGATAAGGGAGATGATGATGATGATAACAGTGATAAGGATAAGGGAGATGATGATGATAACAGTGATAAGGATAAGATCATGATTGATAATGATAAAGATAAGAGATGATGATGAATGATAACAGTGATAAGGATAAGGGATGATGATGATGATAACAGTGATAAAGATAAGGGAGATGATGATGATGATAACAGTGATAAGGATAAGGGAGATGATGATGATGATAACACTGATAAAGATAAGGGAGATGATGATGATAACAGTGATAAGGATAAGGGAGATGATGATGATGATAACAGTGATAAGGATAAGGGAGATGATGATGATGATGATAAGGATAAGGAGATGATGATGATGATAAGTGATAAGGATAAGGGAGATATGATGATGATAACAGTGCATAAGGATAAGGGAGATGATGATAACAGTGATAAGGATAAGGGAGATGATGATGATGATAACAGTGATAAGGATAAGGGAGATGATGATGATGATAACAGTGATAAGGATAAGGGAGGATGTGATGATGATAACAGTGATAAGATATGATGATGATGATAACACTGATAAAATAAGGGAGATGATGATGATGATAACAGTGATAAGGATAAGGGAGATGAATGATAACAGTGATAAGATAAGGGAGATGATGATATAACAGTGATAAGGATAAGGGAGATGATGATGATAACAGTGATAAGGATAAGGGAGATGATATGATAAACAGTGATAAGGATAAGGGAGATGATGATGATGGGATAAGGATAAGGGAGATGATGATGATAACAGTGATAAGGATAAGGGAGATGATGATGATGATGATAACAGTGATAAGGATAAGGGAGATGATGATGATAACAATGATATATCAAAAATATTATGATGATGATGATAAAGATAATGATTATGATGATGATTATACAGATGATAATGATAAAAAGGATGATGATACTACTACTACTACTACTACTAATGTAAATAATGATGAATTGAAAATTTAATGATATTGATAATTGCAATAATAATGATGTTAATAAATAAAATAAAAAATCTTTGACAAAAATTATAACACCTACATCAACTACACAATGAAGAAGATGATATTGATAATGATGATGATTATGATAACAATGATGATGAAAATGATAAAATAATAAGTAACCAATGATATAATACAATAATTACAATAATGATAATGATGAATACTCATCTATAAAGAAGGTGCACTAAGGACAATCATAATATGATAGTGCTAATAATGATGATGAGATGTAATGATAATAATATCAATGATGTTGATAATGATATGAATAATATGAATAATGATGATAGTGTATTTTTATTCATAATCAATAATAAATAATAATGATAATAAATATAATAAGTAATAATGATGAATAATAATAATAAAATAATAATGATGATGATGATAATAGCAATAATGAACATATAACTGAACTAATGATATGAGATAATAATGATAGTAATATATAATAGATAATAATAATAATATGATAATGATAATAATCATCATCATCATTATAATAAAAAGGATTAATGATAATTATGATAAATAATAATGATAATAATGTATGAATAACTTAGATAAATTTTGGATTAAACGATAATAATACTGATAACACAAACATTCATCAACATAAAGACGATGAATAAAGAGATATGTAGAGATACGAATAAATAACTTAAAAAAAAGAAGAAAAAAGAACAGAAAAAAAAAAACATAAAGACGACTCTGATTCACGTTAAAGCAAGGTAGTTAATTAATGACGCGTAAGAGAGATAATGTTATTGAGTTGGAATCATTAATTTTTGCTTTGAGGGGGGGAGGTGGGGAGGGGGTAGGGGGAGGGTGGGGGGTAAAAGGGAAAAGAGGGGGAGGGGAAGGGGGGGGAGAAGGGGGTGAAAATAGGGGGGGCCGGGGAGGGGGAGGGGATGGAAAGGGGAAGGATGAGAAGGAAGTGGGATTGGATGGGGAAAGAGGAAGGGAAAAGAGGGAGGAAAGAGGAAGGAAGAGGAGGGAAGGAGAGGGAGGATGAGGATGGAAGGAAGAGTGATGGAGAAAGGAAGGGGACAGTCAGGTGGAGAGAATGAGGAAGTTTTAGAAGAGGAAAGGGAAGGGTAGAAGGAGGAGGGAGAATAGAGAAGAGAAGAAGAGGGAAGAGCAGGAGGAGGAGGAGTAGAGATGTAGAGAAAGAGGAAGAGGAGGAGGAGTAGCAGGAGGAGGAGAAAGGAGAAGGAGGAGGAGGAGGAGGAAGAGGAGGAGGAGGAAGGAGGAGGAGGAGAAGGAGGAGGAGAGGTAGGAGAAGGAGAAGGAGGAAGAAGAGAAGGAGGAGGATAAGGAGCAGGATGTTAGAGAAGAAGGATCGAGGAGGAGAGGAAGAGGAGAAGGAGGAAGGAGGAGTAGAACAGGAGGAGGAGGATGAGAAGGAGAAAATCAGGGGGGGGGGTACGTTTGGGAGGGGTGAGGGGGGGGGTTAGAAAATGAGGTCGGGAGAGATGGAATTTGGGAAAAGAATGAGGGAGATGAGGATAAATGATGAGGGAGAAAGAGAAAATGATAACAAAGAGGGAGGGAAAGAAAAGGGATGATGAGGGATGAGAGGAACGGAGAAAGGAGAAAGGAGGAAGGGAGAAGGGTAGGAGAGGAAGAGAGATCTAGGATAGAGGGAGAAAGTTAGGATGGATAGGATGAGAGAA
>NW_020871023.1:204795-207097 GCF_003789085.1 Penaeus vannamei | reverse complement strand
CAGTATCAAACACACACTAGTTAGCAGCTTAAACGCGTGCCTTTCTCAACACTTCCCGCAAATTACATCATGGTTCTTGATCTTGATTATCAAAATAAGGTACAGGAAAAATCAGTCATTAAATGCAACCCTGTGAATGCTTTTTTATCTCTCTTTTCATCAGTATTGTTTGTGAAAAGAAATAATGAATGCCTCTATTACACGGGGGAAAGGATGCCATTTTTCATTTTCCATTTCTTAGAATCATTCGATAATAATTTTCAATAAAGGAATTTCAAGGAAAGTGAACAAATAATGTTACTAATATCTCTTTTTTTCTAATTAACTGGATGATTAAAGAAGTTGTGACAAAGAACTCAATTTGTTTTTTACTAACTTCAACCTCGACAAAGGTAATACCATTACTTTGACTTACTGTGTACGTTAAATGAAAAGATTTATATCGCTCTCATATTCTCTGATTTTGTAGACTAGATCAAATATTTAGAAAGAACTCACGTCATTTTCCTATCCTGATATTTGCCCATGCATACATACCAGATTATATCAGGTAAATACTGTGCTTAAATAAAGAGACCTGAGGCACGTGTGATAGAAAGAAATGTCTCTCTCTCTCTCTCTCTCTCTCTCTCTCTCTCTCTCTCTCTCTCTCTCTCTCTCTCTCTCTCTATTTCCCCCTCCCTCTCCCTCCCTGCCCCGTATCTATATACATATATGTATATATATATATATATATATATATATATATATATATATATATATATATATATATATTATATTATATATTATATATATTATATATTATATATATATTATATATTATATATATATATATATATATTATATATATATATATATATATATATATATATATATATATATATATATATATATATATATATATATATATATATATATATATATATTATATATATATATATATATATATATATATATATATATATATATATATATATATATATATATATATATATATATATATATATATATATATATATATATATATATATATATATATATATATATATATATATATATATATATATATATATATATGTATGTATGTATATATATTTATATATTATATATATATACTCATATATATTCATACAGGCACACACACAATGTACTTATATAGATTCTTATTTCTTGTACACAGACAAAAAGACAGACACACACACACACAGATAGGCATAGATATTGTACATGTAACACACACACACACACACACACACACACACACACACACACACACACACACACACACACACACACACACACACACACATATATATATATATATATATATATATATATATATATATATATATATATATATATATATATATATATATATAATATTATATATATATATTTTTTTTTTTTTTTATATTAATATATGTATATATATATATTATATATATATATATATATATATATATATATATATATATATATATATATATATATATATATATATATATATATATATATGCATGTTTGTATGTATGTGTGTGTGTGTGCTTGCGCGCGCGCACACACACACACACACACACACACACACACACACACACACACACACACACACACACACACACAGATATGTAGATACACATACACTATGTTTTCGCAACACACACACACACACACACTGCAAATATTAGCCCCCTGAATTTATTGACACTAAGTAATCCTGTATGTTACGATAGCTATCCCTGGGCCAACAAACGCCTTGTAAAGTCATGCAGGAACAGAATACAGCAGAGTATAAATTTAAACTGTAATTATAGTCCCGGGATATGATACAGCCATATATCGCCTCCAGGTAGAAAAAGCTACAAAAGTATATCACAGTCTAACACAAAATTAGGACCGTGTTTACATAAGACATTGCGCACAGTAAGGTATGTCGAGAATGGTGTGTGATTATGTTTTTTTTTTTTTTTTTTTTTTTTTTTTTTTTTTTTTTTTTAGTATGAATGACAGTCCATGGCAAATGTACAAGTTGCATGTGTATCGGCTAATTTATCAAAGTAATGTACAGTGCATATTTTTGTTTTATTTACTTTACCATAAATCATAAAAGTAACATAAATATCAAGTAAATTGCTGACAGTCCACTATATTTTGTTAACTTAACGGGCTATAATTTTCGCTAAGAGCTATAATCAACCAGTTTACATTCAAACAAAAACATACAAGCAGAGAAACCGAATTTGTGGACAAAAAAAAAAAAAAAAAATAAATAAAGATGACTTGCCAATAAAATAGACTCTACAGT
>NW_020871023.1:192295-199795 GCF_003789085.1 Penaeus vannamei | reverse complement strand
TCACACGGACACCACGACGACATTCACAGACGACACGTGTCACAGACGACACGGGATTCACAGGGCACGTTTACAGACGACACGTGGTTCACAGGAGACACGTGGTTCACAGAGGGACACGTGATTCACAGGACGACACGCAGTTCACGAGACGGACAGACGACACGTGATCACCAGAGGACACGTGATCACAGAGGACACTGATTCACAGAGGAGAGCGTGGAGTTGCGACGAGAGCACGGTGGGTTTCACGGGAGCGACACGGGTGAGTTCACAAGACGACACGGTGGGTTCAGAGAGTGAGGCACGTGTGGTTCAGCGAGGACGGAGCAGCGTGGTGTCGACAGGACGAGCACGGTGCTGTTCACAGAGTGACACGTGAGTTCGAGGCAGGACGGAAGCAGCGGTTGGTGTCACAGAGGCGAACGGTGGTGCACAGACTTAGCGACGTGATTGGCAGCAGAGCGGAGGCGAGGGAGCGGGGAGCACGGTGATGGTCGACGAGGAGGACAGGGCGGGTGGAGTCGAGCAGAGGCGGACGGGGTGAGTCAGCGGAGGAGCACGGGTGAGTGTCGAGGCGAGACTGACGAGGCGGTGGTTGCCACAGGAGCGGGCGAGCGTGTGTCGACAGACGGAAGCGACGGTGATTCAACGAGGAGCGACGGACGGTGGGTTCACGAGAGCGACGAGCGGGTGATTCGAGCAGACGACACCTGGGTTCAGCAGAGCGAGCAGCGCAGTTCACAGACGACAGGACGACACGTGATTCAGACAGACGGAGAGCGGTGAGTTCACGAGGAGGAGCACGGTGATTCGACAGACGACACGGTGGTCAGCAGAGCGACACGTGCAGGTTCGAGCGGAGAGCGGACAGAGGCGGGAGCACGTGAGGTCAGCTAGAGGGAGGCACGTGGAGTTCGGAGGGCGAAGGGGACGACGACGTGAGTGTCAGCGAGAGCGAGACGAGCGGTGGGGTCGAGCGGAGCGACACGTGGAGTGGCACAGAGCGAGCACGGGAGGTTCGAACAGGGCGAGCAGGAGCGACGACGTGATGTCAGCGGGGAGACAGCGTGGATTGCACAGGGAGGAGCACGGTTGAGTTTAGGCAGGGGAGGGACACGTGGATTCCACAGAGGACGAGGGGGGGGGCGTGAGGGTGTCGGAGCGAGATGGACGATCGGGGGTCAGGCAAGGACGCGTGGGGTTGGAGCAGACGAGCACGGTGGTTCGAGCAGGACGCACGGGGTTCACGAGACGACACTGGATTCGAGCGAGAGGCGGACAGCGGTGGGGTTCGGACAGGAGGCGAGCAGCGGGTGGTTGGGCAGGGCAGGACGGAGCGACGGCGGTTGTGCACAGACGAGCAGGGAGCGACACGGTGGATCAGACGAGAGGGGAGCAGCGGGGTATCAGGAGAGCAGCGGTGATGTGCGAGGCAGAGAGCGAGGGGCGGTGTTCACGAGGAAGGACGAGGGGGTGTTCGACGGAGACGGACCACAGTGGGGGGGTTCGAGCGAGACGACGAGCGGGTTTCACGAGGACGACAGCGGTGTTTCACAGACGACACGTGGTGCACAGGACGGACGAGCGTGTGGTTAGCAGACGACACGGGGTTTACAGACGACGACGGGTGTTCACGGCGAGCGAGTGCGTGGTTCGCAGAGGCGACGCGGTGGAGTGTGCAGCGGAGGACGACGACGCGGGAGGTCAGCGAGGGAGCGAGCGGAGACGACGCGTGATGTCGACAGAGGGCACAGCGTGAGGTTCGACGGACGACCGTGGGTGTCACAGACGACTGGTTGCACGGACGGACACCAGTGGGTTTCACAGAGCGAGAGAGCAGCGGTGGGTTGCGATCGAGACGAGCGAGACCACAGGAGCGGGGTGGTTGCGGACAGGGACGGACAGGGGTGCTTGCGAACGGACGAGGGGTTCAGCAGAGCGAGACACGCGGGGTTGCAGCAGACGGACACGGTTGCGGACTTGGTGAACCGAGGGGGGACAGTCAGTCAGTGTGCGTTGGGGTGAGGACGGAGTGTGATGCAGGGGTTTCCAGGTAGTGTTGGCTAGACTGTGGTATGTCGGGAGAATTGACGCGCGCCTGAGGGCGACCGGGAGACGAGAAAAGGGATGAGGAAGCGCGTGGTGCTGGAGAGGGAGAGCTGTGCGTTGCAAACCGAGAGATTTTGTTTTTCGGTTAGGCGGGTGTCCGGCTAACGGCGAAATTTCGATTGATTGACCTCGAAAGCCTGAGGAGGTTAAGAGAGATAAGAGAGTAAATAGATAAATGAGAGAGAAGGAAAAAAGAGAAAGAAGAGGGAAGGGACTGTGTGGCGTTTGACTGCGGTATGTGTTTTTGAGTGAGAGAAAGTGTAAACCAAGGTATGTGTGACGACGGCAGATGAGAAGAGAAAAGACGAGTAACCGCAAAGCGTATACAGTAAGAGTATATAAATGAAGATAGCAGAACAGAAATGTTGAATAGAAGTTAGAAGTAGAAGAGATAGGAGAATGTGAGCGTTTGCGGATCCGCCAGACGACTTCCTCATGTCAGATTTGTTGTTTGATGAGAAGAAAGAAGAAAGTTGATAACGGTTACGCTTTATTTCGATAGTGGCAGTGTTTCTCTCCCTCCCCCCTTGTGGTATGATCTTGATTTTCTTTTCTGCTTTCTTGTTCTTCTATGTTTTGTGTTCGGATTGTTTCGTTGGTCCGGGGGGATCTGCGGATCGGGGGATTGTTCGTGGTGAGTGTTTGTAGTTCGTTGTTGTAGGAAACTGTTGGTGATGTATGTATTGGATTCATTGTGGTTAGTGTGATGGTGTCGTATGGTGGATGACGTATGGGTGATGATGTAGTTATTATCGTATTCTCAAAGATTGATGGTATTGTGCATTGTGTGCGATGGTATCGCTACACTGTGTAGTTGGTGTGGATTGACTATCCTTGTTAGTATGTTATGGGTTATTATTATCGGGCTTTGGGGATTAGATTGAGTAATTATTTCATTAGTCGATTATTGATTGTTAATGTGTTTGGATGAGTATTCAAGTGGGATTGGATCGGATCGGGATCATGGGGGGTGTGGGATCGATTAGTGTATTGTTATGCGTGATGGCTGATTGGTTGAGTTATTGCGTGTTATGCGATGGGTGGATCGAGAGCGTGGTGCGGTGGGATTGTGGCACTTGGCTGTTTCGAGGTATGTGTTAGGTGAGGTCAAAGGGTTGGGGTAGGCACGTATCCGCGGAAAATATGATTGAGTTGAGGGGTAGTTGGATTGGGGAGTTAGTCCGGCAATAGTGCATCACGGGTGATCATGTGGATGTATTGTCAGTCACTGTGTCTTTTAAGTGTGAAGCGACAGTTGACTCGTTGAGTATGAGTTGACTGTAATGATCATTAGTCGAAGGTCAAGCGGGGGTGGGAGAGGAGCGTGGGATGAGGAAAGTGCAGTCAGTTCCGCACAGCACACGCGATGGTGCACAAAGAATATGCAGACGACCAACGACGACAGCACACGCGAGGGCGACGGAAGCAGCAGGCATAATGAGTATAAGGAAGAAGGGTAAAATTATTGTTTGAGGTGGGTAGGTATAGGGTAGTGATAGTAGGTATAGATAGTTGATATATATAGAGTATAGAGTATAGGATATAGATATAGATAATGTAGTAGTTAGTAATATATATATATATATATATATATATATATATATATTATATATGTATGTATGTATTCATTTCTTATTGTTGCTGTTTAACTCATAATGTACATTCCTATAATTTCATAAGCACATTTACACCCAAAAAGAATTTGCACATACAAATATTTCCGACATTGCGAAAAATACTTGTGTTAATCCTATGCAACGCCAACAGACAAGAAATGATTATAAAAATGTAAATTCCTTAAAATGCAGTAAAGAACAAAGCTTTTTGTCCCTGAAGACAAAATAATAATGCTGAAAAAGGACAAAAACTCGACAAGAAGATTTAGACGCCGATCAAAAAAATAATAAAAAAATAAATAAAAATAAATAAATAAATAAAAAAAAAAAATAAAAGTCTTATGTATCAAAGCAGGTCACGTCAATAAGTAGATTAATCTAAAGCTACAGATGTATTTTTCTTCCGTAGCAAAAAGATATTACACTGTATTTCTAAGTAAATTTAGCTTAAGAAAAAAAATATTGAAAGCTAGTAAATATGTCACTGAAATTCATTGTTTTGTAACATTGTAAAACGTAGTAGCGAAGCGAAGCAACTATAATTTTAATTATATTAATTAGGAATATGAATTTATATTGCCTAATGATAATGGTGATGAAACTATAATAAAGATAATAGTATTAAGGACAACAGTAATGATAAAGATGATAACTGTAATGAAAATAAAAATACTAATGATAATAGTAATAATGATAAAAGTAATGATATTGAGATTGATAATGATATCAAAATGATAATGATAATAATAACGATAACGATATATGTAAATAACAATGATGTTGATAATTATGATTATGATGATAATGATAAGGATGATAATAATAACAATGATAATGATACTACTACAAAGATGATGATAATAAAGATGATAATAGAAATGATAATAATAATGGTGATGATTATAACAATAATGATGATAATGACAAAACATAATAATGATAAAAATAATAATGTTGATGATCATGATCATAATACCCGTGATGATAATGAGGAGAATGATGATAATGATAATAATCATTACAATAACTGGTTGACTAAACAGTACACTATGCAGTCAACACACACACACACACACACACACACACAACAAAAACACAAAAAAAAAAAAAATGCACATTACTAAAAATAGAAGGAAAAAGGACAATGTGACGCGGACTCTTGAAATTCCAGAATAAATAATAAACAAAACATTGAAAGTAAGAGAGAGAGAGGGGTGTGTGTGAGTGTGTGTGTGTTTGTGTGTGTGTGTGTGTGTGTGTGTGTGTGTGTGTGTGTGGTGTTTGTGTGTTGTGTGAGAGGAGAGAGAGAGAGAGAGAGAGAGAGAGAATGTGTGTGTGTGTGTGTGTGTGTGAGAGAGAGAGAGAGAGAGAGAGAGAGAGAGAGTCAGTCAGACAGCCAGACAGACAGATAGACTGACAGACAAAGAGAGAGAGAGAAAGAGAGAAGGGTAAATTATTATCTTCAGTGTGTATGTTCGCCTTCGTACCTTGTGTGGTTTTCGTTAACGTGTAGTGAGCAATGGTATTTGCATTCCTCTTTCGAAATATACGATTTGAAATTTTCTCTTTGTCTATTCATCTACTCTCCTCTCTCATTTTCTCTTTCTCTCTCTCTCATTTTCTCTCTTCTTCTCTTCTTTTTCTCTCTTCTCTCTCTCTCTCTATTCTCTCTCATTTTCCATTCTCTCATTTCTCTCTTATTCTCTCTCATTTTTTCATTCTCTCTGTCATTTTCTCTCTTCTCTCTCATTTTCTCATTCTCTCTCTCATCTTCCTCTCTTCATTTTTCTCTCTCCCATTCACTATCATCTTCCCTTCCCCTCTCTTACTGCCATGTGCCAAATCATATAAAATATTATTAGCAAAAAACGAAAAGACTTTAATTAAAAAAAAACTGACAAGCGAGAGTATGTCAGGAAAGAAGGCGCACCAATATTTTCCTTCATGAAAAACTCACTTCTTCTAAAAGCCTTTCATACCTGAAGGAGTGTTCGGGGAGCTCTATATAACACGGGATCAATATCTCATGAACCTTCACGAGAGACTTCAGTGGGAAAGTTGAGAAAAAGGTGTAAGAATATAGGTATGTAGATAGATCGATAGAGAAATGGGAGAGAGAGAGAGGGAGAGTGAGAGAGTGAGTGAGAGGGGAGGGAGAGGGAGAGGGAGAGGGAGAGGGAGAGAGAGAGAGAGAGAGAGGAGAGAGAGAGAGAGAGAGAGAGAGGAGAAGAGAGAGAGAGAGAGAGATAGAGAGGGAGGAGGAGGGAGAGAGGAGAGGAGAGAGAGAGAAAAAAGGTTGAGAGAGGAGAGAGAGAGAGAGAAAGAAGAAGATAGAGAAAGGGAGCGAGGGAGCGAGAGAGAGAGAGAGAGAGAGAGGAGGGGGTTGACTCGAGATAGATGGGTGGGGGGGGGGGGGGGACGGATAGGCTAACATACATAGGAGATAAGGAGAACTGTGAAAATGAAAATTCGAACTTACAGATAATAAACAAAGAGGAAGATAGACACAGACCTTTATGAATACGTTGATATTATACACATATATATACACAGCCAGAAAGAAATTTATAGATATATAACATATATTAATAATAAATTAAAAACAGAGAAATATATAGGCAGAATATGAGACACGAGGAAGTTCAGTCAACCTAGTAATAAAAGAATTGAATTACCCTCCTATTAACAAATATCTTCACAGCCATCGACCAAAAAATTTAAATTTATGAATAATAATAATAAATGATAATGAGGATAATAATGATAATAATATAATAATAATAATTGTAATAACAATAATTAAATAATAATAATAAATAATAATAATATAATAATAATAATAATAATAATGATAATAATAATACATTGATAATAATTAATTAATGATTAATAATAATAATAATGATTAATAATAAAAAATAATAATAAATAATAACAATTAATAAGAACAATAATAAAACGATACTAACAATAACAACAATAATCAATAATAACAATAGCAAAACAAAAGTAATATTGATAATTAATTATGTTAATGGCAATGATAAGAATAACAATAATGATAATGGTATGATTGTAATAATTGGTGTTAAAAATTATAATAATAATGTAATAGTTAATAATGATGATAATAATAGTAATAACAATATAATATAATATAATGATGAATAATAATAATATAATAATAATAACAATATAATAATAATAATAATAATAATAAAGATAATAATGAATATAATATTGATGATGATAATAATAATAATAATAATGAATTGTGATAAATAACAATGAAATGAACTTCCCAAAAAAGATCAAGAAGCGCATAGAAAGCGCATACCTCAGCCAAAGCAATAGTGTCACAGATACAATAAGAATATTTACTCTTAAAAAATTACATCAAAATCAACTATTTCTCAAGAGTGACGTCTGTGTTTCTGTTGTCTTGAGTACAGTGTTGATATCAGAGTGGAATTTTCTTTTATCATTTTATTGAGAAGTGTTGAAGAATAAAACGTAACATTCTTGAGGAGGGAAATAATAATGATATTAGTAATAACAATAATAATAATAATGATAATAATGATAATAATAATAATAATAATAATAATAATAATAATAATAATAATAACAATAATGAAAATGATAAAAATAATAATGATAATAATAATAATAACAATAATGATAATGATAATAAGGATAACAATAATAATAATATTAGTATAATAATAATAATAAATAATAATAATTAATGAATAATATAATAATAATAATA
>NW_020871023.1:165931-168431 GCF_003789085.1 Penaeus vannamei | reverse complement strand
TTCAAATTCACTGCCTCTTACTCTGTTACCGTTCCAATCAGAGAAAAGAAAAACCTCTGTCTGTATTTTTAGTTCGATTTATTCATAGTCTCTAGATTACATAGACCTAAAAGATATATCGATATAAAACACTTCAAAGTAATAACAAGATCAAAGCGCAATAAATCAGTGGTCGCTGCAAACATGACGAAAAGTAAAGGATGTTTTTTTCAGACTTCTTAGCCTTTGCACATATGCATTTCAGCGAAAACCTGTGCTCCGTCGCAATCGCTCTCCGTATGCTAATATAATGATCACAGTTGATATATGGACATGGCTCTTGCATGTGCGAAATGCCATAGTGCTGTTTAGCTACTACCGGGACTAATTACATCAGGTGGTCACGTCGGTTGCAACCATGGCACACAGCTCCATTCTCTCTGACGCTCTCTCTCTCTCTCTCTCTCTCTCTCTCTCTCTCTCTCTCTCTCTCTCTCTCTCTCTCTCTCTCTCTCTCTCTCTCACACTACACCAACAACACACATTTACATACACATATATGCAACCCCCTTTCTCTTTTTTTAAGTAACTTTCACATTTTAAAATCACTGTTAAATCCCCCTTAACTGTGTGTAATATATATATATATATATATATATAAATATATATATATTATATATATATATATATATATATATATATATATATATATATATATATATATATATATATATATATATATATATATATAGACAGTAAACAGTTACTAACATTTGTAAACGGGTCATCATTTCAATGCTTGTTTAGGCGCATCCATTCACTTCTTTTCTCATCCTGCACTCCCTCCCTGATGTTCAGGTCTATTTTTAGCATGAATGTCTAAAGCAAAAGGAAAAAAAAATATTACATAGAACAACTAAAAAATACAGAACTATGAAAACTTAATACATACTATAGTTTTGTTTAATTCTATGAAATAGAAAATAAATAGTGCTTAGAGATACTGCATCAACTTTAAATTGGAAATGACAATATCAACTGCAATATTTTTATATTATTCAAACATTTTTGCCATCATAAGCTTCAATTTTTTCTTTTCTCCCACTCTAATTCAATTATAATTTGATTTGTTTGCATATTATAGTCCGTACGAACCTGATTAGGACGAAATTTCTAAGTTTTATGAATAAACTAATTTAACGTAGTTTGTCTAACAAGTCCCCTTTAATTGATTTTAACAGATCTAAAGAACCTTTTTTATTTAATTTATTTATTTTTATTTTTACACCCAGTTCACATTTTGTTTTACGGATGCTTTCCGGATGCACGCTCGTCTTTGTTCCCCAAAGACCAGAGTCACGTTGGTTCGCCGTCCACTGGGGAACCAACCGTTTCTGCCGTCATCGGATCATCTGAGGCGCGGCCATCGACAAGAATTCATGCTGGATCCTCGGGGATGAGAATAATATCTAATCCCCCTCCCCCCCTTTTCTGTGTGTTGTGTGTGTGTGTGTGTGTGTGTGTGTGTGTGTGTGTGTGTGTGTGTGTGTGTGTGTGTGTGTGTGTGTGTGTGTGTGTGTGTGTGTGTGTGTGTGTGTGTGCGTGTGCGCGCGCTTGCGTGAGTGCGTTTTCGTGTGTGTGTTATGTAAGTCTAACAAATTATCAGTAAATATATATCCATTCCCTTGGGTATAAATAAAGGCTCTGCTACGACGATCTTGCGGATTATTGCAGCCTGGGAGTTGAGCAGGAGGCGCTTTTGTCGTATATAAACAATATTTTGCAGCTTCAGGATTGCAGGAGGGTTCATGACTGAGCCAGCTACGCAAACTGAGTTGGCAGGAATGAAAGTCAGACCTGGACAATCAGGAGGGTGTACAGACACTGAAATGGAGAGAAAGTGATGCTTTTGAACAGACTTTTGAATAGATAGCCGATTTGCATTTATTTATTATTATTTTTTATTATTCTTTTTTTAAGGGTGATTTAACGTCTATTAGATGTAGAAGTTTATAGGAGAAAAGAAGGGAATGGGGAGATTAGGAGGTTGCATATATATATATATATATATATATATATATATATATATATATATATATATATATTATATATATATATATATATATATATATATATATATATATGTATATGTTATGTATGTGTGTGTATGTGTGTGTATTGTAGTGTGTTGTGTGTGTGTGTGTGCGTGCGAAAAATATAGAGATGTACCATGGTTGCAACACACGTGACCACCTGATGTAATTTGTCCCGGTTGTCGGTACCTACACAACACAATTGGCATTTCGCACATACAAGAGCCACGCGCATACATCTGTGACCAATTACATTAGCATATGGAGAGCGATTGCGACCGGAAAACAGGTTATCGTCTTGAGATTGAAATACGATAAGAGGATTTAATTTAATTTATTTTTGATTTCTCGGTCATCGGAACATGTGTCAGCGGAAAATGTTGATTCCCCATATTCGTCACTGATATTACTGATAGTTTCCATCATCA
>NW_020871023.1:150931-160931 GCF_003789085.1 Penaeus vannamei | reverse complement strand
TTCTGTGACATTTGATGTAAGTCGATCGTCTACAAATCAGATACTTTTTCTAGATACTTTTTTTACTGCCATCTGTAGGCTTTGGAATAGATTGCCTTCGGAGACTGTAACTTCTCCGAATCTTGATAAGTTTAAAAGATCAGCTAACATGTTTTTCTTACGTAAATATCTGACGTTCTATCTTCTCATTCTTTCTTTACTGTATCTGGACCTGCACTGACACCTTTGTTGGTATATGTGTAGATTTAAGTATTTCAGGATGTCTCTTTATATAACTTACAATAATAATAATAATAATAATAATAATGATAATAATACTACTAATAATAGTGATACTCCCTCGAAAATAACGTATGTAATACATCCAAGAACTGTTAATAAAAAAAATACAGATCTTGAATTCTGATTTTCAAATGTGTTGAAAGTTAAAGTGAACTGACCTGAGCGCCGCACGGGACAACAGCTGAAATAACGCTTTTTACTCTTATTGTTGTAGTATTTATTTTTTCCCTTCGTATTCTGGAAACTTTAAGTGGAATGCATGTAGTAAAGGACCAAACGATTTGATATTAAAACGGAAAAAGGGATGAAACAGAAAAAAATGGAGGCAAAGAGTAAAAAAGGTATAGGTAAAAAGAGAGAAAGAGAAAGGAGAAGAAAACTATATAAAAAAAAAATAATAATAATTGCGAAGTGAAACAACGACAAATCGAAGAATTGAGAACAATTATGAAAGATAACGTTGACGAAAGCCAAACGATCTCAGATAGCTGGACGATCAGAAACCGAACAAAAAGCAAGAAACAAGATCGGTTAACTGCCACAAGTAGACAGGATTCTAACGTGCGTTTGATGATCCGATTGGATTAATGACGGGAATAAAAGTGATAAAGAAGCGTTGGTGCAAGCGGCGATTGCTATCTGGCGAAATAGACGGTAATTGGAATTCCAACAGCAGTCCTTGTCCAATTAATGTTTATAAGCGCATATTTTCCACTTAGCAAATCGCATTATAATTGTAAAGAAAAAAACAATGGAATGTACTCGTTTAAAACTTAATCTACAGTTCATTTACATTTTTTACTGATAACTGCATGTAAACCTAAGCAGCAGATTAGTAAGAGGAAATACCTGAATTTTCAAATTAAACAGTAGGTCAGCGCAGGTTTATCACACAATTACAAGCGTGTATCCAGTTTAACAACTTACATAAAATAAAATAGATAAACATTGACCAACTCGAGACACGAAAACAAGCACCCAGGCTTACAATCATGTACATTATCACAAATAGCTTTATGGACATAGAGCAGCACTCACACGTAGCACACGAAAGTCTCATAACAAGAATTTCGTTATATACCACACTAACACCGACTCTTACAAGCACTTTATCCCTACGTAACCTCCAAAAAAAAAGGGCTATTCAGCACTAAATCAAATAGGAACATTTAAAATCTTCACTGACAAATCAAACAAGCACAACACGCACTTACACGAGCACAAACACAACCAATTGTACTGTAGTCCTTTCCCCCACCTCCAGCAACCAACCATTTATGCGTGTTCATGATTTTTTTTTACAATATATGCAATCAAATAATATGGCTGATGTTTACCAAAGTAATTAGTAACAAAAATATAAATGCAACATACCGTATAGTATTTCTTTATGCAGAAACGTTCAACAGTTGTATAATTTTACAAACGTATTTTCTCTATTCTGAAAATAGGATAAGGACATACAAAATCCCCCCCCCCTCCCCTCTCCATTCTTTCTCTTGTAATACGCCTCTAATAGATTTCTTGAAATATTTTCCTATTTCATCACTCACTGCTCCTCGCTCCGTTCATTTACTCGAATAGGAAAATCGAGACACACAAAGGGGTGATTTCAAGTAAATGCTGTGAGCTCTGAGCCCTTAGTGAAATACCTCCACAAAGGAGAGGATTTCCAAATGCCAACGAGGTGATTGAGAGGAATTTCAGGGATGGTATTCGAGGAAGGTCTGGCTGACTGTCATTTGCGATATTATCTATGATCTGCCACATCTCAAAAGGAATCTTGCTAATTAGAACAAACTTTTGTGTATCTAGAGAACCAATTTTGCTTTCGTATTAACACGAATATTGGTAAATAAAGCAATAAATCTTGCTTCTATGATAACGGTGATGTTACATATTTAAACGTTTGACAATCAATCCAATGTTTTCAGAACACATATCTTGTAATGTTACTGCAGATGCAAGTGCTCATTTATGATGTAATATATCAATATCTACAGAATCTCTAAACCCCAGATTCCCTCTCCTTTTCATGTTATTGTTTTCTCACGTTGTCTTCTCCATTTTCGGCACCATAATTCATCCATTTTCCACATTTTTCTTCTTACATAATGTTAGTTTCATTTACAACAGGCATCGGGAAAGTTTTGATAATCTGTAGAGCGTAAACAGTGTAAGTCAGGATTGTTCTAATAAAGATTGTATTAGTAACAATAACAATGCCCAAAAACAAACAATAAGAACACAAGAACGCCTTTTCTGAACCCTACCATTACTCCCGGATTGGCCGCGTCCTCTGCGTCCCTCTTCACCCCCCCACCCCCACTCCCCCCTCTCTCTCTCCCATAATTCGTCTTCCCTTTAAGTGGGCGCTTAGCTCGAGTGGGCGAGGCAATGGATCATCGGGGAGCAAGCTGGCTTCAAGAAGGAATTATGTTAGGGATTTTTATTTATTATTTTATTCAGCTATCTACATTATTGTTTACATTTCTTATATATATATATATATATATATATATATATATATATATATATTATATATATGTGTGTGTGTGTGTGTGTGTGTGTGTGTGTGTGTGTGTGTGTGTGTGTGTGTCTTATTCAAGAAAGAGTGTGAGACAATGAGTCCGCCAGGACAAGTAGGCAGAGAGACAGAGAGAGAAAAACACACACAGACACACCCGCACATACACAACTCAACCTAACTTAGAGCCTTTCCGCCCTAACTCTCTCTCTCTCCGTCTCCATTTGCCTCCTATCTATATCCGTCATTTACAAATATAAGAAACGAACCCCAAAAAGAGAGAGTCAACGTCAGCCAGCGCCGACGAAGGCAAACTGAGGGACGCTGACGACTGCGCTGCCGAAGTCCCGAGCTGAAATGTCGTACACGCATCTGGCAGCTCAACCTCGCCTGTCTGAAAAGGTTCTGATCTTTAGCATAATCCTCGTTGCCTTTAGCACATCTTTTCATGATATTTCTAGCACCAAAATTAACAATGAAGGTGAGATTAATGATGATAATTATTGCAACAATCATTATTAAATATAATGTTAGAATCTTTATTATCATAAACAGTAGTAATATCATAATTGTAAATTTGTTATCCTCATTTTCATGACCATCTATCATAATAATTATTCTTTATCAACATGGTGAGGAATATCCTTTGTGTTCTGTCCGTGAAATTACAGCTCCAGAATGTTGAATTTCTAATAAACCTTCACTGAGTACGACATGTTACTTTTTACACTTTATTGACCTGTGAAAACTAAAAGAAAAAAAACTAAATAGAAATACAAAGAACAAAACAAGAGATGAGTATATGGGAAAGGTGATAAGGAAGAAGAATGAGTAAAATGGGAAAACGAATTAAAACGAAAAAAAATAATGGAAAACGAATTAAAAAGAATAAAAAAAAAAATAAAATAAAAATAAAATCACAAGGAAAAGAGAGTAGCAAAAAAAAAAAAAAAGAAAAAAAAGAAATGAAATAAACCAATGGATTTCAAAACGTTCGCAGCGCTGCCAATCTCATCGCGGAATTCAGGAGGTTTCAGTGGATTATCCTCTCCTCATGAATGATTCCGAGCGACAGGATGAGCGGGGATTGCATGGAGGAGGGAGGGGGGCGGGTGGGGGGGTGGGGGGTACGTTGCAAGCTTGGCTCTTGCATCGCGCTACTCAGGTCTGCAGTGACGTCATCAGAAATTGGTATGTGAAGTGAGGTATATTCTTTTCCTATCATGCACACACAGTCTCCACACGCAGGGAAATACACAATATATATATATATATATATATATATATATATATATATATATATATATATATACATATATATATTATATATATATATATATATATATATATATATTATATATATATATATATATATTACATATAGTATTTATATATGAATTATATATATACATATATATATATATATATATATATATATATATATATATATAATGTATTATATATATATGATATATATATATATTATATGTCTATATATATATATATTATATATATACATATACATATATATATATATTATATATATGTATATATATATATATATATATATATATATATATATATATATATATATATATGTATTATGTATATATGTAGGAAAAAAAATTTAGTTGTCAGTAGTAATCGCAGAACATAAAATGGAAACCACTTCCTATGCTTACATATTCTGTAAAATAAAATCAATCAGTTCTACAAAAATTACGTTATCTAACTGAATAAAAATACTGTTTCCCAGATGAACCCCACAGAGCAATACAACAGAATGAACAATACAACAGAATGTATAGTTCTTACCCCTCACGAACGAGGCAATCCAACAATACAACCATTTACACAAGCTCGCGTATAACAACCCGAGTTCAGCGCAGTATCATTATCCAGATACAGTGATTCGCGCCACCCATGTAGCTCTCCTCCCAGGTCACCAGCGCAGGAACAAGGCGGAGGTCACGCCCCTGTTATCAAAGCCAGGGACGATTATGGAGGGAGACGCATCGGGGAACAGGCTACAGGCTGACGAGGCGAATCGGCGAGGGAGGGGGAGGCACGGAGGAGAGGGAGGGAGGGTAATGTGTGTGCGAGAGAGAGGAGTGGGAGAGAGAAGGAGAGAGTGAGAGAGAAAGAGAGAGGGAAAGAGAAAGAGAGATAAAGAGAGGAGAGGAGAGAGCAAGCGAAAAGGAGAGAGAGAACGAAATAGAGAGAGAGAGAGAGAGAGAGAGAAAGAAAGAAAAACATATTTAGTATTCTAATCTTGAGTAGGAGAGGGACTAGGTCTGGCGGTGACGACAGGGACAGGATAGATACATGAGAAGAGGTTTCTGGCTAATTTCACAAGACAACCAGCTGGAAAGTGAGGGTTGCGGATGCTGCTGTAGGTGTCCAGCTGTGCAAAGGATCTTTTTTTCTTTTTCTTTTACGACAGTACTCTATTATAGCTCACTATAGGCTAACTTGAACACTAAGAGTAGAGACTGAGAGAGAAATGTTATATTAGACTGTCATGCTGAACATTCCTTTTGAAATTATGCCCTTGTGCATCTAAAAAAGTTTATTATTTATGATATATGAAGGAATATATAGAGGATGTGACAACTGTGTACACTACAGTACAGGGGAGTGCTATGGCGGTTACTGTATTGGGTATGAATAACGGTATCGGTAGAGGAGAGAGGAAAAATAGAGAACAAAAATAAATGGCCATTAGAGCCAAAGTATCGGGCTTAGAGACACCTTTTTCATCGGTTTGGGAATGACAAAGCTGATAACGGTATAATGATAATGTACTTATCGCTCCTCTATATTATCAAAATCTTTCCCTCGGGCTTTTTTCCTTGTCTTTTGGTCTTTTTCATCCACGCGACATATCTGTATCTGCAGCCCATGCCTTATTCACTTACATATTCATAACCCTTACTATAAAAAAGTAAGAAGAAAAACAGCTGTAACGAGTTATTAGTGTAGAGTGAAGAGACGTTACCAACATGTACCTTGAAATCCCTAGTAATGCTGGAACGAAGCACAATTTTCTTTTTCTTCTTTTATCGTTCCGTTTATCAAGGATGAAAAGTAATTTAAATTGAAGTAACGAATCTATTTACTTTGTTTGAAAATTCTATTACTTTGTGAAAAGAAAAGAAAAGAAAAGAAAAGAAAAAGAAAGAAAAAAGAAAAGAAAAGAAAAGAAAGAAAGAAAGAAAACATATATATATATATATAACATTTCCCATCAGTCCTCAGAACAAATCTCTCTCTCTTCTTTCCTCACGTGCCTGTCTCTTTACACATGTCTCTTTCCGTCTCTTCCATTCGCCTTTTCCTAGCTATTTTTTCTTTCTCTTTCTCACTCGCCATATTTAACTATGATTCTTCACAACGTGTTTCACTTACTCATTCTTTAGCTTTATTTAAATAATATAATAATGATATAAGTATCTGTCTTACTCTGGTTTTCAGCTTGTTTTAAACTTTTTCTCGGTAGCCATTTATTTATATTGCAGTGAAAATAACTACTCTTCATTGACAAATTCAGTTATTCAGTAATCCACACGAAGAGAACAGCCACGCCATCGGTGCACTTGCTAGAACGTATCCTGAAAACGACGACTTGACGAAAAGGAAAAGCTATGTTCTCTCTGCCTTTTCAATACGAAGATTATGGTCCTATTTTATGTCTGGAGACGTGAAAGGGACTGGATCATATTCTTCAGTCGATTGTCAAAGGTAAGATTTACGAATCTTATCTGTTTGTACCCATGGTGTGTGTGTGTGTGTGTGTGTGTGTGTGTGTGTGTGTGTGTGTGTGTGTGTGTGTGTGTGTGTGTGTGTGTGTGTGTGTGTGTGTGTGTGTGTGTGTGTGTGTGTGTGTGTGTGTGTGTGTGTGTGTGTGTGTGTGTGTGTGTGTGTGTGTGTGTGTGTGTGTGTTAACCAACATGCATTCCTATTTTGTATTAAATCAGAAAAGGGATAGTTAATCTAGTCCTCAAGGGTCGATAAAACATGGAATGCCTAATAATCCTTATTTTCCCAGAACGACGATTAGAAGTCTGGGACGGAAGCCATGACGTCACATTTGCCAAAGGCACGCATGTATGCTGAAGAAATCCGAAGGTGATGGGTTTCATTAACAGTTCTTTATCATTAACTTTACTCCTTTCATAGTTAAATATTCTAAAATTTAATATTTTTAGTAAGATTAAGATTTCCATTCTACGGGGCATCTATATTGCAAATTACTGCGTACTTCATATGAGTGCTACGTAAATTTTTCTATAAATATTACGGATTAGCAACAAATTACCTGATAACTTTTCTTCATCATTATCATAACATCTTAAACATGTATAAAATTATATAAAATATTATAAAATATTATAAAATATATATAGAATGTATAAAATATTATAAAATATATATAAATAGTATAAAAATTATAAAAGACTACTACCTTCTTATTTGGGGCAGAAATTCATAACGCACGCACGTGAGATATAGCGAAATACCCTTGCAGGTGATGACTGATATTCACATTAAAGTGTGACGAAAGCATTAAACAAAAATCTCGACTGAAAGAATCGTTTATGGCGAATCTACGCATAGATCGGAGATGTAATGATATGGAAGACACAATACAGTATAAAACCGTCTTCCAATTTCATATTCACACAGTATGTACAGGCAAGTAATGTCCTCCCAGCTATTCAATAACTAGTTTAAAACACGTTCTTATTTAGTTTAGTGACCTTAGTAATGAATGTTCTTTCCATTTTTCAACATCAGATGTGTTGGTGGTAAGGAATACCACAAATATATATAATATATATATATATATATTATAATATAGATATATATATATATGTGTGTGTGTGTGTGTGTGTGTGGTGTGTGTGTGTGTGTGTGTGTGTGTGTGTGTGTACAATATATATATATATATATATATATATATATATATATATATATATATATATATATATATATATGTGATCTTTGTATATAGACACACATATTTCTGTATATACATACATACATATATATACATATAATTTTATATATTATTATATATCTATGTATAGAGAAAGGAGGGAATTCCCCGTAAGGATACCATATAGTCCCATATCCCAGGTATAAGTCCCGTAAAGAAATATAGTCAAAAAAAAAAAAAAAAATAAAAAATAATATAATAAATAATAAAAAATAAATAATAATAAAATAATAAATAAATAAATAAATAAAGACAATAAGATCACTTAATCCTGATCCGGAAGAGGAGCTCAGATCCCTACAAAAAAGGGGGCATCCCAGGCTGATGCTGCCCAATATGAAACGACCTTGTTTGTAAACATTAACAATAACACATCCAGCAATTTCCTAACTGGCATGTAATACGAGTCAGACACAGTCTTTCCTTGCAGATACAGCGGCGCCACAGTGAGGGTTGTCCAGCGGAAACACAAGCACCGAGTACAGAGACAACTCACGTCAGGTTCGTTCCCAGATGGTTTATATACAGCAGCCCACGGCATTGTGACAACGGTTATTCCAACAGAACATTGGGTACAGTCACTAAAGATATACATTATCTAAAAAGGATGTGCAAAAACGGCAAAAAAAAATAGATTAAGCAGACAAGTCCAAATTTTAAACAAGAGACCATTAGAACGACGAAAATAATGCACTCAAAGCACCGATAACAAATTCGGCAAAACAGTTCATTCAAACACCAAAAGAAACACCAAACCAAGTAAAAGCATGTAATGATATAGTTACTCGAATTTCCTATGTGAGCCCCATTAATTAGTGTAATCAATACTCAAGGAAGTGACGTGGTAGGTCGTAAATATCAAGAAAATTTCAAAGTTAATAAAACAAGTACCCAAGATTGAATGAGAGTTGATATAATAAAATTAAGATTAAAGTAAGTAAAAAAGATAATAAATGCCTGAAATAACGTAAAATAAACTAATAATTATAAAAATACGTGGAAGGTGTGAAAGAAATCAAGGGAAATTAGGTAGAGGAGACGAAAGATGGAAAATGAGAAGGGTGAATGAAGAGAGAGGAAGGGGGGGGGGGGTGATAAGGAGGGAGAAAGAATAGAGGAAAATAGGGGGTAGACTAAAGAAAATGGAATAGCAAGGGAGACGAAGGAAAGCAAGGGAAAGCAAGGATAAGGGAGGGAGAAGGCAAGGAGGGGAAGGGGGTCGGAGACCTTATATGTGTATGTTGTGTGTGTGTGTGTGTGTGTTTATGTTTGTGTGTGTGTGTGTGTGTGTGTGTGTGTGTGTGTGTGTGTGTGTGTGTGTGTGTGTGTGTGTGTGTGTGTGTGTGTGTGTGTGTGTGTGTGTGTGTGTGTGTGTGTGTGCACCGACTGAAATTAAAGATTAAAATGACTTGTAAAATGAACAGTAGTAGAGGGTTCTTTATTAAATTCAAAGTTTTATCATATGATGCTGTTTCAATCGGTGTAATTGTTTAGAAAGATAGATTCAGAAAGTATATAAAAAGAATCACAAACATCCAGATCATTTGTCCTGTTCGATGCTTTCTGTAGAAACCCAGCAGTATCTGTGAAACGTTTTGCGTCAAAGGTAAATTCACGGAATATTCATCAGAGCAAGAGTATTCAAGGAGTAGGCCATCATGAGCGAAGCAGAAAAAATACTATTGACGCCTGATTTAAATGCCGCAGTCTGGGAAATGTAATAAATCTTTGTATAGTAGGTTTTTGGGGGTGTTGATACCCTACGAGGGAATTCCATTTCTCTTTCTTTCTCTCTGTTTGTCTGTCTGCCTGTTTCTCTTTCTTTCCCTCCCTCTCTCTTTCTTTCCTTCTCCCTCCTCTCTCTCTCTCTCTCTCTCCTCTCCCTCTCCTCTCTCTCTCTCTCTCTCTCTCTCTCTCTCTCTCTCTCTCTCTCTCTCTCTCTCTCTCTCTCTCTCTCTCTCTCTCTCTCTCTCTCTCTCTTCTCTCTCTCTCTCTCTCTTTCTTCTTTTTGTTTTTTTGTTTTTCTCGAATTTTGATGGTGCCTTTGGTGAGCCAGCCCTTTTGCTTTCGTCTCTCCTCCCCTCGTTTTCTCATGTAAATATAGGTTCTTCTTCTGTAACTTCCATTAAAGGCATTCGTATCTGGGCTTTTTATATAGCGTTTACCGGGAGGTCTGAGTCTCGCCGCTTGGA
>NW_020871023.1:138431-145931 GCF_003789085.1 Penaeus vannamei | reverse complement strand
GTCTGATATTCTATGATATGTCATTGCGATGTCAATGTGTTGTGTGTGAATTGTGTGCGTAAGTGAGAAAGGACCTGATGTCATTTGAATATAGTTGCATGAGTTGTCGGAGCATGATTTTATCGCCTGAGTATTTGAATGTGTGTAAGGTTGTGTGTATATATCGATCATTGGTTATGTAGTGCAGTTTGTAAGAATGGTGGCTTGTAGATTAGTCTCGTGGTCGAATATGTGTGTGTGGCGCCTGGTGGTGTTTTCGTGTTGTTGTGAATAGTGTTGTCTTTGGTGTGTGTTTTTGTGCCGTGATTGAGTAAGTGTGAGAACGTTTTATGTTGTTTCGAGTGTGAATTAGAATTTAGTGGATCTGTCGGTGTAAATTATTGATTACTTAATTTCGTAAGCATATAAACATACTTTTATCTATTCACATTAAATTGTCATTATCATTGATGATTATATATGAAATATCACATAATATTATAGTCATTCTACACTAGTCATATAAAGTTAAATATTACATATTATTATTTAATTCAATTCTTCCACATCATTACCTAACTCAACCAGACAGGTGTAGGTGAAGAGAGTAGAAAAGTGTAAGTGTGAGAATATTTCTCATATTATTAATTATATAGTTACTCTAGTCATATATTTCTCATCATTATAATATATATATATACTACAACTTATTATTTTAATAATATTAATGATTAATATGATAAAAATCGAATGAATGTAATAAATTGGACATTATAATAACATACCAAACAATACATCAACACTCACACGCAGCTCATACATAACAATATTGATGATTTTGTTATTATTATCCCTAATTGTCAATATCATCTCTCACTCACTGAAAATTATTAGAATAGAGTTAATTATTTGCTATCATTGCAGTAATTATCAAGTGAATCATATGATTATCACTCTAATCTGATACTCACATTATCATATCCATTATTAATATGCTGCTACATCGTATATAATGCATTATTCGTTAATAATAAACACAATAATTTCATGAAAATCATCATAAATTACTGACTTTAATATTAAAATAATCATGGAATTATCATTTAAAAGCGAAAAAGGTTTTTTTCGATGTTATCATTATGATTATCAATTTTTATTATTATTAATCATTATTATTGTAATTAAATCATCATAATTATCATAAATTAATTGTTAATAATGAAGAATATTATCTATGGGAATCCACACACAAATTACCTAGAATTAAATGTTTAAAATCTCATATATTAATCATTTAAAAGAGAAAATGTTTTTTTCGACATTTCTCTCGGTGGTAAATAACGCGAAATTTTGGCGTTTTTTTTTTTTTTTTACTTTTGGGATTTCAATTAGTTTTAACCTTATATCTCTTTCATTATACAAAATGTGAGTTCTATGACAATTATTATCTATACCAATCATCATTAACTGGTCACTATTCTTATATATATATATCCATTAATAGTCATTTATCGTCATGATTTTATTAATTTGTATACATATCCAATTTAATGTAGGTATAATGCTCAATCCAATGTACTGTTATTATTCATCATTATAACTATTTTTTCTAACAAGAATAATGATGATTATTTTTCTAATTGTCAGTATTTGTATGAATATATTTGAAAGAGAGTTTAGTTATTGCCTATCATTGCAGTAATTAATTCAAAATTATCACTATGATTAATCATTTTATCAAATTATCATGTATTATTGGTCATTATCCATCATGATATATCATTATTGTTATAATAAAATAAATTATCATAGAATAAATCATCATAATTACCTGACTTAAATATTAAAATCCAATCATAATCTAATCATTCTACAAAGCGAAATAGGGTTTTTCCATCTTTCGAGACGTTTTCTCAAAAAAGGCTGTAATACGCTAGATTTTGACGTTTTTTTCGAACTTCTGAAATTTTATCAATTTTAGCCCTTTATTTCAATTATAAAAAAGGACTCTACAATTATTATTATTCATCCAAATTTATCATCATTATATGGTAATTTTTTCTTAAGGAGGGGGGGGGGGGGGGGGGGGCGGGGGGGGGGTGAATTATCATCAATTATAGTCCAATTATCGGCATGAATTAAGTATTATTATTAATTGATCCATTATGGCAGTTATAATGATTATTATGCTAAATTATTGATGTCATTTCATCATTATAACTTATTTTTTAATAATGATAATAATAATGATAATTTTAAAGAAATAATAATGACAGTTAATAGCTCATTATAATATACCAATAATAATGATATTAATTGTTTTCTATTGTCATTATTAAGTATGGAAATTATTAAATAGAGTTATATATTATTGCTATTATTTGCAGTAATTAATCAAAATTATAATCATGATTACCACTAATTCTCACAATTTTTTAACATTAATTTATTGTCTTTATCATCATAAATTATCATCAAATTAAATGTTAATAATAAAGTATTTATCATGAGATCATCAACAATTACCTGAGTTAACTCGCTCTCCAAAACTCAATCATCACACAATATCCAAATATTCAAGACGAACTCTCTTAAATTTTCTTCACACTGTATTCACTCAAAAGGCTGTTAATTACGCTAGATTTTACCGTTTTTTTTTTTTTTTTACCTTATGGGATTCATATTAGTTTAGGCCTTTATTTCATTATAAATGGAGATTATAATTATCATTAATCATCATTATTGTCATAATCCTTATGATTATCATCAGATATAGTCATTAATCGTCAATGATTTATCAATTATTTTTCATTATCATTATTGCAGTTCATAATATTATCAAGCTAATTATTAACTGCTATTATTCCATCATTTGACTATTTTTATAATGATAATACAATAATGTTTAATATTTAAAAGAAAGTAATAATGACAATATATACTCATTATAAAATAATCAATAATAATGATTGATATTTTTTAATTATTTCTATATGTCATTATAAGTATGAACACGTATTAGGAATAGAGTTAATCATTGCTATTATTGCAGTTATTTATCAAAATTTATCATTAATAGATTATCAATTTTATTATCAATTATTATTGTTCATTATCAATCGAGATTATTATCATTAATCAATCATGATTATTAATCATTATTGTTAATAATAAAGGAATTATTTATGGAAATCATCAACATCACCTGAATTAAGTTACAAATCTATTATAATTATCTTTGAAAGTTGGTGCTTCTACAGCGCAAGGGTGGTTGTGAAGCGATGGTGTGGAAGTTCTAAGTTAGTGTTAAGAGCTTGCGTGCCTTCTCGCTTACAGCTGCACACCGATGGGAAAGCCCTAAAGTGTGAAAAAGGGAGGCAGTGCATATCCTCTCCATCATCGAGTCTCCCTGCAGGTGCCATCTCGTGGGGCCTTCCATGGAACGCTAGGTAAACTTGCGGTTTTCCAGGCTAACACTGAGGGGGATCTCGGAGCAGGCAGGAGGCCCCTGAGAGGTTCAGGGTCATGGGCCCACCGGCGGGTGTGGACACGGCCTGGCCCTGCACCCAAACTCTGCCCCTAGGCTCCCCCTCGCGGGTTAACGGGAGGCTCGGAGGAGGTGGCCTTGGCAGTCCTCCTTCCCCCAGATTAAAAATCTTTGGCAGTTGTTAAATATATTTTGGTAATGCTGGGAGGAGGGGAAACTGCTTCTCCCACCCAGGAAGAGAAGGCGGGTTTATGGACCCCCACTGAGGACGGGCGAACCTCACCAGGACGCAGGTTCGGTGAGCGAGAACTACTCGTCCCCGCCTGCGTTCCTGGTAGACGCCAGCCCGGAGTGAAAGCTTAAAGGAGGGAAAGACCTTCGGGTATGCCCCGTAGGCGATGATGGGTTTTCCATACAGCCAATGCCGTCCCCCTTATATGTGTGAGCAGCGTCGGCGGGGGTGGGCAGAGGTGAGCTTCGAGCCAGAGCGAGCGTGGCTAAGGCTACACAACCTCAAGGTGCCAGCCGAGAACATACAGAGGTCGGGAGAGAGGAGGCCACTCTAGCAAACAACGTCACGTTCTTTGCGTCAGGAATGATCTCGGATTGCCTACTCAGCTGTACAAGACAGGCTGCGGGAACGCCACTCTGAGACAGCCTGAGGCAGTGGCTGCCCCTCTCGGAGGTGAAGAGACCTGGCAGCGGCACGATCCCCGTGTAGGTGGCTACACCTACTACTGGTCAAGGCCGCAGCGACGGTCACCATTCTCCAGGAGTAGCCATGGCATCTCACACAAACCACAGCAGACCCCAAGCCCTCGCACATCAGTACAAAAGAGGTTTACTACCCAGTTCAGACTGAGACCGTAATACACAACTCGAAAACTAGAGACCCTACGAAAGCCTGCTACTTCTTGGCCATCAATAGCCATTCTCTATTGACTCGTGATACGACCTCACCGATGTTTGTAAACTTGAGTGAAAATGTTCTAAAACGCCCAAACTAGCGTCCTGGTGGTCTAGACAGGTCCCCGGCGAGATATTCGTGTTGTTCTGGGTGAACTTTCAATGCGGTATCTGGCTGTTGATCGAGCTGGCTATGAGATGTTGTCCGGTCCCCATGGTTCGGGAGCTGATACCCGCAGCGAGAATAGCTCCTTTTTTCGGAACTTTGCGTTAGGTCCCTAGAAATTTGAGGACTTTGGCTTCCTGTAACCAAGCAGTGCCCAGACCCCACAATCGCTGGACATGGTAAAACTGCGATGGCGGGTAAATACAGTCAAGGAGATCCGTAGCCAACATATTCGTTAGCACTACACAAATTGCAGGATCACCACCAGAAACTTTGAGCAGGTGTAATAGGAGTGCCGAGTTTCCTTGTGGTAAATGACCATGTTACACAGATTAAGTTTTTACTCAACACTAGGCTCACAACCACACTCCGAGTACCCCATGTTTTCAAAACCCCCCACGCCATGAGTACACAATAACGACAATCACCACACGCCATAATAGGTGTATATAGTGACACTTGAATAGCTATCTCCACCACGAATTATGGGCACAAGCAAGGCCTCGAAGCAGTGAGAGTGAGAGGAGGGGGAAGATGTCGCCCACGGGCTTATGACTGACGGCCAGTCACTCTATGCGTATCCGCCTTTTCTCTACTAAAGGCACCTCAACCGATAAATAATCTGTCGTGGAAATCCTGTATAAAACTAAGTGAAAGGAAATTAATCAACAAATTCCAAAATGATCGTGTATAAAACGCACTTGAATGCAGCACCCAAAAAAGAAACGATTGGTGACGCCCGCGAGGGAGATATCAAGGTGTAGTACGCTAACACTGTATCAAAGTCAAGAAGTTATATACGTCGAGCAGACGAAAACTAAAATGTTGACAGAGGGTGTATATGGGATGACACAAATTAACACAATCAAAAAGTGAGAGAGCCACACAAAACATACTCACCAACAGACGATGCATCTCAGGACTGAGCAGGATGTCAGAGGTCCTACGACGTAATACAGGACACACACGACACAAGAACGCCAAAATACATGTGCTCCAAGAAAAGAACAAAAAACGAATTTACACAAAACTGAAAATATGAATAAATGAAATTAGCAATAAATAAAAACATATAAAATCAAGACAACATTCGCAAAAAATATACACGGATACTCACGAAAAAACGAGCATACACACATAAATTGTACATACACATAACAAAAAAACGAGCATACCAACACATAAATAACCTGAACACCTAAAACACATACACGAACGCACATAAACGACACAAATATGAGTCATGAATATCTCCAGGAAGTCGAAAAGGAAGACACAGATATATTAATTTTAAGTAAATTTAATAATCTTATCTCCAAATTTACACAGGTGTAAAAGAACCAAAAAGTTGATATTCCGAGTTGGTTATTGATAAAGCTCCTCATATCGTGTCGTTGAATGGTTAGTATGCGTAGTACTACAGAGGATAGTAGGACCCCAAAGTACGGGAGTCCTTATCGATATCAGAAACTGCGTCTTTAGTTAACCTCTACTTTGGTTTCTCCCTGGAATCCTGAAAATCTTCGTCTTAAACTTCAAAAGTCAAATTTTCCTTCGTTCTGGAATCCTTCGCCGGTGCAGGAGTTGTAGAAGAGGCCGTTCCTCGGGAGTCCTTCGGCGGAGACTCATACGAAGGGACCTGTGAGAGTTTTTTTGGTTTTATTTTTTCCTCCTCACGGATTTAAGAAACGTGTTTGCCTCTCAGCTGAGCGGGATTTTTGGCCGTTCATCGCGTCGTAGGTCTTGGGAGGCTGTCTTCTTGGGGCCCCTGAGCGAGAGTGGTCCGGCGCCCTTCGTGAGGCGGCAGCGGCAGGAAATCCATCGCCCTCGAGTACTGCGGAGGCCCAGGGGAGTCCTCATGGTGCCCCCGACTTCGCCCTCGCCTCGCCGCTCTTCTCGAGAGGGAACCGCGGCGCCCCGCGCGTCCGAAAGAGGAATTGTCCTTCCCAGTCGTCGCTCACGCCCTGACGAAGAGGACGCCACTGCCTATGGGCCTCGTGGCGCTGCGTCTGAGGGGGGGCGTCCTGTGAGTGTCCCTGCACACAGCGCACTCCTTCCCCCCGGCGACGTGGACGCGGGGGGGCGGCGGGGAGACGGTCGCGGCGGCGACGACGACTCCGATCCTGCGCGACATGTTCACTCGCGGCTAAAACCTTCAACGACGAAGGAAAGGCCAAGTCCACCGAAGAAATTCCACCAAGAACAGTGCGTAGAAGGGACGTGCTACAAGCGCTTGCAAAAGCTCTAGTAATCTCACAACAGGAGTGGTTTTCTCTTTTTCGCTTATTAGTAAAAAAAATGTTACACCGAAGCCAGGACGGTTGCAGGAGAGTTGAGTGTTGTCAGCGTAAGAGACCAAGAGAGAGTATGGCGCCCAAGTGTCTGTTGTGGGGTTATGAAGCCTCATCTATCAGTTTTTCCTAATCTTATCGTCGCAAACGCAGTGCGCATGTGACCAAGGAAAACAGTTTATTTTCTAGACTGTTTATTTCCACACATTTCTGTTTGTCTGAAGACCTTGAAGTTATACAACTCCATTCATAAACAAACTTTGTGGCGTCGATTATATCCAAAACAAATAACATGTTAACAATAAACGTGGCTTGGATAAGACTCCAAACGCAAATACCGGAATGAAAACAAACAGGTGATTCTTTTACTTTTTTGTTATTTTGAAGCATATACTTAACATGTCAAATAACATCTATAATTTGTGTGATAGACTGCAAAATACTAAAAATAATTGAAAAATCGTTACAGTATAATAATTTTTGCAGCATATCGACGACAGAAATTTCGTTTTTGAGCAGCTTCACAGAAGCTACACACAAAAAATGATAATTCAATCATCTAAAATAAAAGAAAACGTCACCATGCTAGATAAAAGCGAAAAATAAAAGGAAAAATAAATCAGAGAGAGATAAGGACCCCTTATTTCTTACTTCCTTACAACAACAGCATT
>NW_020871023.1:130931-133431 GCF_003789085.1 Penaeus vannamei | reverse complement strand
TAATAAATATTGTATGATTATTATTTAGTTTTCTGTGAACTTCCATCCTGCCAACTACATTAAACAATAAGAGATTTCTCAACCAACCTTGATGATAATTCTGCCTGCTCTGCTGAAACACCACAGCATAGCACGTGCCGTTCCCGTGAGCAAAAAAGGGGTCAGCTGTGAGGCGAACTGTACATGTTGACTGAATCCAGTTTATCTTATATAAGCTGACCCATCGTGACGTATAGAAAATTGAAAAAAGAACGGCGTTTCCAAATTAATTACTCATAAATATAATCATCGTCCCAATATATGACGGATGTTGCTAGTGATGGCGTTATTTTCTTTTATATTCAGTACATACACACATACATGTGTGTGTGTATGTCCGTTTGTGTGTGTATGTGTGTGTGTGTGTTTGTATATACATTCATGTATACATGTGCCTATGCATGTACATACATTCGTATGTATATTTATGTATATGTATACTCGTACGATATTTGATAAACTTGCTACAATATATATGTGTGTGTATGTGGATAAGTATCTATGTGCGTGTGTTTGAAAAGTATGTGTAAAAAATATATCTATGTGTATGTGTGTAAATGTATGTGAGAAACATATGGGTGTGTGAAATATATATGGATGTGTGAGTGTGTGCGTGAAATGTGTGTGTTTGCGTACGTATATGTACATGCGTTTTCGTGCATCAAAAAACAACAAAAAAACACTCAACTTGTTTTCATAAAACCCGTCTCACGTTTTATCAAAAAGGTTTCCGCTACGCACTGACCTCTCTTTTACGCAGTTTTTTTTTCTCTCCCTCTCTTTGCCGCCTCTGATATCACTCTTCTTAAATATCACGCGACGTCACACACACCGCGGCGCATCGAATAAACAGGTAGAGATAAGATATACTGCTTGGGAAAAGAAGACACTGTATTCGCTGTAGACGATCTGATATAATATCATTGGATTTTATTTTCTGTTTTTAAAATAAATAAGCTAGACTGTTATTGTTACAATTTAGAGTGAGATTTCCTTGTCTCTGAATTTTTTTTTGCAATCATCACAAAAATTTAAATGGCGAATTGTAAGGATGAATTCTTAGTTTTGTTGTTAATGATGTTATTGTCGTTGTTATTGCTATTTTTGTTATTGTTGTTGTTTGTGGTGTTTTTGGCCATATTCAAATAATATTAATTATATAAGATGCGTTTTTGAAGTATAACGAGAGGTAGGAATAAAAGGTGGGAGGAGAAGAAAAAGAGAAGGTAGGAAAGGAGGGAAAGGGAAAGATGGAAGAAGGGAGAAAGGGAGGAGGTGGAAGAGGATACAGAGAGGAAGAAAGAAGTATGGAGTGGGAAGAAGAAAGAGGGAGGAAAGGAAGTTGAAGGAAGGAAGAGAGAGAAATCTAAGGAAAGGGGAGGCAGGGAGGGGAAGGAGAAGGGGAGAAAGGAAGAGGAAGACATAGGAGGGAGAAGAAGAGAAAAAAGTGAGGAGGAGAGAGAAATGAAAGATGAGAAGAAAAAGAGGAAGAGGGGAGTCAAGAAATAAAACGGAAATGTGAGGAGAGAAGGGAAGAAAGGATCAAATTAAGAAGAGGAGAAACAGAATCAAGAGGAAAGAACGAAAGAGGAAATAAAGAGAAAAAGGAAAGAATAAGGGAGAAGAAGACAGTGGAAGGATGAGAAAGAAAGAAAATGGAAGAAACAAAAAGAATGCAAACAAGGCAAGAGAAAGAAGAAAGAAAGAAAAAAAACAAAGCTACAGAGAGGATACAAAATATAGAACAAAAGAAAGAAAAAGAAGAGGAAAATAGAGAAAGTAAAAAGAGGGAGGAGTCGGAAAAGGGAAACAAAGTAATCATTACATATCAATTTTATCATCAGCGCAATTAAAATCGAACCACAGGACAGTGCTGTTATATCACGCGGTTCACCAATTCTGATGCGAAGACAGAACAATAGATAAGTAAATAGATAAATGCGTAGATATATGGACGAAAAAAGGAATGGATGAATGGGTAAATGGATGGGTAAACAGATGAACAAATTATTAAATAGAGAATTCAACAAATGAATACTATGGATAAGTATAAAGAAAGAATCAAAACGTAAGCAAAGAATTGGATATATAGGGAAGTATATGAAATAATGAATAAGTAAACAAACAGGTAAATAGATACAGGAATCAACAAACAAACAAAACACATTCAGTTAAGAAAATAATGATAATACAGAAAACATAACATCGAGACAACAACAAGGAAGAAGAAAAAACAAGTGAAGAACGAGATGCGTCTTTGTTTATAAAAACATTCGAGACTTGAACTTATTTTTCTCGTAACTACAGAAAATTGTGAAAGTGCACAAGTGGGCAGAAAGATAGACCATAAGGGAGGCAGGGGAAAGGAGGGAAACAGATAGTGAGAGAGAGAGGTGGGGAGAAAAAAAAAAAAAAAAAAAAAAAAAAAAAATATATATATATATATATATATATATATATA
>NW_020871023.1:103431-125931 GCF_003789085.1 Penaeus vannamei | reverse complement strand
TTACATCCATTGCCAACAGATGGCTCTCGTCCAAACATCAAGGGAATATGGCTTGTATTTTCATAACAAATTCCATTGCCACTTTCCTCCTCTTCGCTCTGCACTAAATCAACCACTTCCACAGGGATTTCTCCGAGTTTATGGCCCATTTCAGAAACAAATGTTGTTTGTTTGTTTCTTTCTTTCTTTTTTCTTCTTTCTACTTCTTTGGAGAATCAGCCTCGGTGGTGATTTTATTTCGTTCTCTTTCTTTTCTTTCTCTTCTTCCTCTGCTATTTCTCTTTTTTTATCTTTTCTTCTTTATTTCTGTCTTTTTTTTTTCTTTCTCACTCTGCTTTATTTCTTATGAACCACTTGTTCTTTTTTCTCTCTTCTCGTCAAAAGAAGAGAACAGAAAACACAACTTCTCTTTTCGGAATTTTTTGAATTTCGTAAAGAGTTCCTGACGGTTTAACGGTTCGCCTGCGAGTAAACCAGTTTCTGAAATAATTTTCTCATATTAATACGAAGTTATCAGTTGTTGTTTTTTTTTTCAGTTTAGTAATCGTAGCCCCAGCAGCTCTCCTGCTATCTGATATGATAATACACAGGTGCTTTTGGTCGGTGTTCATATCGAATCAATATTTTGTGAAAGGATATGCGTGTTTGTTTGTGAGTGTGTCTGTTATGTGTTGTGTTATAATGTGTATGTGTTTGTGAGTGCCTGCTGTGTGTTGTGTATGTGTTATTATGATGTATGTGTTGTGTGTGTGTGTGTGTGTGTGTGTGTGTGTGTGTGTGTGTGTGTGTGTGTGTGTGTGTGTGTGTTGTGTGTATATATATGAATATAGGTATATAAGACATACATATGAATTATAATATATCAAACATGAAATCAAATAATCCACAGATGATTTTAGATATTCTCACACAAGATTCCTTTCCCACCAAAATGTAAAGGCTTGTGTCACAACAAAATATCCGGATGTGGTTTTGTCTGGATAAAAATGCGGCCGTGTTTATGTCAACAGGAAAATAGGAAGTTACGCATGACACCAATATTATGAACAATTTGTGACATATCTATGTGTTTTTATTTTTTAAAGAAGTGTTGTTTACGAACTTCTCCTTTTTTTTTTTTTCTTTTTTTTTCTTTTTTTTGTAACGATAAAGAATATTGACAAATCTAAAGTTTCCTTTGTTAACTGATGTTTATATGTCCTAAATTCAGGAGAGAGAGAGAGAGAGAGAGGCAGACAGACAGACAGACATATTGACTGACTGACTTAAAACTGCTTTCCTTGACCATATCAGACTGTTATTCAAATACGATTTTTAGACAATGCTTTATCTGATCTCTAACATGTATAATCTGACAACAATAACCCGCCAGATGGATGAACTTTCTCGAAGAGTGATACCGGCCGTTAATACGCCACCAGGTAAATGTGCCGTTTATTTTGTGTTTGGCGATACCTGTGCACACACACACACACACACACACACACACACACACACACACACACACACACACACACACACACACACACACACACACATATATATATATATATATATATATATATATATATATATATATATATATATATATATAAATATATACACACACACATACACACACACATATATGTATACATATACATATATATACATATATATATACATATATATATTCAAACATATACATATATGTACATATATATGCATATATATATACATATATATATATACACATATATGCATATACATACATATATATATATATTTTTATATATATGTGTGTGTACACATACATACACTGTATCTCTCCACGTAGCCCCCCCATCTCTCCCGCCCACAGTATCTCTTTCTCGCTTTCTGTCTATCTAACTACCTACACATCTCATGACTCCTTATATATTACAGTTTTTCATGCCCCCCATTGTACTGTATCTCAACAGAGAAATAAAAAATACCATACCTCCATTATCTACTTATCTATCTATCAACCAGACAAATGATATCTAGAATTACGTTTAATGCATAGCATAACTAAATTCATGTTCTCTCTGTATAGCACAGCGGTAGCTCTCTCGTGTAGGAATGTTGCTGACCTGCGTTCGATCCCGCGCGCTGCCAGTGGATGGTAACCTTGGCTATTCCTTGCACACAGGGACTGATTTAGAAGCAGAGTTAAAAGACTGCATGTCAAAGCCAAGAGTATCCATTGTAACAAATGGAATTAAAGTAAATCATTTATTGATTTAATTATCATCAGTTCTCTCGGAATTCCTTATTCTGGTGTTTATCGCTTTGCCTATTTATCATTGAATTATTCCTCTTTCTTCCTGTTTTTTTATCTATTCATTTATTTTAAGTAAATCTCTCGATTGTGGTATTTCGATTCCTCTCTCTTTATTGTCTTTCGAAATATGTATTTTTTAAAATTCTTGTTTTGTTTAGAAACTGAAGTTTTTTTTCTTTCTTTCTTTCTTTTAAGGAGGGGTAGGAGAGGAGGGTGTATCACATCTAAAGAAAAGAAAATTTCGAAAAAATCGAAGGAAAAGGAAAGGATAACAGGCAAAAACACGCAAACAGGAGTGATTCAACGAGTGACCTAATTTTTAAAGTGTTGGTCGTGTTCCCCAAACGTACTGTGTTTACTGACAACAACTCGTCAATTCACCGCCCTTTGCTCTTACCCTCACGCCCTCCCCCCCCCCCCACCCCACCCCTTCTCTTCTAGTCTCTTACTTTCCTCGGTGGTTTATCACATCTTCTCTCTACTTTTCCATTCTGACTCTTCTCTTTGTGCTCTCCCTTTTTGCCGTTATCCTTTTCCTTCCTCCTTTCAACCTTTTTCTTTCCAATTTTCTCCTTTCGTTATTTTCTTCCCTTTCCCCTCTTCCCTTCGGTCCCTCATCTTTTTCTTTCGTTTCCATCCTTCTTCTCTTCATCCACACCTTTATTTCTTCCACTTTACTTCCACCTCTCCTTCTTTCGTTNATATTTATGAATTTTACTGTTTGGCAAAGCTGGAACCTTGTACTTTATGAATAAGACATCCAAAGGCAGAATCAAGCATATTTTTTATGATTTCTTTCGTTACGTAACTACAGGTCGCTCTGAAAAATGATGTCTGTTTATAAAGATTTTTCTTATAAAAAGGCCTCCATAACATTTGTAATATACTCATCATCATTATCATCATTATTTACATAATTATTATCATTGTAATTATGTCTCCTATTATGATTCTTGTTATTATCATTATTAACATTACCATTATTATCATGATTATTATTATTATTATTATTATTGATATTTTCATTATTTCTTTTACTATTACTGTTATCATGATCATCGTATCAATATCATAACAATTATTTTGCTGTTATTATTGACACTGTTAATACTAGTTCTTTCACCGCTCCAGGCGCTTATTAAAAAGAAAATATTTTATGATTTCTAAAAGAACGCAAAGCCTTATTTATATTTTGCCTGTTTTATTGAGTCCTTGTGGTGTAGTGGTTAACATGACTGACTTTGAATCAAAAGATCTCGGGTTCGATTCCCGATGAGTACAAAACCAATGATCTTTTTTATCCTTTTTTTCTTGTTTAGTCATGTTTCTTCTTAATACAACATTATATATACCGTTAATTTCATTTTCATCGTCACTACAACTGTTATTATTAGTACTATCATTAGAATTTTCATCAGTATAATTATTATCACCCTCATTGTTATAATTATTATTGTTTCGTTCTTATCATCTTCATAATAACTATAGAAATGTTGATCGTTATCATTATTACTATTAATCATATTATTATAATTAAAATTGCTATTAATAACACTATTAATACTGCTATTAATATTATTCTCAACATTATTATGATTTATATGTAATATATATATATCTATATCTATATCCATATCTATATCTATATCTATAATCTATATCTATATTATATATTATATATATATATGTGTGTGTGTGTGTGTGTGTGTGTGTGTGTGTGTGTGTGTGTGTGTGTGTGTGTGTGTGTGTGTGTGTGTGTGTGTGTATGTGTGTGTGTGTATATATAAAATTTATATATATCTGTATACATATAAATATTATATATATATACATATATGTATATATATATATATATATATATATATATATATTATATATTATATATATATATATATATATATATGTATATATATATATATATATATATATATATATATATATATATATATATATATATATATATATGTATATATATATATATATACAGATATATATAAATTTTATATGTATACATTCACACACACACACACACACAACACACACACACACACACACACACACACACACACACACACACACACACACACACACACACATATATATATATATATATATATATAGATATATAGATATAGATATAGATATAGATATATAGATATGGATATAGATATAGATATATATATATTTACATATAAATCATAATAATGTTGAGAATAATATTAATAGCAGTATTAATAGTGTTATTAATAGCAATTTTAATTATAATAATATGATTAATAGTAATAATGATAACGATCAACATTTCTATAGTTATTATGAAGATGATAAGAACGAAACAATAATAATTATAACAATGAGGGTGATAATAATTATACTGATGAAAATTCTAATGATAGTACTAATAATAACAGTTGTAGTGACGATGAAAATGAAATTAACGGTATATATAATGTTGTATTAAGAAGAAACATGACTAAACAAGAAAAAAAGGATAAAAAAGATCATTGGTTTTGTACTCATCGGGAATCGAACCCGAGATCTTTTGATTCAAAGTCAGTCATGTTAACCACTACACCACAAGGACTCAATAAAACAGGCAAAATATAAATAAGGCTTTGCGTTCTTTTAGAAATCATAAAATATTTTCTTTTTAATAAGCGCCTGGAGCGGTGAAAGAACTAGTATTAACAGTGTCAATAATAACAGCAAAATAATTGTTATGATATTGATACGATGATCATGATAACAGTAATAGTAAAAGAAATAATGAAAATATCAATAATAATAATAATATAATAATCATGATAATAATGGTAATGTTAATAATGATAATAACAAGAATCATAATAGGAGACATAATTACAATGATAATAATTATGTATAATAATGATGATAATGATGATGAGTATATTACAAATGTTATGGAGGCCTTTTTATAAGAAAAATCTTTATAAACAGACATCATTTTTCAGAGCGACCTGTAGTTACGTAACGAAAGAAATCATAAAAAATATGCTTGATTCTGCCTTTGGATGTCTTATTCATAAAGTACAAGGTTCCAGCTTTGCCAAACAGTAAAATTCAGGACAAAATGAAAAAGGTCTGTCACACAAGTCTATTTTTCAGACAATGTTTATTCCCCAAGTCAAAGGAAGATAAGGTTAACTCGACCACATCTATTTATTATAATGATGATGACAACAGCAACAAAAAGATATATGGAAATAAACAAATTATAATGATAATAGTATTAATAGCAGTATTAATGGGGATATTAATGACATGGAATTATCATAATAATGGTACAATAACTTTAATGGTAATAGTGATAACTATAAACAACAATAAGCGATGATAATAAAGATGATATTAATAATGAAAATTATTATAATGATAATGATAATTGTGATGACGGTGAAGATGAACTGAACGCTTTCTGTTATCATAACTACTAGTCTAACTGTGGTACTAATAAGAACCGTTAATAAATATTGATATAAGAAAATGACCCGCGAAAAAGGAAAGTAAAAAAAAAAAAAAAAAATAGTATTATGGATGAGTCCTGTCGGGAATCGAACCCGAGATCTCTTGATTCAAAGTCAGTCGTGTTATCCGCTACACCACAAGAACTTTATATAAGGAGAAAGCTAATTCTATCAGTGATAATCCCCCTCCCCCATTCATTCTCTTCTTTCTTTCCTTTCTTTCTTTGTTTGCCTTTCTATCTGTCTGTTCGTCTATCTGGCTCAGCATCTGTTTCTTCTCCCTCATTATCTTTCTCTGTCTGCCTGTCTGTTTGTCTGTCTCTGGCTTCTTCCTAAAGAACGAATGAGTAATCTGTAGAATAGTAATTTAAAAACAAAACATATTCTGAACTTAATGTAAACTGTTACACTTCATTATGGATACGTTTCTGTAAATTCATTTAATAAAAATATGCAGGAATTTGAGTCTTTATAGATTTTATATGATATGATAACAATTCTTTTGCATAAACGAACTATGAACGATGTTTCTGGTTTATGATTATAAATATGACTGGTGCAATTTATGAAACTAGAAAGTAAAAAGAAGAAAAAGCTAATCCAAGACAACATTATATCTTTTTATGAGAGACCCAGAGAGAGAAAAGATGTGTTTGATTCTGGCCTTAGGATGGCAGCAGTTTCCAGCATTGACTTGAAACTTTACCAAGTTATGCTAATCTTATCACTGATTTTAGAGTATTGCTTTGAATTAATTCATATTTCATCCTCCGAATAAGACTGATATCCATGAGTAAGCAACTTGGAAATAGAAGCCCGACCTAGGTAAGTTATAAAATATACTATAAAAATATTTCCCCGTGCCGGGGTTCGAACCAGGGACTCGCGGCTAAAACCCTAGCCATTAGACCACACTGGATTTACTTATTGAATGAGGCTGTGCTTACAATAACATTTAACCTGTGATCAGAAATGGTATCAGATACCACATTAGATGGAAGGGGGTGTGGTGCCGTAATCTCTCCACCACTGATCCTTACAAGAAAATTTCTTCCTTGTGCCCATTTCATCGTCAAATTTGATGTGCTACATCCTTCAATACTATGTGCAAACAGCAAACTGCATACGTTTTATCTTTAGGCTCATATTAACTTACTAAAGAAGACATTCATACAAACACATTCACAACATACACTACATCTTTCCATGCAGATTGATCACTGTACCGCCTGTTTAAGATTGTTTCGCTTGAAAAGTAATTCGGAATTGATCGCACAAATTACGCTGAGCCTCACGAGCAAGCAAGATGGAAATCAAATGAAGCCAAGGCTATTATTCAAAGCAAGGAAATAATGGTTTATAAAATCCGTAGCTTCCCGTGCAAGGAATCGAACGCGGTCTCGCCATTAGCCTTCACGGGGTCTATTATCATTGTGTCATTTGAATGTGTTGATAAAGACTTTGTTGCCCCGCGGTGGTATCAGAGTTGGCCTGTCATGAATGCTAGCCACACGCAAAAACAATAATAATAATAATAAAATTAGAATAGAAAATAATGATAATAATAATAGAATAACTAATTCACATGAATTAATAAAAAATGGTGATGTGAACATTAAATATTAATGTCTCTAAATGCCTCACGTATTTGCGTTAGACAAATATACATTTGCGTGCGTGCGCGCGTGTGTATAAACGAAGCCTGTTTTTCTATTTGTCATCATCGAAGTGTACGTTATAATGCTGTTCATCTGGAGCACTGATTACCGATACAAAATCCATCAACAGAAAAGCACGGCATCGTCCTCGGGGGATTAAAGTCCTTCGTGAAGGTCACCCAGAAATACAATTTAAATAGGCCTACATTAAATGATATGAGGCGAGTGCACTTCGGCGGCAGGGAAGCGTTCTTCCGAGGGCAGCAGAACACTTGCCGCAGACGCCGTTCTTGTTCCTGTTCTCATGGAAGATGGAAAAGGAAGTGAGGTAGAGGGCACTGCAGCAAGCGATGTGGTTTTATGTGCAGACGAGGCTTAAATGCTGAGCGGTCATTTTAGGACGAATTTTGTTTTTTAGAAAATGTAGAATTTTGTCCTTCAAAAATTGTTACTTTTTGTTCTTCAAAAATTTTTATTTTCTTCAGAAATTGTAGAATTTTGTTCTTCAGAAAATGCAGATAATTGACAATGGGTTGCATGAAACAGAGAGAGAATTGAATGATATTTGGTTAATAACAAGATGGAATGATTATATAAGAGTACAGGAATTGATACATGAGTGGGAAAGAAGGGCAGGTAGACAGAGAGAAAGGAAAGGAAAGAGCGAATGAATGGGAGAAAAAATTGTGGAATTTAGCTTAAAGGGATCTGACCAAGGGAGCTGTGGAAGTATCTAGTGACGTCATCAAGACCCCGTGCTTCTCCCGAAATTCCCGTTGGTTCTGCAGCGATCGCAGGCGGATGTCGTAGATGCTGGTCCGAAGACGAAGTTGGATCTGCTGAAGCAATTTCTCTGAATAAGGTCTTTCTAAAGAGAAGTAAAAAGGAAAGTTACTTCGCTCGACCAAGTGACGTTGCTTCCTTCGGCAAATTCCGTTATTCAGCAGACAGGGAAAGACCTTTTGTCTGCTCTAGTGTTCATCCGTACTAATGCTTGGACAACTTGGAAACAGAGGTCTTTGTCAGGATTTTAGGAAGAAGTTTAAATGATTCTTCACTTCCGACAGCCTTCGGGCACACGACATAATCGTCAGTAATTCCACGTCGCGCATTTCATCCACATGTTTCACGGTTCCTTTACCTTTACGCAAATCAAACTCATCTAATGCGTATAAAGTCAAAGCATACGAGACCTACACAATTCACAAGTAAGCACAGATCCCTTTCCAAGTTATGCTAATCTTACCATTGATTTCACATTCATATTTTATCCTACGAAAGATCGTGATCTACATGAGTGAGCAACGTGGAAGCAGAAACCCGACCACGGGAAGAGAAACATGATATAAACTTGCAATGAGGAAAAGACAAAACGGTTGATAATTTCCTTTGCCGGGAATCGAACCCAGGACTCGGGGTGGAGAGCCGCATATCATCATTTCTAGACCACAACGGGTTTATTAATGTAGTAAGGTTAAGCTTATTATAAAATCAACTTGTGATCAGCAATGGTGTCATACCATACGATTTGTTAGATGGAGGAGGTTGCGGTCATCTCCCCACCACTGATCCTTATCGGAACAATTCTCACCTTTTGCATTCCATTTCAACATCTATCAAGTAGATGCGCCGACGCCCTTCGGCGACATTCGGGAACGGCAAATTGCGCTCTTTCCCACAAGGCTTTCCGTTGCCACATTCTCTTTCCTCTAGAAATAGGAGAATTTAGAAGTCTCATTTGACAATTTCGAGTCTGCCTTTCACATAAAACGACGAGGGAAACGAAGGAATGAAGAAGAAGTATAAAAGAATAAAAGTAACATCAAGCCGAAAAAGCGCCAATGTCCTCCCGAGCATCTCAAGGAGGCGGACGAGGGAACGGAAAACTGCCTCCCCCCCCCATCAACCTTCCTTTCTTCTTCATCTCTATTAACCTCCATAGGTTGGGGTTTTAGGGTATTAGGCATAGGTTTATCTCGGTTTCTTAATGTCATTCCTCTTTTCGCTAATCGCCGTGTCAATATAATTTTCCTAATTTTACTATTGCTCTGTCTTTAACTTTATCGCTGGCTACATAAAAATTTCGACATAGTACTGTCTCTGGGTCCTCAGATTTTATATATCATACACGCGAAGCATATATTTATATAGCGACTACTTAGAATAAGGAATGACCAATAATATATCGAATCACTCAAACTAATATTAACCTTAAAATAAAAAGTAATGGTGGATTATAGGTATATATGGAATCACATACTCGACAAAATGAGAAAGAACAAAGAACTGATGATGCAGAGTGTGACACAAGATTGGACGCAGAGAGGAGAGAGTAACGTAGGGTCATGTAAGAGACGAGCGTAAGAGAAAGTAAGATACGAGGTACGAGACAGAAGAATACTGGTATTCTATATATGTTTTAGGAGTGTAAGGAGTTAGCTATGAAATTGCTTCAACTTATAAGTCTACATCACCGTACCTGGGTCACTGTCAGCATCGGTCATACATACACACATCCATACCACAGAGTGGACATCATACTCACACAACACACTAGACACATATTGTAGAGGAGTGGTATAAGATATATTTATTGCAATGCATAGTATTTGAATAATATTTTATATTATTAGATGCTAACCTCCAAGTTCACCTGATTATTTTCTTATTTCATTTTACTCATTGCTGAATTTGCTCTATAGTTTCATACCATTGTCAAATTCACTAAACTTAAGTCTGGGTACTTGAAAGAAGAGTGTTAGATGTAATTACTGTTGTTGATATCGTGATTAATAATGAAAATCAAATTATTATCATATGTTATCACACTACATATGTCTTATTAGTTTATTTACCTTGTGCGTGCAACTATATAATTTATTTGAGTATGTATTTTGCATCATATACCATGATAAGCGTGATTATCATTGGTCGTGTGGTATGCCTTGTTCAGCATATGTATTAAACACGAAGATTTATACATTGATATTAGATTGATGATAATCCAATATCTATATTCAATGATTATTAGTCATTATCAAGATTTACGTTTAATGTTGAATGGATTTTGTTTACTCCATGCATTATATATCATGATTCATATAAATTCGAATTGTCGTAATATTTATTACGTTATGCATTATATATATGCATGTACTATATGGACTAAGTGAATCATTGATCTAAATGTTATATTACTTGATTATTATGTTCCTAACTCATCATATACACCCACTCTCATAGTATAATATCAAGGAGAATTTCCCATACATGATTGAAGATAATCGACTCTCTTGTAATAATAGACACATACCATGATAATGCTCTTCTATCTCATATTATATCTCCTCACAATATCATTGCAAAAATAGGTGAGATACTCCATATCTATCTCTCTAATATCTGTACATTCTGTCGATCTTTGTCTCTTGTCAACTCTCTCTCTCATAACAATTACAACAGCCAATTCGATGTGATCACCCAGATGATGAATCGATTGTTGGTGATAATCTGATGATGACGGAGCATGATATATATAATAGTATGATTATAGGTACCGTATTTTCTACATGAAATCACATCAACCAGACAAAAGACAAACACAATCATAAAAATAACAATTCATCCTCACTCTCACTTTCTCACTGAGAAAATAGGCGACAGCAGGGAAGGAGCAGGGTCACCCAGCATGAATGCAATTTTTAGAATACCTCGACATCCTTAACGATCGAGGAGAGTGGTAGCCGAGTGCATTACGTGCACGTCGACTTATGAGATTTTCGAAGAAATACGAGACAATTAATACTGACACGTCTTGATATTTAGTGGTCAAAAGGATTCAACAGCTAATTTTTTTTTGAAGCGAAAGCGAAACAATGCATAATGAGGCCTTGAATTTACGTCCTACACTAAAACAGCAAAAATGGTGCAATTTCTAGTGACCTATCTTGAGCTGCACATGGCCGCCGCACGCACTCACATGAGTACAAGCACACATACACGCATACGTGCATGTCTTTCAGACTGGTAATCTAATTTGACATTTTACATTATTATCATGCCACTGCGTATTATCATCACACCCATTACTATCACCATCATTATCGCATCATCATCGTCATATAACCATCGTCAGTATCATATCGTCACGCACACAAACGAGCAACAGAAATGTTGCATAAACCCTCTCCCAACCTACTCCTTCTGCCCCTCGTCACCGTGGCCGAGAGGGTAAGGGCGCCAGATTCGAAACCCGCGATCGCGAGTTCGAATCTGCAAAAGGGAGCCAAAAGCGCTCCCTCTGGTTGCAGCCTTGCCCGGGGCTGAGAGACATGGAAAGCCCCGGGCACAAAATTACAAGACGCCCGCCGGTGGCAATCAGTTTTTCCATTCTGTGTGTTTTTATGTATGTGCTTGTACATGTGTGTTCGAATGGGCTATGTGCTTCTGCTGCTAATTAAAATGGATTTTTTTGCCCTATTTCAGTGTAGGACGTCAAAATAAGACATATTTCTTTGTAAAATATACGTATATTCCAATGTAATTGCATATGTATGCATTAATATGTCCTGAAATTCACTCTCCTTTCATGTATGTAAAATATGTCTATAAATTTGTGTGATATGTAAAATCAAACAGGAAAGGTAAAGGAAAAAAGCGAAGCACGAAGAATATTGAATAGGAACAAAACAATAACTAGAAAATAGGTGTAAAAATGACAAAAAGTGAAGGTAGAAAATACGTCAAAATGCGATAAATATGCGAAAGACAAATTGATATAACAATATAGAAAACTGCGACAATAAAACAAAAAATAAAGGGGAAAGAAGTGAAAATAAAGTTTGTTCTTTCGTTGCTGTTGGTTCGTCTCTTCGCCGCAGTTGGTCTGGGGCGCTGGCGTCGCTCCGAGATGGGTCAGGGAGTTAGGAAGTTGTGTGTTAGGACAGGGAGGGAGGGAGGGGAGGAGAGGAGAGGAGAGGAGAGAGAGAGAGAGAGAGAGAGAGAGAGAGAGAGAGAGAGAGAGAGAGAGAGAGAGAGAGAGGAGAGAGAGAGGAGAGAGAGAGGGAGAGAGGGAGAGAGGGAAGAGAGAGAGAGAGAGAGAGAGAGAGAGAGAGAGAGAGAGAGAGAGAGAGAGAGAGAGAGAGAGAGGGAGAGAGAAAGAGAGAAAGAGAGAGAGAGAGAAAGAGAGAAAGAGAGAGAGAGAGAGAGAGAGAGACTCTGCGAGAGTAGTAGTTGGTAAGGGAGAGAGAGAGGGAGAGAGAGAGAGATGAAGGGAGGAGGGGAGGGTGGAGAGCAGAGTGGTGAGTACAACGGCCAGAAGAGGAGCAAGAGATGAAGAGTAGGAGACGTAGGGAGAGATGCAGAGTGGAGAGTAGAAGAGACCAAGTATAGAGAGCAGAGTGAGAGAGTTATAGAGAGAGAGAGGAGCAGAGATCGGCGATGGCGCCGCGGAGAGAGCGAAGGGAGCGAGACCTTAGATTGATGAGAGAGAGAGAGCGAGGAGCGAGAGAGACTCATGAGAAGGATAAGAGAGGAACGAAGAGAGTGAGGAGAGAGAGGAGACGAAGATGATGAGAGAGGAGAGCAGAGATGAGACCATCCAGTAGGATGGAGCTAGATAGCTTGAGCGATAGTTAAAAAAACAATTGTAGTGTTTGATGATCTTGGTGCGCGCAATTACCTAGAAGACTACCTCCATTGTTTAGTTTCCGCGTTCGTTCTCATTCGGTGGTAATAAACACAATAGGGTTCTTGCTATTTCAGCTGGCGTAAGAGGGATCTAACTTACGCGTTAGAGCATTCTTACTGGCTATTCGCCTGCGCTGGCTATTGGTATAATGGGCCGGGGAGTGGGTGGGGGGCGCGCCACATGCGCCCCGGCGACGCGTGCGCAAGGCGCCGGGAGCGCGCGCTGCGGCCCGCGCGGCCGCGGGTCCTATGAATCTGAACCTAGCGTGGCTCGAGACGCTGCGACAGCTGGAGCTGGGCGGCGTTCGCTGCTCCGTCTGTGCTTCGCTGCGTCCGGCGCGCCGTTCGCGTTGCGACAGATACGCCGGTAGCGTCGCGCCTGCCAGCGTCGCGCTGCCGCGCAGGCGCGTCGTCGGGCAGCAGCGTGCACGTCGCGCGCGCGCGCGTCGCAGCGGGTCTGGGCGCTGGAGCGCCTGGGGCAGTAAATGCGAGCACGGGGTGCGCGTGCGCGCCTTCGCGCGCTGAGTGCTGGTGCTCGACAAGATCGCCTGGCTTGGCTGGCTGCTCGCCGCGTGCTTGCGCGTCGGTTGGCCTAGACTGCAGTCTGGCACTGGCATCCGCGCGGACAACGGCTCCGGTCGCTGAATCCGCTAGCCGCGCGCCTGCGCGCGCCAATGCCAATGCGTCCTTGCGCACATGCCTCGCCATCTGAATTTCTGACTGAGCGAGCCTGCTTGTTAGAGCTTCTAGCAGATGGCCGAGAGAATCAAATAGAATGGCTCGACGTCGACTTTCAGATTGGATCGTACGCGCTTGCATTATAGTCTAAGCATCTAAATATCCTTTCTCTATTAACTTTGCTATGCTGCAAATCTGAAACACTTTCTGCTCCGCTGCCGCTCTGTTTGTCGTCGTCATAACGTTGTACTCACCACTGCAAGAACCTGATATATTGCTCTGTGCTAACATAATGATTCCTGAATAGGTCTGTTAAGGACNATATTGTACAAATGATCGTTATTACTATCATCTATCAATATATCACCATTATTAACTATGATGCTGTTGAAGTTGATAATAATGATAAATTCATCATTATCCACCAATTATTCTTAAGTCGCCTTTTGAACAAACTAATGTATATGATATGAGATGTAGGCGTAGAAATAAAGGCAATTCTCGACAATTTCTCGGCAATTTCTAAATTACTTGCTGTTTGCAGTAATTACGAATTTTAATGTGTACAAATATGTGCGTTTCATGAATATATAGGTTGTAATGTGTTTTATTATCAATAAGAACCTTAAAAATGATAGGACTACTTAGTGTTAAAGAGCCCTGTGTAGTTGACTGACAAGCGACAATCGTTTGTGCCAAAGTCCCTTGCAGTTGCTGTCATGTTTTGTTTTGCTGTTGTTTGTTGTTTTTTTAATATTTTCCATTAATGAGAAACATTTTGATTATTATCATTTTCTTTCAGATAAGAAAAGTCTCTAACTTTCTCTATATATAAATATACGTATATTTCATTTTCTCGTTCTCTTTATCGGTTTCTGGATCTCTCTTTCTCTGTCTGACACCTCTTTCCTCTCTCTCTCTACACTCTCTTTTTCTCCAGGTCTCTCTCTCTCTACCAATGTATATGTGCCCCTCCCTCTTTGCTTACGATAGATATGATATAGTGTTGAAGAAGGAACTTATATTGACTAGATTTTATTGCATCCGGTGGGAATACTGTTCACTTTTTCCAGTATCATTGTCTCCTTTTCAGCAAAATGAATCTGTTTGGGAGTGTTTCTCTTTCCAATCCCTCTTTCTCTACATTTACTTTTCTTTCCACTTCTCCACTCTCTTTCACTCACTCCCCATCTCTTACTGATGTTATAAACATATTTATTGGCTTTAATTCTTACTGTGTTACATTTGTAGGGAGTCTTTACCCGCATTTGATATGTTTGTCACTTATTTAATTACATTTTCGCGATGCTTATCTTCCATTGTCTCCTGTCACCATGCAAGTATTAAAATCATTTTAAACTCAAGTCAAAAATAGCCAAACGTAAACGGATAAACATGAGATAGAGAAGAGAGAGAGAGAGAGAGAGAGAGAGAGAGAGAGAGAGAGAGAGAGGGGGGGGGGGGAGTCTCAATACTATTGTTATCAATGATGTATGTATATTCTATATCATTCTTGATTTGATCACTTTTATTGCTATGGTAACAACAGATGTATAGTCTAAATCCATTACACAATTCTTTATCATTATATTATCATCGCTGTTACTTTTGTCTTATCATCAGAATCTTTATTATTAACTTTTTGATTTCCTTATGGGTATCAGTATCATTACCATTGCTATATTTTTCTATCATCAGTGAAGTATGAGTGGCATTCGTTTATCGCCGTAACAGTCACTGTCAATTTAAAAACACATGGGGGGAGGGGGGATAACCTAATCCGAGAAAGTCTACTTCCAATATCATCATTATATAAACTTGTGGGAAGAAAACTTATGAGATGTATATATAAACAACCCCTCCCTAAAATTTCTATTATTTTTAATTATTTCTTTTACACTCTGCAGTAACACGTCTCTGTGGTGTAACGGTTAACGCAGCCGCCTCTAAAGCGGAAATACCGGGTTCGATTCCCGGCGGAGACACAACCAAAGTGTTTTTATTTAGTTATTCATTGTTGTTATATGATTTTTAACCTTATTAAGACGATGACAATGATTCTGTTAACATCATTTAGTATTACTAAGTTTTGATCATTATTAGTACTATTGTTATTACTATAATTCGCACCACAGACACCTAGTTGTTAATGGTGGAGGAAAGCTATATATACAGAAAAGTAGTTTTTGTACAATAAGAAAGGCGTTATCACAATAACGAACAAAGTATGAAAATTGAAAAAGAAACTTGTATTAAAGATTTTAGAATTATTTACTGTGTTGTTACCATAGTACTAAGAATAATCAAATAAATATTGATATAGACTATACATACATGACTGACAACAATGATGCATCTCTATCTGTCTCTAGCTCTCTCTCCCCTCTTCTCAATCTCTCTCTCCTTTTCTCAATCTCTTTCTCTTCTCTTCTCAATACGTCTCTCTCCTTTCTCATCTCAATCTCTCTCGCTCTCCTTTTCTCACTCTCTCTCTCTCTCTCCTCTCTCTTTCCCTTTCCTTTTCTCTATATCTTTTTCTCTCTTAATCTCTCTCACTCTCTCAGTATCATCTTCATTGGTATCAAAATCATTGTGCATTATTAGTATCATTTTTACCCTCTTTACAGTTGCTATTATCATAATCATGAAGAGAAACAGGAAATAGGGTAATCCGAAAAGATTGTATTTTTTTGTAAGTACTCATACATTTTGTTTTTGTTTTTGTCAATTCATTAATCTTTATATGTTGCTATAACCGTAATTGTTTTCATTAGTCTTAACGTTATTAGAATAATTATCAACACTGGCCATATTTTGGCCAGAATCATGATTACACCTAGAAAAGGCTTATATACGGGGGGTCTAGTGTATATGTTATACTATTTATTTTTTTATGTTTTGCTTCCCATTCTGATATCCTGGACAATTGTTTTAACCTTCCCTAGCCACCAGAAATGTTCCTTTTGAACTACTGCAATAATGTCACTTCCATCTGCACGCTTTCATCCTGAGCTTGTGTATTGGTAGTTCCCATACTTCGTTTAATTTGAGTTACTTTATAAATCAACCTTTTTCGCTGTAAAATCTTTCTCCAATGGTCCGAGAAAACGCGCCAACTTGTGACTCTCGGCTGGTTTGTTAAACCTGGCGAGGCCCGACCCAATAATATTCATTATATGGACATGCATATACACACAAATAAAGGCCTATTATCAGTCTAGACATGTATATCTGCCGAACAGATACATAAATGAATGTATATCTATCAGATAGATAGACAAATATGCAGTTCCATCTGTGCCTATGATCGTATATTCGGTGGGTCAGGCCTCGCGCAGTTGTATCAAACAGGCCGTTTGTTTGTTTTACCGACATTAGTTCCTTCAGATTATGTAGAAGCTGACGAATAAAATCCAGTAAGAAATTCGTCCGTTGACTCGTTGAGCCTTGCATTCCTTGCTGAATTGGAAACGTTTCGTATCTCTCGTTTGCCTTTATCAAGAAACGGTGCTCTTTCTTATATCCGTTACCTTGGTTCTTTTAACCTTCAGTTTATAATGATTTTGATACTTGTATGTTGATAGAAAGAAAGATGATCGTCCTACAAATGTGATTCAATTCATAGCAAACACGCACACACACACACAAGGTCCTCATAGTCGCCTTATACAACAATGCTTTGGAAGTATTCGTTTCACATCCCCCTATCCACGGGGGATATACATATATATGTGTATCTATCTATATATATCTATATATATATATATATTATCTATATATATATATATATATATATATATATATATATATATAATATATATATATATATATATATATATATATATATGCATATATGTTGTGTAGTATATATATATATATATATATATATATATATATATATATATATATATATATATATAGAGAGAGAGAGAGAGAGAGAGAGAGAGAGAGGGTGAAGATGGAGAGAAAAAAATAGTGGAGAGAGACAGACCGATATACAGATTCAATTTGCTAAGGAGGAAATTATATACATAAAAGTAAATATAGTCAGATTAAGTCCGTATAATTTCTTTTACAATTAAAACGAATTTTACAGCAACGGCGATCAATACTGTCAATCAACCACTGTTACACAAGGGTCGTTAGCACCAAGAACACATTGCATTGTGAGTATTCTCATTGCCAGTAAAATACACCAGTTACATGAGAGGTTGCAAGAAAGGCACAAACACAGATAGACAGAGAGCAGAGAAAAAGAAAGTTGTGGACTCTCTCTCTCTCTCTCTCTCTTTCTCTCTCACACACACACACACACACACATACAAAAAGTCTGCATTTATTTTACTGAAAGAACACGTACTAAATATTGAATCCAGATTATGTAAAATTCGTATAAAAACAACAACAAAAATATAATTTAACGGCATCTGCACTAGACACGCTTTACATTTCTGCCATAAGCATACTAGATAAAAGAAAGTAAATACACATACACACTAAAAACGTAATTACTGTAAAGTCATTATAATTTGACTTTCCTGAACTTTATTTCATAGTATATATATGTATATATGTTGAAAAATATGCGAACCATATGACCTATTGTTATGAATCATACTTGGGAAATCGCCACGATTCATAGGCCTACATCCCGTAAACATAGCACACCAGTTGGTTCAAACGATGACCTTATGAAAATGATAAAATTCATGATAATAATCGTGATAATTAAAATGATAATAACAAAAACAATGACAATAATTACAATACTAATGATAAAAATGATAATGATAATAATGATAAAGATAATAATGTTCTAGAAAAGATTATGAAAGCAGCCAGTTTGTTAAAATTATGCGAGGCCCGACCCAATGAATATTCATTATACGGACATCTATATCCACAGAAATAAATACATACCGTTCATTATAGACATGCATATCGGCCGGTCAGAAAGATACTTAGATGTTTACCTGCCAGGTAGGGAAACTGAGATGCCTTTATTTCTGCAGACACATACACATACACGCACGCAGTCACACGCATACACACATACGCGCGCACTCACACGCATACACGCACGTTCACACATTATGACATATATGTTACACATGTTGGATAAAATCCTTTCCCAACCCATTCCTTCTGCCCCTCGTCACCGTGGCCGAGAGGGTAAGGGCGCCAGATTCGAAACCCGCGATCGCGAGTTCGAATCTGCAAAAGGGAGCCAAAAGTGCTCCCTCTGATTGCAACCCCGGGGCTGAAAGACATGAAAAGCACCCGGGCACTAAAAATACAAGACGTCCTTCAGTTGCAATCAGTTTTTCCCTATTGTGTATTTTTTTGTATGCATGTGTTTGTACTTATGTGTGTGCGTGTAGGCCATGTGCAACTCAAGATAGGTCAATAAAAATTCCATTCTTTCCTATTTCAGCGTAGGACGTCAAAACAAGCCATATCTCTCCTATGTAAAATATACGTATATATGCGTCAAAAGTGCAATAAAAATCTGAATAAGAAATATGAAGAGAAACGTTCCAATTATTAGAAAATAAAGGCGAGTGAGAAAAATAAAAGTAGAAAATGCGTCAAAATGCGATAAATATACGAAAGAAAGAAAAAATGCGAAAATCATACAGAAAACTACGCAAACAAAACAGAAAATAAATCGATATGTGAAAAGAAAGAAACGTGTTAAATGAGAAAATTCTAGAGTAAAAAATGCGTCAAAACTGAGACAAAAATGCTGATTAGAAAAAGTGTGAGAGAGATTAACATGGCGAAATAAATACAAAAAAGTTCGCTAACAAAACAAAATAAGGCGAAAAAAGGGAGAAAAAGCATTAGTCGAAATTTTCAATATAAAACAAAAAAATTGCGATAAAACGGGAAAAGGAAAGAAAAGTGACGTTAACAAATAAGAAAGTATGTGCGACTATGTACGTTTTTCTACTTGTGTGTGCGTGTGGGATATGTGCACCTCATGATAGGTCAATCAAAATTCCATCATTTCTTTTTCCTATTTCAGTGCAGGACGTCAAAACAAGCCATATGTCTCTTACGTAAAATATACGTATATTTATATGAATTTCCTTTCATGTATGTGTAAATAATGAGTATATAAATGTGTGTAATATGGACATTCGAACAGGGAAGGCAACCGAAGTTAGCGAAGAAACACTAAGAAAATTGAAAGAGAGGAACAAACCAATAACTGGAAAATAAAGTAGCGTGAAAATGACGAAACCGAAAGTAGAAAATGCGTCGAAGGTGCGATAAAGATATGAATAAGAAAAGTAAAGAGAATCGACCCATTAATAGAAAAAAGGAAAGTGAGAAAAAGTGAAAGAACAAAATGCTTCAAAATACGATAAACGCCACGGAATAAATGTGTAAAGAAAAGGGCGCTAACAGAACAGAAAATAAAACAAAGAAAAGTGAAAATAAAGAAAAAGAGAACACGCGAAAGTAGAAAGTTAATAAAAATGCGAATAATGAAAAACAGTTCAAGACCAAAAGAAAAGTTCGCTAGCAAAACAGATATAGAAATATAGTAAATCATGATAATTATAAAATAATAGTATAATAGTATATAACATACGCACATATAAATATTTGTGTGCAAGTATATATATATATATAATATATATATATATATATATATATATATATTATATTATATATATATATATGTAGTTTACATACATATATATATATATATATGTATACACCCACACACACATATTATATATATATATACATGTATACATATATATATATATATATAATACATATATGTATATATAACATATATATATATATATGTAATACATACACACACACATATACATATATATATATATATATATATATATATATAATATATATATATATATATATATCATATATATATATATATATGTATGTATTTATACGTTTATCTATATACATATACACATATGCCCACATAATATATATATATATATATATATATATATATATATATATATATATATATGTATACATATGTATATCATATATATACTCATTACATACATATATATGTGTATGTGTGTGTATGCACACACACACGCACACATATTCACATAAGCACGCAAAACAAATAATTCAAACACACACCCTACCGGATACACACAGACTAACACATACATGCGCGACCGCGCCCCAAATATACGTTGCATAAATACCCTTCCCAACCCATTCCTTCTGCCCCTCGTCACCGTGGCCGAGAGGGTAAGGGCGCCAGATTCGAAACCCGCGATCGCGAGTTCGAATCTGCAAAAGGGAGCCAAAAGTGCTCCCTCTGATTGCAACCTCGCCCGGGGCTGAAAGACATGAAAAGCACCCGGGCACTAAAAATACAAGACGTCCTTCGGTTGCAATCAGTTTTTCCCTATTGTGTATTTTTATGTCTTTGTACTTAGGTTTGTGCGTGTAGGCATATGCAACTCATAAGAGGTCAACACAAATTCCATTCTTTACCATTTCAATGCAGGACGTCAAAAGAAGCCATATCTCTCCTACATAAAATATATATTAGAAGTGCGATAAAATTCGGATAAAATGAAGAGAAACGTCCCATTATTTAGAAAATAATGGCGAGTAAAAAAAAAGTAGAAAATTCGTGGAAATGCGATAAATATGCAAAAGAAAAAAAATGCGAAATAAATATTGTAGAAAACTTAACTTTTATCATAGGTAATTATTATAGTTTTTATCATTATTACTATTATCATTATCATTCTTGTTATTATTATCGGTAGTATTACTATTATTATTATGATCATTATTATTGTTATCATTATCACCATTATTACCAATATCATGGTTATTACTATTATCATTATCATCATTATTGTTATTTTAATTATCATATGTGTTGCCAAATTATCAGCGCCTATCTGTTTTTCTCTCTGTCTATCTTTCTGTTTATCAATTTCCCTATACATCTATTTATCTAGTTCTGTCTTTTAGTCTTATGAGGGATTAATTAACTATATTATTAAAGAGAAGAAGTCGATTCAACGAGCAGAGCGAGGTTGCGACCACGGTCCTCCTGCTCTCGCCTTCTCTCATTTCTTAGTCTCATTCTTGATTTCCATTTCCTCTTTCTTATCGCTCTCAGTTCTTTAACCCCTTCTGTTCATCACCTTTTTTTTCTTTCCTTTTCTTTTCCTTTCTTCTATTTTACCTTATCTTCTATTTGATATTTTTTCTAATTCCTCTTTTTCTGTTTCCCTATTTTCTGTCTAATTTCCTGCCTTCACCGATAATCTCGTTTCCTTTTTTTCCTTTACATGTAGACCGATTCTGTATCTTTGCGGTTATCTTCTTTTCTTCGTTATTTTCACTCCCTTTCTCTCTGTGTATTAATACCTGGCTATAAACAGCTTCTCGTATTTTCTCTCCCAATCAGCCGCGATCAAATAACATTCAAATCTCACAATAAAACAAAAAATACAGCCTCCCTGCAGCTAAGAATCAAAGGCGTAAGAAACTATGATAAAGATAACAAAGTCAAATGCGCAAATGATGAAAAGAGGAAGACGACAAAGTATATGAAAAGGAAGTAACAAGGATACATAAAAGGCCTATATGAAAAGGGAAGAAAGGGACCTGGCATAGTGAAAATGATAATAATGATAATGATAATAATGGTAATGATAATGATGTCTTTCCTTTGGGA
>NW_020871023.1:85931-100931 GCF_003789085.1 Penaeus vannamei | reverse complement strand
AGAGGGTAAGGGCGCCAGATTCGAAACCCGCGATCGCGAGTTCGAATCTGCAAAAGGGAGCCAAACGTGCTCCCTCTGATTGCAACCTGGCCCGGGGCTGAAAGACATGAAAAGCACCCGGGCTCAAAAAATACAAGACGCCCTTCGATTGCAATCAGTTTTTCCCTATTGTGTATTTTTATGTGTGTATGTGTTTGTACTTACCTGTGTGTTTAGGCCATGTGTTCTCATGATAGGTCATGAAAATTCAATTTTTTTCTCAGTGTAGGACGGCAAAACGAGCCATATATATGCATATATGCTTCAAAAGTGCGATCAAATTTCGAATAGGAAATGTGAAGAGAAGCGTCCCAATAATTAGGAAATAAAGACGAGTGACAAAGAAAAAATCAAAGAAAAAATGCGTCGAAATCCAATAAATAAGCGAAAGAAAATTAAATGCGATACAAAAAATACAGAAAACTGCGCTAACAAAACAGAAAATAAAGCGAATATAAGTGAAAAGAAGGAAACGTGTTAAATGCAAAAATGCGAAAGTAGAAAATGCATCAAAACTGCGACAAAAATCCGAAATGAGTTCTGAAAAGTTCGCTAACAAAACAAAATAAGGCGGAGTAAAAAAAAAAAAAAATGAATACAGAAAATGTCGCTAACGAAACAAAGTCTAAAAAAGAAGAAAAAACATGCGTCGAAATGACAGAAACGAAGGGATTTTCATGAAGGCGAAGACGAAAAACATCGGCGGGAAAGAAGGAAGAGAAAAGAGAAAAAATCGTTATTCCGACATCATATTTTTATCGTTTTCTCTCCAGATTCCATCATGACTCGTTTCCTTCCAGGATAATAGATATGGCAAAGATAATCAAAACAGTATGGTGAGAAGATGAAAAGTGAGAGAAAAAATAACTTTGAAGGATTAGAAAAAAGTGAAAGAAAAGAAAGCCGAAAAATAAGAATTAAAGATGAGGGAAACAAAGGCTACTATTGTGTTAACTTTTTACTTTTATAAAAAAATTATCTCTATTACACGAATAATGATATTAAGAATGGGCGAGATTATGCACAGATGACTGTATATGTCGAAGGAAATCAGATTTGTCTTTAGATATCTTTGTAATGCAACATTGTCATCATCATCATTTTTACCATTATTGTTCTCTTTTTCAGCCTTTACATACTTGGCGACGCCGATGACATGCGATTTCTTATTCTGTTCAAATGCAAATGTTACGGAACCATTTTTCTTGATCGCCGAAGCCAGTGAACAAGCGAGGATTCGGAAAAGGCTTGTTCATCTTCTGCGATAACAGCTGTTCTCCATTTGCTTGATTAACTCCTCCGTTCCTCTTTTCCCTTTCTTATTTCAGCTTTTTCATACAGGGATTATTTATCATTCTCTCTTTCTGTCTTCCTCGATGTCTGTCTCTCTTTGTTATCCCTCTGTCTGTCTGTCTCTGTCTCTGCATTCGTATGTCTCTCTCCCTCTCCTCCCTCTCTCTCACCCCTCCCTCTCTCTTCTCGCTGCCCCTCAGGAATGATAGGTGCGAGTCGAAGGAGAGAGAGAGAGACGTTGTGATGATGATAATAATAATAGTAATAATAATAATGATAAATAATAATAATAATAATGATAATAACAATAATGATAATAAAATGATAATAAGAAAATGATAATAGCAATGGTATTAATAGTAATAATAATAATAACAAAAATAATAATGCAGAAAGGATAACGTATACTATCACACCACAAGCTTTTGGTGTTACAGTTAGCACGGCGGTGATTAATACCGTAGACCCGGGTTCGATTCCCGGCGTTATTGATATATATATATTTTTTTTCTTTTCGCGTTCTTTTCCCTGACATGTAGACAAAACTTACAGTCTATAACGCAAGTTCTCACAAAGAATCTATAAAATCAGGGGAAAAGATATTGCAACCGGGGGCATAAATGTGCATAAATGCCTCTCCCAACCCATTCCTTCTGCCCCTCGTCACCGTGGCCGAGAGGGTAAGGGCGCCAGATTCGAAACCCGCGATCGCGAGTTCGAATCTGCAAAAGGGAGCCAAAAGTGCTCCCTCTGATTGCAACCTCGCCCGGGGCTGAAAGACATGAAAAGCACCCGGGCTCAAAAATTACAAGACGCCCTTCGTTGCAATCAGTTTTTCCATATTGTGTATTTTATGTGTATGTGTTTGTACTTACCTGTGTGTTTAGGCCATGTGTTCTCATGATAGGGTCATGAAAATTCAATTTTTTTCTCAGTGTAGGACGGCAAAACGAGCCATATATATGCATATATGCTTCAAAAGTGCGATAAAAATTCGAATAAGAAATGTGAAGAGAAACGTCCCAATAATTAGAAAATAAAGGCGAGTGAGAAAAAAAAAAAAAAATCAAAGAAAAAATGCGTCGAAATCCAATAAATATGCGAAAGAAATTAAATGCGATAACAGACAGAAAATAAAGCGAGTACAAATGAAAAGAAGGAAACGTGTTAAATTCAAAAAATGCAAAAAGTAGAAAATGCATCAAAACTGCGACAAAAAATGCTAATTAAGAAAACAGTGCGAGAGAGAGCTTAACATTACGAAATAAATACTGAAAAGTTCGCTAACAAAACAAGGTGAAAAAGAGGGGGAAAAAAACATGCGTCGAAATGACAGAAACGAAGGGATTTTCACGGAGGCGAAGACGGAAAACATCGGCGGGAAAGAAGGAAGAGAGAAAAACTGTTATTCCGACATCATATTGTTATTGTTTTTTTCTGCAGATTTCATCATGAGTGAGAACATTTTCAAATACAAAATGTGTCAAATATGCGAAAGAAAGAAAAATTGCACAGAAAACAGAAAACTGCGCCAACAAAACAGAAATTAAAGCGAAAAAACGTGAAAATGAAAAAAAAAGCGAAAGTAGAAAATGCGTCTAAAGTGTGACAAAAATGCGTATTAAGAAAAAACAATGAAAAAGAGAGAAAAATTGCGTAATTAATGCAGAAAGAGGCGTTAACACGATAGAAAAGGAAATAAAAATATGCATCTAAACTTGCGATACAAAATAGAAATATTGCGATACAGTAAATGGCAAAAAAGGAAAAATTACGTTAAAAATTGGATTTTAAAAGTACGAAGTAAGAGCATAATAATGACGTAAACAAGTACGAAAGTATAGAGTAAAATATAAAAGTACAAGTTAAAGAATATAAAAATTGATAAATAAATAATAATAATAATAATAATGGTGCGTTCGGAACTGCTCGTCTATCTCGTCCAGACCAGTTGGACGAGATGTTTTGACCGTTCGGAACCTCCACCATCTCGTCCCAGACAAGTAGTCTAGCTCGTCCAACTCGCCCTCCTGCGAAGCCGAGCAGGACGAGATGACGTCACAGTAGATTTTGTATGTAAACATTGACAGTTGCAGGTAACCACAAGATATTGGGTAATTTTATGACCCTTTGTTGGTGTTATCAAAGGATATTTTTTTGTTTGTCTGTTGCAGGTAAGTTAAATATGCATCAAAGGAGTTACAAAACCTATGCAGCGTGTAAAATAAAGACACCGGTATGATAAAAAAGTGAATGTTTAATTCGAGCCGGTTGCATTCTGGGCAGAAAGGGTCTTGGAGGTTCCGAACGCGGCGCATCTCGTCCTGCTGGTCCTGGACAAGTTGTCTGGACGAGATAGACGAGCAGTTCCGAACGCAGCATAATGATAAGCCGCCCCAGTTGCAATGCGTTTTCCCTGCTTGGTATTTATTGGTGAAGTGTTTCGTTTGTACTTATGTGCGTGCAACTCATAGATCAATAACAATGCTACTATTTTTTCTGTCAAAAACAAGCCCTCATTCTGTATTGTTCGACTTTCACTAAAATAGCTTATTTTGCGATAAATATTTGCGAGGATTATTGTCTGAGACGGCAGTCGAGTATAGAATATGGAATGTAACTAGAAGCACCCAGAGAGCGCATACCTCCGCCAAGGAAATAAGGTCGTTATTGCAATAAAAACAATTACACTTAAAGAATGACATTACTATCATCTTAAGTACACAGGTGACGTCCGTAAACATGACCTCGGCGGAGGCAAGCCAGGTAAATAATAGATAGATGGATAATAAAGAGATAGATAACAGATGAAGAGATAAAAGATAGATGGTAGATAATAGAAATATAATAGATTTAGAATTATACATACATGATAGATAAACAGACAATGTAGCATCTTTTTTAATATCTATTAGTGTCACATATAAAAAGACATCTCAGTTTCTCTCTCTTTCTCCCTCTCCCTCTCTCCCTCTCCTTGGCTCCCTCTCCTCTCCCCCCTCTCTCCCTCTCTCTCTCCTCTCACCCCCTCTCTCTATCTATCTCTCTTTCTCTCCTCTCTCTCTCTCTCTCTCTCTCTCTCTCTCTCTCTCTCTCTCTCTCTCTCTCTCTCTCTCTCTCTCTCTCTCTCTCTCTCTCTCTCTCTCTCTCTCTCTCTCTTCTCTCTCTCTCTCTCTCTCTCTCTCCTCTCTCCTCTGTCTCTCCTCTCTCCCTCGTCTTTCTCTCTCTCTCTCTCTCTCTCTCTCTCTCTCTCCCTCTCCTCTCTCCCTCTCTCTCTCTCTTCTCCTCTCTCTCTCTCTCTATCTCTCTCTCTCTCTCCTCTCTCTCTCTCACTCTCTCTCTCTCTCTTCTCTCTCTCTCTCTATCTCTCCGTCTCTCTTCTCTCTCTCTCTCCTCTCTCTCCTCTCTATCCTCCTCTTTCTCTCTCTCTCTATCTATCTATCTATCTCACTCACTCTCTCTCTATCTATCTATCTTCCTCTCTTCTCTCTCTCCATATATCTATCTATCTATCTATCTTTCTATATATCTTTGTCTCTCCCTCTCCTCTCTTTCTCTCTCTCTCTCTCTCTCTCTCTCTCTCTCTCTTCTCTCCCTCTCTCCCTCTTCTCCTTTCTCTCTCTCCCTCCTTCTCTATCTATCTATCTATCTATTTATCTCGTCTTTCTCTCCTCTCTCTTTCTCTCTATCCTCTACCTCTCTCTCTGTCTCCCTCTCCTCACACTCCCTCTCTCTCTCTGTCTCCTCACCCTCCCTCTCTCTCTCTATCTATCTATCTCCGTCTTTCTCTCCTCTCTATTTTTATCTCTCACTCTCTCTCACTCTGTCTCCCTCCCTCTCTCTCTCTATCTATCTATCTATCTCCGTTTTTCTCTCCAATCTCTTTCTCTCTCTCTCCTCTCTCTCTGTCTCCCTCTCTTCATCCTCCCTCTTTCTCTCTATTTATCTATCTGTCTATCTATCTATCTATCTCGGTCTTTCTCACCTGTCTCTCTCTATCTATCTATCTTCCTCTCTACTCTCTCTCTCCATATATCTACCTATCTATCTATCTTTCTATATATCTCTGTCTCCCTCTCCTCTCTTTCTCTCTCTCTTGATCTATCTATCTATCCATCTTATCAATAGATCACATTTATGGCATTTGTAACGGTTGGTTTAAAGGTTAGTTAGAAAGCAGATTTGATTTACTATTGATTAAACAATCTATTTGTCCACGAAATGAGAAATAAAGACAGGTAGCTTACACAAAGAATATGAAATATCATTGCATTCATATTTTGTAATTAGTTAAGAATACTACTTATTTAGGCAACTTATATGATTGGACTGACTTCGTATCAGGTAAGGCTGGTTCAAGGGAAAGGGGACGGAAGGGGATGAGAACGGGAAGAAGAAGACTTTTGGTAACTAGGAGAAAGGCAGGGAAGGGTGGGAGAGAGGGGGGGGGGTGAGAAAGAGAGCAAAATGAACAACGTAGGGAAGAACATGAAAACACATGAATAGTCGTGTTTTCGTGTTCTTCCCTTCGTTGTTCCTTTTGCAATTTGTTCGAGAGGGAGGGAGAGAGAGAGAGAGAGAGAGAGAGAGAGAGAGAGAGAGAGAGAGAGAGAGAGAGAGAGAGAGAGAGAGAGAGAGAGAGAGAGAGAGAGAGAGAGAGTGATGGAAAGAGAGAGAGAGAGATGGAGTAAGAGAGAAAATTATCAGACAGTGAGAAATAATGGCATGCTATCAAGAAGGGTGTTAAAATAGGACAAAGTATCGCCTGCCATTACTACGTCACTACTTTCACGTTTTTTCAACAGTTTTACTTCCTTTGTCTTTTCGCATTAGACTGATACGTAAAACCTGGAGTCTGCTAACAGAGGAAAATGATAGGATAATATTCCCTAGGAATTTCACGTGGAATTTCAAAGCACGATTTCCTGCCAAGTCGCTTCTAAGTTCCTATTTTCCTCAAGGAAGTAACGAACCAAACTGCTAACCTTAATCAACAAAGTCGTTACAAGTCTAAAGAGGAAAATGACAAAAATATATCATTCTTATAAATTTGCAATATGTGAAAAATAGTGCTTTAATTTTCATTAATTTTCTTCTTCAGAGTAACACCAACGGCACACACACACACACAGGCAGAGACAAAGAAAAAAGAGCTGAGAGATCATGCAAGAAACGTAGTCTTGGATCTAATACTGTACACGTTTAACCCGTTCTATTACGTGTGAATGATAACGGTTGTTGATGGACACGAAATCTTATTTTCGAAATGCTATTGACCTCGATAGTGTCAACGTTGACATTAAAGGTAGCTGGCAAGCCATCTAATTACAGACTATATTCTCTACTCGACTACTGTTGCATAAAACCCTCTCCCAACCCATTTCTTCTGCCCCTCGACACCGTGGCCGAGAGGGTAAGGGCGCCAGATTCGAAACCCGCGATCGCGGGTTCGAATCTGCAAAAGGGAGCCAAAAGCGCTCCCTCTGATTGCAACCTGGCCCGGGGCTGAAAGACATGAAAAGCACCCGGGCATTAAAAATACAAGACGTCCTTCGGTTGCAATCAGTTTTTCCCTATTGTGTATTTTTATGTATGTGATTGTTTGTACTTATGTCTGTGCATGTAGGCCATGTGCAACTCATAGGTCAATAAAAATTCAATTCTTTCCTATTTCATTGTAGCCATATCACTCCTATGTAAAATATACGTATATATGCGTCAAAAGTTAATAATATAATAAAAGGTGAGTGAGAGAGAGGGAAACAAAGAAAATACGTCAAAATGCGATAAATATGCGAAACAAAAAATACAAAACTGCACCAACAAAACAGAACTTAATAGTAAATACAAGTGAACATAAAGAAAGATAAATGAGAAAGTGCTAAAGTAGAAACGGCGTCAAAACTGCGACAAAATGCTGTGTGTGTGTGTGTGTGTGTGTGTTCAATTGCAAAACATTGTTTCTGTTTCTCCTTGCACACCAGATATTCATTAAATACTCTATACATCCACAGCAAATTTGAATAAATTATCAATATCACAATCGCTTATCTTGTCTGCGTGCATTTGTAGTCACACAACAATTCACTTTTAGAAAAGAATTTTACAAAGGTGAGAGAAGGACGGATGCAGCGTCAGTTGTGAAGGCGCGGGGGCCATTTGTACTTATCGAAGGAAAACTGCAGTGAGCAAGAAGGAAACGGCTTAATGATAGCTTAACATCATGTAAAATAGTGAAATGCAAATATTCCATACCAGTACCAATACGGAATCATCCTGAACAAATGTAAAATTTCAGTATCGTTTTCCTCGTCTCGTGAAGGCAATTTAGAGACAAGCCTGATTTTATTATTAGTGGGTATTTTAAAGGAGCCAAGAACAAAGTGGATTTGGCGAGGTTTTTAATTTTATTTAAATCGATGAGACTGAAGTATGACTGTGATTATAGGCGTATAATAACACATCACATTAGAAAAATTATTTTCGTCTTTATTTTCCAGTTTCTATTAATTTTAACCCATTGTAGACAGGCAATTCTCCGGAGGTACACTCAGTAATTCTGCAGTGATAATAAATGTATTTTTTAAGAACTTTATTATCAAATTATAAAAGCATAATAATAGATTGCATAGACTAGATTGAGAGAGAGAGAGAGAGAGAGAGAGAGAGACCGTAACTGAATTCCACACACAACATATGTAGCATAACCTAAACACTAAAGGCCTACATACTCAAAATTTGAGAGCGAGAGAGAGAGAGAGACGTAACACATGAATTCACACACAACATATGTAGCATAACCTAAACACTAGGCAAATCTAATACAACAAAATTTAACAGACATGGTATGTCTCCGTAGTACAGTGGTTAGCACGGTTGCCTTTTAAAGCGACAAACTTTGCTTACACAGTTATCAACATTTCTATCTTCTTTCTGGTTGCTTATCTGCCTTTATCCTCTTACTTGTAAGTGCATGTATATATTTTGTCTTGTTTAAAAGAAAGAGAAAGGGAGAGAGTTCAAAAGCAAATTGGCCACGAAAAATATTCCCACAAAAATTTGATTACGAAAAATTACTTTTCTCTCGCTCTCCATCCCCACTTGTCTTTCTCTTCATCCCTAGCTATCACACTATCACTCTTTCTATATCTCAGTAACACCCTCTTCTCCCTCTATCTATCTCCCCCCTTCTCTCACTCTCTCCCCCCTTCTCTCACTCACTTTCTTTAACTAATATAATTATTATTTCTGGCAGCAGTATTATTATTATCATGTCAATAATTATCATTATCATTATTATCATTACTCTCACTATTTTTGTTGGTTATGTCTTATTTCCATTCTCATTATCATTACCTTTACTATTCTTTCATAATCATTTGCGGTAGTTGTACTATCATTTCTGTTCTTATTCTAGTTTTCATCTTCATTACTTTATTCTTACCGTAGAGGTTCTAATATTATTTTAGAATCTCTCTCTTTCTCCTTCTCCCCCATCTCTTTATACTTTTCCTTCCTCCTCTCACTCATTCTCTTTCTTTCTTTAACAGCCATGGTTATTTTTACTGGCAGCAGTATTATCACCATAACCAGTATCATGTAATCATTTTTCACTATTATTGTAATTACAGTTGTTTATTATCATGAATGCAATTATCTTTACCATCATTATTAGTATTAGTAGTGTGTGTGTTGATGAGAGACACAGACATAAAGAAACATGAATTGAGACATAAAGACATCTCTCTCTCTCTTTCACCATCTTTCTCTCTTTCTCTATGTCTCTCTGACACACAATCTCTCTCTCTCTCTTTTAAATCTCCCTCTCTCTCTCTTTCTCTTCTCCATCTGTCTCTCTCTCTCTCTCCTGTGGAAGTGTCAGCAAAAATATGTAAGCAGAATGTAAACGCTGTAGATACATCCTTGTTACGTTCTTTCAATCAGTATAGACAAATAATTGGAAACGAGAAACAAGTTTACTTTACAAAAGCCAGGAGATAATTACTAGTGAAAACGATACATCATTCGTTCTCTCTCTCTCTCCCTCTCCTTCCTTCCTTCCCTCTCTCTCTTTCTCCTTCCCTCTCGGTCTCTCTTACAAACTATTAGAAGTGCTGGTAAACAATTTGCAAGGCATCGTGTGTCACGGCAATTTATAATTCTCTCTTTTTATATTCCTTTGTTTCCCTCATCTTTAATTCTTATTTTTCGGCTTTCTTTTCTTTCGCTTTTTTCTAATCCTTCCAAGTTATTTTTTCTCTGTTTTTTCATCTCATCATACTGTTTTGATTATCTTTGCCATATCTATTATCCTGGAAGGAAACGAATCATGGTGGAATCTGCAGAGAAAACGATAAAAATATGATGTAGGAATAGCGAGTTTTTCTCTCCTCTTCCTTCTTTCCCGCCGATGTTTTTGCATCTTCGCCTTCATGAAAATCCCTTCATTTCTGTCATTTCGACGCATGTTTTTTCTTCTTCTTTTTTCGCCTGATTTTGTTTTGTTAGCGACATTTTCTGTATTGATTTTTTTCACTCCGCCTTATTTTGTTTTGTTAGTGAACTTTTCAGAACTTATTTCGCATTTTTGTCGCAGTTTTGATGCATTTTCTACTTTCGCATTTTTGCATTTAACACGTTTCCTTCTTTTCACTTGTATTCGCTTTATTTTCCGGTTTGTTAGCGCAGTTTTCTTAATTTATGGTTTCGCATTTAATTTTCTTTCGCTTATTTATTGGATTTCGACGCATTTTTCTTTGATTTTTTTTTCATTGTCACTCGCCTTTATTTTCTAATTATTGGGACGCTTCTCTTCACATTTCCTATTCGAATTTTGATCGCACTTTTGAAGCATATATGCATATATATGGCTCGTTTTGCCGTCCTACACTGAGAAAAAAATTGAATTTTCATGACCCTATCATGAGAACACATGGCCTAAACACACAGGTAAGTACAAACACATAGACATAAAATACACAATAGGGAAAAACTGATTGCAACCGAAGGACGTCTTGTATTTTTAGTGCCCGGGTGCTTTTCATGTCTTTCAGCCCCGGGCCAGGTTGCAATCAGAGGGAGCACGTTTGGCTCCCTTTTGCAGATTCGAACTCGCGATCGCGGGTTTCGAATCTGGCGCCCTTACCCTCTCGGCCACGGTGACGAGGGGCAGAAGGAATAGGTTGGGAGAGGTATTTATACAACATTTATACCCCTGGTTGCTATATCTTTCCCCTGATTTTATAGATTCTTTGTGGGAACTTGTTATAGACTGTAAGTTTTGCCTACATGTCAGGGAAAAGAAGGCAAAAAGAAAAAAGAAAATGTATATAAATAACACCGGGAATCGAACCCGGGTCTACGGTTTTAAAGACCGTTGTGCTAACCGTTACACTACAGACGTTTAGAATGTGTGTTCATGTTTATTGTTAAAATGCATTTACTCATATTTCAAATGCTTTTGTATTTTTGTTTTTATAGATCAGATCGATTTGACTTGTATACATGTTCTTTTTTTTGCATTATTATTATTATTATTATTATTATTATTATTATTATTATTATTATTATTATTATTATTATTATTATTATTATTATTATTATTATTATTATTATTATTATTATTATTAATAGCAGTGCTATTAACAATTTCATTATTATGATTTTTATTATAATTATTATTATTATTGTTATTGTTACTATTATTATCATTATCATTATTATCATTATCATTATCATTATCATTATCATTATCATTATCATTATCATTATCATTATCATTATCATTATCATTATCATTATCATTATCATTATCTCCTCTCCTCTCCTCTCCTCTCCTCTCCTCTCCTCTCCTCTCCTCTCCTCTCCTCTCCTCTCCTCTCCTCTCCTCTCCTCTCCTGTCTTCTCTTCTCTCTCCTCTCTCTATCTCTCTCTCTCTGAATTCCAGACACCATTCACTCTCTCTCTCTACTGTTATGATTTTAGTAATAATGATCCCAAAACAATAATAAGTGATAACAAAATCATTATCATCATCTTAATAAGGTTAAAAATCATACTACAATAAGTAACTAGGTAAAAGTGTCGTAATGACTGTCTCTGCCCGGAGTCGAACCCGGTATTCCCGCTTGAGAGGCGTCTGCGTTCACCGTTACACCTGTCTTGGGAAGGAAGGAAGGAAGTAGAAGAAATAATTAAACATGAAGATTTTTTTCTTTTAAGTGTCAATATCATTATCATTTAATTATTATTGTTTATTATAATGATCGTTATTAATATCATCATTATCAATATTATCACCATTATTATTACTATTGATGCTGTTTGATTGATAATAATGATAATTATCATCATTATCACAATTATTCTGCTAAGTCGCCTTTTTGAACAAACTAATGTGTATGATATGAGATGTAGGCTTAGAAATAAAGGCAATTTCTCGACTTCTACACGAGTAGATTTCTAAATTACTTGCTGTTTGCAGTAATTACGAATTTTAATGTGTACAAATATGTGCGTTTCATGAATATATAGGTTGTAATGTGTTTTATTATCAATAAGAACCTTAAAAATGATAGGACTACTTAGTGTTAAAGAGCCCTGTGTAGTTGACTGACAAGCGACAATCGTTTGTGCCAAAGTCCCTTGCAGTTGCTGTCATGTTTTGTTATTGCTGTTGTTGTTGTTTGTTTTTAATATTTCCATTATTGAGAAACATTTTGATTATTATAATTTTCTTTCAGATAAGAATTAAGTCTCTAACTTTCTCTCTATATAAATATATGTATATTTCATTTTCTCGTTCTCTTTATCGGTTTCTGGATCTCTCTTTCTCTGTCTGACACCTCTTTCCTCTCTCTCTCTCTACACTCCTTTTTTCTCCAGGTCTCTCTCTCTCTACTAATGTATATGTGCCCCTCCCTCTTTGCTTACGATAGATATGATAAAGTGTTGAAGAAGGAACTTATATTGACTAGATTTTATTGCATCCGTGGGATACTTTTTCACTTTTTCCAGTATCATTGTCTCCTTTTCAGCAAAATGAATCTGTTTGGGAGTGTTTCTCTTTCCAATCCCTCTTTCTCTACATCTACTTTTCTTTCCACTTCTCCACTCTCTTTCACTCACTCCCCATCTCTTACTGATGTTATAAACATATCTATTGGCTTTAATTCTTACTGTGTTACATTTGTAGGGAGTCTTAACCCGCATTTGATATGTTTGTCACTTATTTAATTACATTTTCGCGATGCTTATCTTCCATTGTCTCCTGTCACCATGCAAGTATTAAAATCATTTTAAACTCAAAGTAGAAAATAGCCAACGTAAACGGATAAAAGCATGAGAGAGAGAGAGAGAGAGAGAGAGAGAGAGAGAGAGAGAGAGAGAGAGAGAGAGAGAGAGAGAGAGAGAGAGAGAGAGAGAGAGAGAGAGAGAGAGAGAGAGAGAGAGAGAGAGAGAGGGGGGGGGTTCAATACTATTGTTATCAATGATGCATGTATATTCTATATCATTCTTGATTTGATCACTTTTATTGCTATGGTAACAACAGATTTATAGTCTAAATCCATTACACAATTCTTCATCATTATATTATCATCGCTGTTACTTTTGTCTTATCATCAGAATCGTTATTATTAGCTTTTTGATTTCCTTATGGGTATCAGTATCATTACCATTGCTATATTTTTCTATCATCAGTGAAGTATGAGTGGCATTCGTTTATCGCCATAACAGTCACTGTCAATTTAAAAACACATGGGGGGAGGGGGGATAACCTAATCCGAGAAAGTCTACTTCCAATATCATCATTATATAAACTTGTGGGAAGAAAACTTATGAGATGTATATATAAACAACCCCTCCCTAAAATTTCTTTTATGTTTAATTATTTCTTTTACACATTAGTATGTCGACTTTGTGGTGTAACGGTTAACGCAGCCGCCTCTAAATCGGGAATACCGGGTTCGATTCCCGGCGGAGACACAAAAAAATTGCTATTTAGTTATTCATAGTTGTTATATGATTTTTAACCTTATTAAGACGATGACAATGATTCTGTTAACATCATTTAATATTACTGTTTTGATCATTATTAGTACTATTGTATTACTATAATATAATAGCACCACAGAGACCTAGTTGTTAATGGTGGAGGAAAGCTATATATACAGAAAAGTAGTTTTTGTACAATAAGAAAGGCGTTATCACAATAACGAACAAAATATGAAAATTGAAAAAGAAACATATAAAAGATTTTAGAATTATTTACTGTGTTGTTACCATAGTACTAAGAATAATCAAATAAATATTGATATAGACTATACATACATGACTGACAACAATGATGCATCTCTATCTGTCTCTAGCTCTCTCTCCCCTCTTCTCAATCTCTTTCTCTCTCCTTTTCTCAATCTCTTTCTCTTCTCTTCTCAATCCGTCTCTCTCCTTTCTCATCTCAATCTCTCTCGCTCTCCTTTTCTCAATCTCTCTCTCTCTCTCCTCTCTCTTTCCCTTTCCTTTTCTCTATATCTTTTTCTCTCTTAATCTCTCTCACTCTCTCAGTATCATCTTCATTGGTATCAAAATCATTGTGCATTATTAGTATCATTTTTACCCTTTTTACAGTTGCTATTATCATATCATGAAGAGAAACAGGAAATAGGGTAATCCGAAAAGATTGTATTTTTTTGTAAGTACTCATACATTTTTTTTTTTTTTATTGCCAATTCATTTATCTTTATGTGTTGCTATAACCGTAATTGTTTTCATTAGTCTTAACGTTATTAGAATAATTATCAACACTGGCCATATTTTGGCCAGAATCATGATTATACCTAGAAAAGGCTTATATACGGGTGGTCTAGTGTATATGTTATACTATTATTTTTTATGTTTTGCTTCCCATTCTGATATCCTGGAAATTTATGTTCAATTGTTTTAACCTTCCCTAGCCTCCAGAAATGTTCATTTTGAACTACTGCAATAATTTCACTTCCATCTGCACGCTTTCATCCTGAGCTTGTGTATTAGTAGTTCCCATACTTCGTTTAATTTGAGTTACTTTATAAATCAACCTTTTTCGCTGCAATATCTTTCTCCAATGGTCCGAGGAAACGCGCCAACTTGTGACTCTCGGCTGGTTTGTTAAACCTGGCGAGGCCCGACCCAATAATATTCATTATATGGACATGCATATACACACAAATAAAGGCCTATTATCAGTCTAGACATGTATATCTGCCGAACAGATATATAAATGAATGTATATCTATCAGATAGACGAATATGCAGTCCCATCTGTGCCTATGATCGTATATTCGGTGGGTCAGGCCTCGCGCAGTTGTATCAAACAGGCCGTTTGTTTGTTTTACCGACATTAGTTCCTTCAGATTATGTAGAAGCTGACGAATAAAATCCAGCAAGAAATTCGTCCGCTGACTCGTTGAGCCTTGCATTCCTTGCTGAATTGGAAACGTTTCGTATCTCTCGTTTGCCTTTATCAAGAAACGGTGCTCTTTCTTATATCCGTTACCTTGGTTCTTTTAACCTTCAGTTTATAATGATTTTGATACTTGTATGTTGATAGAAAGAAAGATGATCGTCCTACAAATGTGATTCAATTCATAGCAAACACGCACACACACACAGGTCCTCATAGTCGCCTTT
>NW_020871023.1:68521-85859 GCF_003789085.1 Penaeus vannamei | reverse complement strand
TAAATATTGAAAAGACGTGTTTAACACCTATAGAAATAAATATTGAATCCAGTTTATGTAAAATTCGTATAAAAACTACAAAAATACAATTTAATAGCATCTGCACTAGACACGCTTGACATTTTGTCATAAGCATGATACTAAATACACATACACACTATAAACCGTAATTACTGTAAAGGCAAGTCATTATAATTTGACTGAAAAGCAAATAAGACTTTCCTGAACTTTATTTCGTAGTATATTTATTGAAAAGTATGCGAATCATGATAAGACCTATTGTTATGAATCATACTTCAGAAATCGCCGCGATTCATAGGCCTACATCCCGTAAACATAACACACCAGTAGGTTCAAACGATGACTTCATATGATAATGATAAAATTCATGATTATAATGGTGATAATTAAAATGATAATAGCAAAAATAATGATAATAAGTACAATACTAATGATAAAAATTATAAAGACAATAATGTTCTAGAAATGGTAATGAAAGCAGCCAGTTTGTTAAAATTATACGAGGCCCGACCCAATGAATATTCATTATACAGACATCAATATACACACCCATCGGTCTAGAAATGCATATCGACCGGACAGATGGATGTTTAGATGTGTATCTGCCAGGTAAGGAAACTGAGGTGCCTTTATTTCTGCGCATCTGCATGTCCGTACATATGAATATTCATTGGGTGGACCTCGCGCAATTTTAACACAATGGCCGATAGAACATACATCCAAATGTTAGACATACGTACATACATCCCCCCCCTCTCTCTCTCTTTCTTTCTCTTTCTTACACACTCTCTCTCTCTCTCTGATCTCCCTTACTCCATTTTCTCTGCCTCTTCCCCCTCCTCTCTCTCTCTCTCTCTCTCTCTCTCTCTCTCTCTCTCTCTCTCTCTCTCTCTCTCTCTCTCTCTCTCTCTCTCTCTTGAATTCCAGACACCATGCACTCTCTCTCTCTGCTGTTATAATTTTAGTAATAATAAAAAACAATAATAACAAGAGATGTTTACAAAATGATCACATCGTCTTAATAAGGTTAAAAATCATGCATCAAATTACTTGATAAAAAAGGTCTGGAATTTGTCTCCGCCGGGAGTCGAACCCGGTGTTCCCGCTTTAGAGGCGGCTGCGTTAACCGTTACACCAGGACTTAAAAGAAAAGTGTAGAAGAAATAATTAAAAATGATTTTTTTTTTTTTTTGGGGGGGGGTTTCTACATGTCTTATAAGTGTGTTTGTTTATTTGTTTATTCATCTCTTTTACTAAGCTGCTCTGTTCCGAACCGTAAGTTTGTATAATGATGATATTGGAAGCAGGCTTTCTCGGATTAGGTTATTTTCCCCTCCATGTATTTTTATAATGACAATGACTGTCATGATGATAAACAAATGCCACTGATACTACAACTAATGACTAAATATATGGGGATGACAATGATTCTAATAATAAGGCAAAAGTAACAAAGATGATAATATAAAGATAAAGGGTTATGTAATGTTTTCAATTATGAATCTGTTATTATAGCAAAGTAATCAAATCAGCAATGATATAGAATATGCATACATCACTGATAACAATAGTATTGAATCCCCCCCCCCTCCTCTCTCTCATGCTTTTATCCGTTGACGTTGGCTATTTTGGACCTTGAGTTCAAAAGTATTTTCATACTTGCATGGTGACGTAAATTGGAAGATAAGCATCGTTAAAATGTAATTAAATAAATAACAAACATATCAAATGAAGGTTAAGACTCCCAACAAGTGCATCACAGTAAGAACTGAAGCCAACGAATAGATTCTAAATATGGTTATAACATCAGTAAGAGATGGCGAGTGAGAGAGAGAGAGAGAGAGAGAGAGAGAGAGAGAGAGAGAGAGAGAGAGAGAGAGAGAGAGAGAGAGAGAGAGTGAAGTGGAAAGAAAAATAGATGTAGAGAAAGAGGGATTGAAAAGAGAAACACTCCCAAACAGGTTCATTTTGCTGAAAAGGACACAATGATACTGGAAAAAGTGAACAGTATTCCCATCGGATGCACTAAAATCAAGTCCATTTAAGTTTCTTCTTCAACACTATATCGTAAGCAAAGAGAGAGAGAGAGAGAGAGAGAGAGAGAGAGAGAGAGAGAGAGAGAGAGAGAGAAACCGATAAAGAGAACGAGAAAATTGAATATACATATATTTATATATAGAGAAAGACACTATTAATTCCTTTCTGAAAGAAAATGATAATAATCAAAATGTTTCTCAACAATGGAAACATTATAAGCAATAATTGCGAAATCTATTGTTAATCGTTGACATGGAGTGTTAAGTAAACCTACATTCAAGGTCAAGAATTAAATCTACCAAACACTTCGAAGTTTGAAGCTGATTTCCACTGATGTTCAGAAATAAGTATGAATCTGATTATATTACTATTGGACATTTTAGGGAAAGACAGATGTTTTTGGAAGAGTCAATAAAAGAATATAGAAATGCTTGTAATTTCATATCAAAGTTTGGGATAACATATATTAGATATTAAAGGAAATAACGGTATAGTTTTATTATTTTTTTATTATTTCTCATTAATCCCGACATACTCTTACCGAAGGTTTCTTTATAAGAGTGATTTTCTATTGTTTTTCCTTCACTAAACTTGTAGAAATATAATGCTTAAGCATACATGCATAGACTATTTGGAGGAAACCACACACACACATTTAACATTATATACTCGTGTAATGCGTGTTCCTAAAAACTAACATACAATTATAGTAAAATTCGGAAATCGTAATATATGTTCCCGTGGTGTAGTGGTTAGCACGGTCGCCTCTTACGCGACAGACTCGGGTTCGAACCCCGATGGAGACGAAAAAGCTTAAATTTTTGTTTGCATCTATTTCTCTAACTTTCTTTATCTTTCTACTTTTGTTTCTGTCTCTTTTTCCAGTGTTTAAAATGTGAAAAAGTATGAAAAAATATGAGCGTTTGATTTTGGATTTTTTTTCTGTGTTGGGGGATTTGCTTGTCTTTGTGTTAATGTTTATGCGCGTTTTCACAATTTTGTTGTTTTACCTCCCATCATCATATGATTGTATTAGTAATATGGAAAGCAAAGAATGGGAGGAAGAAGAGGACGAACAAGTGAAGCAGAAAAAGAAGTAAAAATCAAGACGGAGTAGAAAAGGGCAAAGGAAATAGGTGGAAAAAGAAACTAATATTGTTTTATTGTCTCGTTCAATGTTGTCTTCGTTCCGCGTTGCCTACTTAGATAAAACAAACGAACATAGAGAAGAGAAGAATCATGTTTGTTAGCAATCAGATCCGATTTAGTATAATCATGGTTGCAGTGTTTGGACTTGCAACATAGAACGAACTGCACGATCTCCTTTTTTATAGCAGTTTGATGTTTACTTATATATCATGAAAGGTTTGTTGTCACGGTAATTAACAGTGTCATGAAATAAATGAATGCTACTTATGGGCCGGAATGAAAACAAATCAGACAGCATAGTTACCAAGGTGTGAAATACTACTACTATTGCATTAGGACAGTTGGATCCTATGCTAACTTTGTTTTGGTATGAAGTGGATTGTTGTAATTCACCTTATTATCAAGATCTCATTTACATTTCATTTTACTCTATTCCCATGATTTTATATTATTTTTATCAAGTTTTTAAGACGAGTATTCCTTTAAGCATATGCACCTTTGATAAAACATAATTTTAAAGCAACTTACAAAAGATGTATATTGAATTATATTTGCCTTTGAAAACGTACTCCAGTTGGGTAAAAACTTGAACAGAAAAAAATATGGAATTTATGATAGAAACAAGATTTTGTCTACAAGGAATTCGAATGAACACTAATAATTGCGGAATTATTGTTTATTGTTGACATGATATGTTAACTAAAACTACTTCCAAGACGATCGTCGTATTAAATCTACAAAACGCTTCAGAGATTAAAGCTAATTTCCACTGATGTCCAGATATAAGTAAGAATCTGGTTGTACACCTACATGATAATTTAGGGAAAGACATGTTTTCTTTATATGGTTACGTTTATACTTTATTTGTTTGTTTTGCATTTACTGTTTTGATTATGACGGAATGTGTGATTTCACTTTTCATTCCACGTAACTTTAATTGATAGTTTTCTTCCCCACTTCCATTCTTTCTTTCTTATTTAATCCGTTGGAATAGAAGTGTTTGAAATATGCGTTGCATTCTACCTTTTAAAATGCCGTCTCCATTTGGTAAAAACAATTAACAATAAATTGAGAGTGAAATATTTCAACTTTCAACTCCAAATGTATACATCTCTCTTTATCGGTTGTGTTTACTCACTGAAAAAATCCCTTTTCCTGTGCTTTCATTGTTATGTTTCTTCCCTCTTTTCGTTTCTCTCTTTTATTTGTCTCAGGCGTCGTATTATTTCAACATCCTGAAGGTCATATCAGCTCTGACGATAAATAAATTGGTTGATTGAGAGTTAGATGGTTTGTGAGACAGGTGAGATGACTTCAGAAAAATAAGGAATGGAGTGAAAGCAGAACGAGAAACACGCAAGATGTTTTTTTCTTAAAATCCGACATGGTATTTAAATTGCACAATATTGCAAACCTGATTTGCAAAACGCTTTATGTCTTATATTGAGAATCGTATACCCAATAAAACTAAAATCTAAATGAAAAACAAGTAAAACGTCAAGTCAACGGGGAACCTGCGTGAAACCACATCGTCCACTCGGCATCACTGGAACCGAACGCGGGACCTCCGAGTGAAAGTCGCGCGCCTTACCAGTGCACCACCGTTGCTTGTGGATAAATAATGAGGATTGAATATGGTCTTCACGCGTATTGAAAACGAGTTCGTACTTGTTTGAAACATTATTTTAGATGCTTCCTGTGCTTTATTTTCCAATTTTTCAACCAATGATGAATAACAATCCCAAGTTTAGCCGCATCTTACCATATATAGAGGATGGCGGTTCTTATCGATTAAAATAGGTGACAATTTAGTTGATGTTGATTTATTTATTGTTTATTAATATATTACTATTTATAATGAACCTTTGTTATTGATAAGTGTTTATCATGAGTCCTATTGTTATTGGAAATATTGAATGAACTTCAAGGAAACTACTCCGTGAGCAAAGAGTGGAACTAAGGAAGAAAATAACGAATTGTGAGTATATTGAGTAGAAATAATTATTGAATAATGGACAATTCATACAATTAGTTGGTTGCGCACATGCACCTAGCAAACATGCTGAATGGTATTTTACCTGAAAATTAAACTGTAAATTAACGATTTAAAGCAAAGAAACACGGCATACTGTTAATAACAAGACAAGACAATGAAATAACAAGAGACATCACAGCCTCCCTTTCTGTCACGTTCAATCCTTTTGCACTTCGCATTTAGTGCAATAAGTAAACAGAAATACAAGTAAAGAGAACTGGAGGAATTTACAAATGAGGATTTGAACTGTAAAGACCAAATCTGTGTAAAGCATTTATTAGGATCCAATTGGATACTAATTACCCTTCACAACTATGGTAACAAAAATCATGTGTGTAAGATCAGCATCATTGTCGTTCTAGGTAATACTGTTATCTCTTGTAATATGTATACACTCCCTACCATGATAATAATAACATTTATTAATAGTGCTGTTCTAAATATCATCATTAACATCACCATCATTATCATCATCACATCATCACTAACTTTCATCATCATTGTGATTATCATTATGTATTGTATTATCATCACTATTATCAGTATTATTATTAATAGTACTAGTCCTACTACTGTCATTATTTTTACCATTGTTATCCTCATTGCAATTATTCATATTAATATTAGCCTTACGGATCATAATTACCATTATTATCATCACTATTTGATTACTATTGTCATTATCAATGTTATTACCTATAGTCGTCGTATCATTATAATTGTTATTATCTTAAATATGATCACTGTTACCACTATTGTTATTACTGTTACAATCATCGTTATCATTATTATCATTCTATTTTATTCATATCATTATCACTATCATTACCATTTTTCTTATCATTGTTTTTTTGTGATATTAATAGTATTATAATTACTATATTATTGTCATTATCATTATTATCATCATTATATTGTTGTTGTTATTACCATTATTATTATTATCATTATTGTTCTTGCTCTTGTCTTTCGTGTTACCAATGTTATCATTATCATTGCTTTCATTGTTAATATGCTAAGTATTAGGATTATATTCAATTTTACCTTCACTATCATTACAACAACAACAACAACAAAATCAACAAATGACCATGACCCTCGTTTTCATCGTTGATATGTCCAATATAAGGATTATTATTCAAATTCAGAAAGAATGAGAATACGAAATAAAAAGATGGACAAATTGCTCGAAACAGAAGGACTGGAACTACTAGGGATAAATTAGATTTATTCGCTTCTGAGAAAATACCGTTAAAATACTTTGTCTGTTTACATTCATATCTATGAATATAATATCCCTTGCATTGCCATTTGTATTATTGGCAGTTTAGTATCCATATATGATTCTCATTCTCTCTCTCTCTCTCTCTCTCTCTCTCTCTCTCTCTCTCTCTCTCTCTCTCTCTCTCTCTCTCTCTCTCTCTCTCTCTCTCTCTCTCTTTCCATATGCTAGTAAGCAATAAATATCAGAGATAGTTATATAGCAACAGAAAATATGTTTATAGAAAGTGAAAATGTTTAATGATAGTCTAACTATGCAATTATAAATGTGTTTTAAAGATTCCTACGTGGTTTGCATAATGAAATATTAGCGAATATTATTTTATCATTTAGGCGATTTTACCTAACTGAATTCCTATCAAATTTGTCGTTGGTATTGATGTCCTTACAATTCTTGCTTTCTTTGCATAGTAGGTTATAGTGCTGTCGTTACTTTCATATTAATGTTGTGATCATTATGCATTTCAATAATACTTGTAAGCAATAAATTTAGCTTAAAAATCTACTTTTATCAATACAAATATGATATTCACGGAGTGTGCAGTAGCAAAGTATTAGTACATTCCTCAACCACAATCATTATGCCTAACGTTTTGTGTCAAATTTTTCGTTAAAGATCTTATCTAATTACTAATAACAGGTACCCGATGATGAATAATTTTCCGCAATTCTGTTGTCAGTATTCGATCCTTTACACTATAATATATTTACATGCATTGTTTTTTTCTCGACTGAGCATTAAGATAAAAGTCAAATACCGGGAGAAAATGTTTAGCAACAAAGGATTCAGTTGATATCCTTCCATAAAGGTTTATCAAATGTGAAATTTGTTTTCGTGAACTAATTACGAATTGTACGTTTTTGTACTTATGTTGCTATTATGACTTTAATTGTCGCTGACGTTAAATTATTGCTGTTATTATTACCATTACCAATATCATTACTAGAGGCTTATATAAAAGAAGTGTAAATATCCTTATAGTTGGATTATTTAGATGTTTGCATTCAGCTAAGATCACCAAATCAAATAAATAGGGAGTTACTACAACTAGGGGTGCATAACAATGCATTATTTCCGTTTCCATTTACGTCATGCTACACAAGTTATAAACATGATCTGAAAGATATCTGAATAAGATTAAGCAATTATGACCCTTATTCAGCCACTTTGGGACATGAAACTTGTAAGAACTGGCGTCCAGAATGCATATACCACTACAACAAACGGGAATTTTTCATTCAGATGTTTAACCCTGACGAAACATTTGAACGCATTGCTTCAGAACTTCCCTAAATGTAGGACAAATATTAAAGAAATGGCCATAAATTGGTTGCAAAGAGAAATTAGTGAATTGGGGAGAAATGACATGTATTAGAAAAATTGAAGGTCTGAACTTTACATATTCAGAAGGAATCATCGGTCTTACATAGTTTGACTTAAATATGTAAAAAATAGATATCAGCATATGGTTGGCCACTGCCAGTCATCTGATGGACGTTTATCGAGGAACATGTATGATGAACGAATGATGTATAACCTTAAGAGAATATGAAAGTGTGTTGAATACTGCAATAAGAGGGATTATTGCTATGGGATGAACGAATGCAGTTTTATAATTAATACATCTGCCGAAGAGAGATTGGGATGATTTGGGATCGAGGGATGTATTAATTATTTATTACTGCTGACTCCTTGGACCACAAATAATTGTAGTCACAAACGAAAGTAATAACATTTGTAAATAAAAGATATGGCTGACGTACTTTTGACATGTGTATTCTAATGGTATTGACAATTTGTAAGTCTATGAAAAGCATGACGACAACAGTTACAGTGGGTAACCAGCCAAAAAAGTTAAAAACATTCAAGTTATGTTTTTGTTGTTGTTGATTTTAATGTTTAGTCGAGATAAGTAGGTAGATAGAGGGAAAATGAGTCTTAATATTTTACTTACAAAATTGTACTTTATTTTTAGAACGGTTATTTTTCTTCTTCTTTTTACTGAATATTTTAGAAAAAACAGGTTTTTGAAGGAACCAAGAAAAGAGGTATTTAAAAAGGTTGTCAACTTCATTTTCATTTTCTAAGATTGGTCATATTTCTGTGCAATGGCAGGCATACACTAACGTTTAATATAACATTTTACCTTGGGTGAAAGCACACACACACACACACACACACACACACACACACACACACACACACACACACACACACACACACACACACACATGTACGTAACATTACGTACATTAGTACCATGCAAGTGTTTTCCTAAAAGCGAAAATATGATTATAGTAAAATTCATACATATAAGTCTTTGGTGTCGTGGTTAGCACGGTCGCCTCTTGCGTTCATTCCCCGATGGAGACTTAAGTGAAAGACTTGAATTTCTGCTTGCATTTCTATCTACTTATCTACCCTTTTGTCTATCTATCTACTTTTGTTTCTGTCTCTTTCTCCGGTGTTTACAATGTGAAGGTTTATGAAGGAATTGGAGCGTTTGATTTTGCATTTTTTAAATTTGTTTGGTTGTTTGTTTAGTGTTTAAGCACGTTTTGACAATTATGTTATTCCTCTGATATATCGTCTTGCTTAGTGTTGTTTTCGTTCCACTTTGCCTACTTCAGATAAAAAAGGAGAGAAGTATGTCTGTAAGCAACCAGAATGAACTATATGATCTCATTATTATTACTAGAAATTTACCTATATACTTTGAAAGGTTGTCACTGTAGTTCACAGTGTCTTGAAATAAATGAATGCTACTTTTTGATCCGAAATTAAATAAAAATTCAATTAAACAAACCAGACAGTATAGCAACCAAGGTGTTAAATACTATTACTATTGCATTGTGACAGCTGGATCCTGTGCTGATCAAATGCCATAGTATTAAATCTACAAAACATTTCAAAGATTGAAACTAATTTTAACTGATGTTCAGAAATAAGAATCTGATTGTATCACTACTGGATACGTGACCGCGCAGATTTTTCTTGAAAAGGACAATAAAAGGACAAAGAAATAGTGGCATTTCATATCAAAGTGGTTCCGAGCCGAAAGGAAAGAGGAAAGGCGTTGGCAAGGCGACCAACGCGCGCGGGAAACATTTTGTGTCATAGCTCAGCGATGCAGGTGTGTTTGTCAACGGCAGAGTGAGTTCACTTCTAGATTACTGGTCTGCTGCCAACAATGGAGGGACCTCAGTCGTTGGCTACTTCATATGTAATCGCAGGCAATGAACGCATAAGGGGGATCAGCTGTGGAGCGTTTGTCTTTTCTTGATTCTACAATAGATGTAATGTAATGAATATGTATCATTTTTGATCAAGGGATTTATTAATAACTTAATACTGATGACTCTTTTAAGTTAACCTCAAATTTCGACAAGTAAATGTTGAATTGTGCAAACGAGTGTGGTAACACCTGTAGATAAATCATATGGCTAATTTTGAAATACGTATTCTAATGGTATTTCGATTTGGAGGCCGAAGAGTACTGATAATAATATAGCAATGGGCATGCCAACAAAATAAGTACATTTTTTTCCTGAATTTCTCTTTATTTTAATACTTAATTGAGATAAGAAGGAAGGTAGGTAGATTTTTTTTATCATTATTATATATCTATTTTTATGACTGGATATTTTTTGAAGGAGACAAAAAGAGGGTATGGTGACTTCATTTCATCTGTACAGAAACACACACACGCACATACACATGTATGTAAGATTACATACACAAATGTAATGTAGGTGTTCTCGTAAAAGCTAAAGTAAATACCTTGAATTATATGTTTCCTTGGTGTAGTGGGTAGCACGGTCGCCTCCTGCGCGACAGACTCGGGTTCGCTCCCCGACGGATACTAGTCTCAAAATGTTTTGCATGAATTTCTGTTTGCAACACTATCTATGCGAAGGAGTATGAAGGAATGAGAAGGTTTGGTTTTGGATTTTTTATTTGCTTGGTTGTTTGTTAGTGTTAATGCGCGTTTTCCTAATTCTGTTGTTAGTCTTCTCATAATCATATGATTGTATTAGTAATATAAGAAGTAAAGACTGGAAGAAGGAAGTAGAGGGACGAACAAGTGATGAAGTGAAAGAAATAAAAATCAAGACGGAGTAGGAAAGGTGAAAGGAAGGAAAGAGGCAAAAGAAGCAAATTTTGTTTTATTATCTTGCGTAGTGTTATCTTCATTCCACTTTACCTACTTCAGAGAAGAAATATGGATAACAAGACCTCATTCTTTTATTGCATGAATTGTTTGCATCTCTGTCTAACTTCACGTTCCATACATTTTTCTACTTTTCTTTCTCTTTTTCCAGTGTTTACAATGCGTTCCCGCAATTTTGTTGTTATTCCTCTCATAATCATGATTGTATTAGTAATATGAGACACAGAATGGGAGCAGGAAGAAGAGGACGAACAAGTGATGAAGGAAAAGAAATACAACTCAAGACGGAGCAGAAAATGGGGAAGGAAGGGAAGAGGTTATATTGTCATATTGTCTTGTTTAGCGTTGTTTTCGTTCCACTTTGCCTACTTCAGATAAGAAACACGAACTCATAGAAGAGAAGCATAGGTCTGTTTTCAATGAGATCCGAAAGTATAGTCATGGATCCAGTTTTTGGACTTGCAACATAGAACGAACTGAAAGAACTATGAAAGGTGTGTTGTCACTGTAGTTCACAGCGTCATGAAATAATTGAATGCTACTTATGGTCCGGAATGAAAACAAACCAGACAGTACAGCTACCAAGGTGTGAAATACAACTACTATTGCATTGTGACAGCTGGATCCAGTGCTAACTATATATTATGTGGATAAGTATTTTTTGTTTTGCTATGAAATGGATCGTTGTGATTCACCTTATCTTGTTTATATTTCATTTTATATTCATAGTTCCCATGAAACTGTATTTTTATATTGATACCATTTATAATCATTATTATTATAATTACTATTATTATATTGTTGTTGTGCTGTTGTTGTTGTAAGCTATACAAAGAGCCACTTTGCGAAAATGAAGATTTAAACCATGAATGTGTCAGTGCAGATCAAGATACAGCTAAGAAAGAATACGATAGAAAGGTAGCTATTTACGTAAGAAAAACAAGTTAGCTGATTTCTTAAACATATCAAGCGTTGGAGAAGTTACAATTTCTGAAGGCAATCTATTCCAAAGCCTACAAATGGCAGGAAAAAAGCCTCTAGGAATCTGACTTGTAAAAGATAAGACTTTCATCAAATGTCATCGAATTGAGGGTCTTAGAACTTCTGATAACTCTTGCAGGTTGATAAAAATCTGGCAAAATTTATAAAGGGGATGTGAAGAAGATTCTTAAGACGAGTATTCTTTTATACATATACACTATTGTTAAAGCATATAATTTCATAGCGACTTACAAAAGGTATATCAATTTATATTGCCTTTGAAAACGTACTGTAGTTAGGTAAAAACTTACCTGATCAGAAAATTGTATGAAATTTATGATCGAAACAAGATTTTGTCAAACAGGAATTCGAGTGAACACCAATAATTAGAATTAGAGATTGGAACTGATTTCCACTGATGTTCAGAAGTAAGAATCTGGTTGTACCGCCCCAAAGTTGGACTAGGGTAGCTCACAAGCATACCAAATGAAAATAAGTGCAAAGTGTTAAGTAGATACCTATGTACCAAAAACAACCTATACAGACATTTTGAGCAGTGGGTATGAACAAATGCTTTATGGGGTATGAACAAGTGCTTTATGACAAATCTTCCTATATGTTGTATTCTTATATTTTTCAATATTAGTTTATTGTTTATGATTTGTCTGCATTCAGTGCAACGCCAGATGGATGTGTAAAGTGATTGCATGTATTTTGTATGTGTTGGTAGCTAGTGAAATGTCTGTGAGATAGAGGGAAAGAATGAGAGAGAGAGAGAGAGAGAGAGAGAGAGAGAGAGAGAGAGAGAGAGAAGAGAGAGAGAGAGAGAGAGAGAAGAGAGAGAGGGAGCTTTGTACAGACATACATATGAATCACAGGAGAGATCAGGACTGAATACAACACGAGCGAAGGAACCAAGCTGGAAATTATTCGCGTCGGGTTTTAAATAAATCTACGTATAGAAAATCGGTTGCAACTATTTTGTTTGTCAAAATCTCTGAGAAAAAAAAAGATGAAAAGCAATCTAACCTTTTCCTTGAAAAGTACGTGCGCTCTCTCTCTCTCTCTCTCTCTCTCTCTCTCTCTCTCTCTCTCTCTCTCTCTCTCTCTCTCTCTCTCTCTCTCTCTCTCTCTCTCTCTTAACTACCAAATGAATGTCCATGAAGATTGCTAAACAAGGAACTTCTGCGTTAGTTTTAAAATGAAACGATGAGCATTGTGACTACTCAGTTTGAGAACTCAAACATACATATCTACATATCGGTTGAATTGACTTTTTTGACAGAATATTTTCAATTATAGAAATGCGACAAACTGAGGCAATGGAAGCCTTGCGGTGGCGACCGGAGACCTGAAAGGCAGAGGAAACCTGGAACCGAACTGTGAAATCAGCAATGAAATTGTGCTCTTATAGACGAGATTACATGTGTGTGTGTGTGTGTGTAGACATAGTATGCAAAAACCATGTCGATTTGCACAAGTTGGCTCCATCCAACATCGAGAAATTGACAGATTTAACAGGGAGGTAAACTGCTCCGGAAAACAGCCCTTGGCGGGCGGGAAGTTCAAATGTCTCGACACATCACCGAAGCAGCTCTCGTATGTGCTTACTAAACCGTGAATTGCTTATGGGCATCGAATATTCATATAATCAGCGGCAGAAAATTCTGGAATATGCCAGCGATGCATTATTAGTATCTGATTACTTGAACGTAGCTGTTCCTCTGAGCGCTTTACCTCCCCGCTGTAAAGACTTCATCATAGAGCTTTATGATTCACGATGTGACATGTCTAGTTTGCAGAAGCCGTATGCCGCTGCCTATTGTAATCTGCTTATTGCACTGTATATTATAATCATTATAATTTTACTATTACCATTACTATTGATTATATTAGTAGTAGTAGTATTATAGTTATTATTATTTATCATTAGCTTAGTAATACAACCAAATTCTTATTCTGTGCTCTTCTTAACGTTAAGTGTATTAACTTTTTTATTAAACAAGCTGTGTGGATCCTATTGAATTATCAATTGTCGTTGGTTTGCTTATTCGTGTTTGCTGGCACTTCAAAATGCACGTGTTGCACTGCAAGCGATCGCTGTTCCACGGAGCCCGATTTGGCGCTGTTGGTCCTGCTTCCGTTTCATTTTGATTAATTAATTAATTCTATTTTTCACTTGTGTTATATATTGGAATTCTTGTGTAAAGAAAAGAACACGAAAAAAAAATGATATAAAATATAAATATATATCGTCTCAGCCACAGACTTCTCTGATTAGGGAAGTTCATAAATGTGTTTAATTGTTCACAAACAGTGATGTACGGACATGAAAATGGTCTTATATATATATAAATGACACTAAAAAATACTAAAAGTTAAAGATATTGCCTCTGTCGGGGATCGAACCCGAGCCTGCCGCGTAAGAGGCGACCGCGCTTTCCACTACACCACGGAGCATCAGAGAAATTTGAATATATTTAGTAGTTAGCTTCAGGCAATGCTACATCAGCCCTTGTGTGTGTGTGTGTGTGTGTGTGTGTGTGTGTGTGTGTGTGTGTGTGTGTGTGTGTGTGTGTGTGTGTGTATGTGTATGTGTGTGTGCTGTGTGTGTAATGTGTGTGTGTGTGTGTGTGTGTGTGTGTGTGTGTGTGTGTGTGTGTGTGTGAGTAACGTACGAGTATATACATATATGGATGGCAAAAATACACGCAGTCTTTCTCTCTCTCCATATGTCTTTCTTTCTCTATCTATCTATCTACGCCTGCTTACATATGTATCTATCTTACGTATATAAATCTTTGTCTCAGTCTCCCTCCATTTATCTCTCCTCCTCTTCACCTATCTATCTGGTACAAGAAAGATAAATAGATAGATAGATGGATGGTTCTATAAATAGACGGGAAGACAGAAGATAAACAGATAAATAAGCTGACAGATAGATGGACAAAATATAGATAGATAGATAGATAAACAGATATATAGGTAGATAAATAAACAGATATACAGATTTATAAATAGATAGAAAAATAGATCGATGAATAGATAGATAGACAGATTGATAGGACAGGTAGATAGATAGATTGATAGATAAATGAATTGATATATATGAAAGATAGATAAATAGGTAGATAGAGAGACAGAGAGATAGATAGATAGACCAAAAGAGCCTATCTATCGTGTGTGTTTTTGCAACCGCAGCCCAGTTTACTTCAGAAGAGAAAGGCATAAAAGTGAGAGAAAAACGGACACGGAGATCATAGATGCAAAGGAAGAGAAAGATAAGGAAAAAAAGACGGGAAGGATAAACACGAAAAGGATAATAAACAATTATCATAATAACAGTGGTAAAAGCACTCAAAAAAAATGAGGGAAGTAAACACAATGATAATAAAGATCAGTAAAAGCCCTGTAAAAAATGGGAATAGGAATAAATGTGACTCTATCAACACCAGCAATTGTGATGGCAATATCACTTCGCATGCACTTGAAATGGCTATCTTTACCTATAACAGAACTCGGATAGACAGGTTCATGATAGATAATGGCTATAGTAAACAAGCTGCTACCTGGCTAGTATTGTGTAACCTTTTACTTGTATAAGTATCTGTCTCTTCCTCGCTCTCTCTATCTCTACTATCCATCTATCTATTACACGAAATGATAATGATAATAATGAATAATCAATAATAATTAATAAAATAATAATAATAGTAATAATAATGAAATAATAACAATAATAAATGGGTGAGGTTCATGCACAGATTATGTCGATGGAAATCAACAATTTGGCTTCAGATACACTTGCAATACAAGTTTATCATCATTAACATTATTAGCATTATTGTTCTCTTTTTGCAACCTTTACATAAGTGGCGACTCTGAGGACAGAACATGCGATTTCTTATCATGTTCAAATGTAATTGTTACGGAAACATTTTTCTTGATCGCCGAAGCCAATGACCAAGCGAGGATTCGGAAAAGGCTTTTCAGCTTCTGGGAGAACAGCTGTTCTTCATTTGCTTGATTCTCCTCCGTTTCTTTTTCTTTTCTTAACCTCTTCTGAACAGGGGTGTTTATCATTCCTTCTTTCTGTCTCCCTCTCTTTATCTTCTCTATCTGTCTATCAATCTCTATTTATTTATCTATCTAGCTCCGTCCCCCACCCCATCTCTCCCTCTCTCTCACTCTATCCGTCTCTCTCTCTATCCATCTATCTATCTGTGTCCATCTTTCTCTCCTCTCCCTCCCTCTCTTCCTCCCTCCTCTCTCTTTCTTTCTTTAATCTATCTCCGTCTTTCTCTCTCCTTTCTCTCTCTCTCTCTCTCTCTCTCTCTCTCTCTCTCTCTCTCTCTCTCTCTCTCTCTCTCACTCTCTCTTTGTCTCTATCTATCTATCTCCGTCTCTCTCTCTCTCTCTCTCTCTCTCTCTCTCTCTCTTCTCTACCCTACTCCGTCATCCTTTCTCTCTCTCTCTCTCTCTCTCTCCTCTCTCTCTCTCTCCCGTCCCTCCTCCCTCCCCCTCTCTCTGTCTCTGTCCTCCCCTCTCGCTGTCTCCGCCCTCCTCTCTCTTTCCTATTCTATCTCCGTCTTTTTCTCTCCTCTCTCTTCTCTGATCTGTCTGCCCTCTCTCTCATCCTTCTTCCGTCTCTCTCTCTCCTCGTCTCCTCTCCTCGTCTCTCTCTCTCTCATCGTCTCTGCCTGCTGTCCTCGCACCTAGTCATCCAGATTCATTTTGTCTCCTTTCTCAGGACTTTGTTTCTTTCTTCTTGCTACCCTCCGTCCCTGCCTCCCTCCTGCTTTCCACCCCCTTCTCTCCAGTCGCCCTTCCTCTCCTTCTGCCCCTCTCTCTCCCCTTTCCTCCTTTCGGGCTGGCGTTCCTTCTCTCTCTCCTCTCTCTCCCTCTTCTCCTCTCTCCGTCCTCGGCCCCGGACCCTGTTTTACCCAGCTCGTCGGGGTCGTCCATTCTCTCATCCTCTTGATTGTCCCCTGTCTCTCTGGCTACTGATCAGTTTCGGGTCCTTGTTAGTGTGTGGTTGTGTAATTAATATTATTATATATATATATATATATATATATATAGTATAGTATATATATATAAATACTATTATATATATAGGTATACTATATAGTGTGTGTGTGTGTGTGGTGTGTGTTGTGTTGGTTGTGTGTGTGTGTGTTCGTTGGTGGGTGTGTTACGTGTGTGTGTTATGGAGGTGTGTGTGTGTGTGCGTACATTTATATGTATATATATACTATATAATTATATATATATATAATATATATTATAATTATATATATTATATATGTGTGTGGTGGTGTGTGTGTGTGTGTGTGTGTGTGGGTGTGTGTGTGTGTGTGTGTGTGTGTGGTGCGTGTGTATGTGTGGGTGTCATTAATCATGTATATATATATATAATATATATATTATATATATGTGTGTGTGTGTTGTGTGGTTGTGTGTGTGTGTGTGTGTGTGTGTGGTGTGTGTGTGTGTGTGTGGTATGTGGTGTAAATTAGACACAAAACAATGGTCATTTTTAATGAAAAGAAAAAATATAATATTTGCAAAAAGTAAAGGAAACATTGAAAAAAAAAAAATTTTGAAAGCTATACAAAGAAAACATTTTTTTTCTCTTCTCCTCTCTCCTCCTTGTCAGTTC
>NW_020871023.1:57848-66799 GCF_003789085.1 Penaeus vannamei | reverse complement strand
ACGAACAAGTATGAAGGAAAGAAATAAACTTAAGTCGGGGGTGGGGGGGGGGGGTTTTATGTCTTGTTTTGTTTTCGGGTTCCTTTGCCATCGATAGCTCATAGATGAAGAACATAGGTCTTGTTTGCCAATGAGATCCGAAAGTAATAATCCATGGTTACAGAGTTTGGAATGTAGCATAGAACAAACTGCCGATCTTCTTTTTACAGCTTAATGTTTTACCTAACATTGAAAGGTTTTTGTCACTGTAGTTCACAGTGCGATGAAATAATGAATGTTACTGGTCCGGAATGAAAACAAATCAGACAGCAATAGCTCCCAAGGTGTGAAATACTACTACTATTGCATCGTGACAGTTGGATCCTATGCTAACTAACTTTGTTTTGGTATGAGGATTGTTGTAATTCACCTTATTATCAAGATCTCATTTACATTTCATTTTACTCTATTCCCATGATTTTTTTTTTTCAAAGTTTTTCGAGTATTTTAAGCATTTTTTAAGCCTATAATTTTAAAGCAACTTACAAAATATTTTATTGAATATATATTGATTTATATTTGCCTTTGAAAACATACTTCAGTTGGGTAAAAACTTGAACAGAAAAAATATGGAATTTATGATAGAAACAAGATTTTGTCTACAAGGAATTCGAATGAACACAAATAATTGCGGAATTATTGTTTATTGTTGACATGATATGTTAACTAAAACTACTTCCAAGACGATCGTCGTATTAAATCTACAAAAACGCTTCAGAGATTAAAAGCTGATTCCACTGATGTCCAGAAATAAGTAAGAATCTGGTTGTACACCTACAGAATAATTTAGGGAAAGACATGTTTTCTTTGTATGGTTACGTTTATACTTTATTTGTTTTGTTTTGCATTTACTGTTTTTATGACGAATTACTTTCTTTTCTGATTTTATTTATAGTTTTCTTCCCAATTTCCTTCTTTTTTAATCATGAATAGAAGTGTTTGAAATATGCGTTGCATTCTACCTTTTAAAATGCCGTCTCCATTTGGTAAAAACAATTAACAATAAATTGAGAGTGAAATATTTCAACTTTCCAAATGTATACATCTCTCTTTATCGGTTGTGTTTACTCACTGAAAAAATCCCTTTTCCTGTGCTTTCATTGTTATGTTTCTTCCCTCTTTTGTTTCTCTTTTATTTGTCTCAGGCGTCGTATTATTTCAACATCCTGAAGGTCATATCAGCTCTGACGATAAATAAATTGGTTGATTGAGAGTTAGATGGTGTTTGTGAGACAGGTGAGATGAAAAAAAAAAAAAAAGGAATGGCAAAATCCGACAAAGGATACGAATGGTATTTAAATTGCATAATATTGCAAACCTGATTTGCAAAACGCTTTATGTCCTTATATTGAGAATCGTATACCCAATAAAACAAAAATCTAAATGAAAAACAAGTAAAACGTCAAGTCAACGGGGAACCTGCGTGAAACCACATCGTCCACTCGGCATCACTGGAACCGAACGCGGGACCTCCGAGTGAAAGTCGCGCGCCTTACCAGTGCACCACCGTTGCTTGTGGAGATTAATAAGATGATTCATATTGTTCAGGCGTATTGAAAACAGTTCGTACTTGTTTGAAAACATTATTTTTAGATGCTTTTCTGTGCTTTATTTTCCAATTTTTCAACCAATGATGAATAACAATCCAAGTTTAGCCGCATCTTACCATATATAGAGGATGGCGGTTCTTATCGATTGAAATAGAAGTGGCAATTTAGTTGATGTTGATATTTATTGTTTATTAATATATTACTATTTATAATGAACCTTTGTTATTGATAAGTGTTTATCATGAGTCCTATTGTTATTGGAAATATTGAATGAACTTCAAGGAAACAATCCGTGAGCAAAGAGTGGAACTAAGGAAGAAAATGATAACGAATTGTGAGTATATTGAGCAGAAAGGGAAATAATTGTTGAATAATGAACAATTCATACAACTAGATCTAACACTGTGTCCATATCTAAAAACATGTTGCATGTATTACAATATATACAAAGGTTTAGATTTATATACCATGCGCACATGCAACTATCAAACATGCTGAATGGGTATTTTACCTGAAAGTTAAACTGTAATTTAACAATTTAAAGCACAGAGAACACGACATACTGTTAATAACGATACAAGAACAATGAAATAACAAGACCTAATCTGTGCAAAGCATTTTCTTAGGGTCCAATCGGATACTAATTCGGATGCCCTTCACAACCATGTTGACAAAAGTCATGTCTGTTGAGATCAGCATCATTGTCGTTCTGGTAATACTGTTATCTCTTGTAATATGTATACACTGTCCCTACCATGATAATATAACCTTTGTTATTAGTGCTGTTCTAAATCTCATCATTAACATCACCATCATTATCATCATCACATCATCACTAACTTCATCATCATCGTTGTGATTATCATTATCTATTGTATCATCATCACTATTATCATCATTATCTTCATTATTAATAATAGGTCTTACTGCTGTCATTATTATTATCATCATCATTACATTTATTCTTTTTTGTGGAAAGGTATGACGAATATCTTCACAATACAAGAGATGTATCTAATCGTTCTCATTCATACCTTCCACATTTATCAACATGAATACGGTTCACACTTATTCTTATTAATATTAGCATTACGGTTATTATGATTACTATTATTATCATCACTATTGTGATTACTATTGTCAATATCAATTTATGTTATTACCTTAATCATGTTTTCATAAATATGATCACTGTTATTATTGATATTACTGTTAAAATCATCATTATTATTATGCTATTGTTTTTATTTATATCACTATCATTAGCATTTTTCTTTTCATTGTTATTTTTATCATAGTTATTATCATTATTATAGTTGTTATTCTTATTACCATTATTATTATTATTATCATTATTGTTCCTATTTTTACTATTACAAATGTTATCATTGCTTTCATTGTTAATATGCTAAGTATTATGATTATATTCATTACCTTCATCTTTATTATCCATTACAACTAAAATTTTCAACAAATGACAATTACCCTCGTTTTCATCGTTGATATGTCCAATAAATGGATCATTATAAAAATTCAGAAAGAATGAGAATATGAAATAAAAAGATAGACATAGGTATTGATGTCATAAACAATGCTTGTATTGAATAACAGGATAGTTATATTATCATTATTTCACATCATTATGCAACATTACTCATTATATTTCTTGCTTTCATTGCATAATAGGTTATAGTGCTGTCGTTACTTTCATATTAATGTTGTGATCATTATGCATTTCAATAGTACTTATAAGCAATAAATTTAGCTTAAAAATCTACTTTTATCAATACAAATATAACAATGCATTATTTCCGTTTCATTTCACGTCATGCTACACATGTTATAAACATGATCCGAAAGATATCTGAATAAGATTAAGCAAGCATGACCATTATTCAGCCACTTTGGGACATGAAACTTGTAAGAACTGGCGTCGAGAATGCATATACCACTACAACAAACGGGAAATTTTCACTCAGATGTTTAGCCGTGACGAAACATTTGAACGCATTGCCTTAGAACTTCCCTAAATGAAGGACAACTATTAAAGAAATGGCTATTAATTGGTTGTAAAGAGAAATTGGCGAATTGGGGAGAAATAACATGTATTAGAAAATTGAAGGTCTGAATTTTACATATTCAGAAGGAGTCATCGGTGATAGGCTGGCCAGTGCCCAACATGATCTAATGGATGGTTGTCGAGGAATATGTATGAGATGAACGAATACAGTTGTATAAACTTACGAGAATATGTAACTCAATGAGTGAATAGCGTAATAGAGGGATTTCTTTAAGCCATGTATGGGGAGAACAAATGCAATTTTATGATTAATTCGTATAACATAAACAAAGAACGGTATTATTTGGGATCGAAGGGTATATTAATGATTTATTACTGCTGACTCCTTGAACCACAAGTGAATGTAGATTCACAAATGGGAGTAATTGCTTTTGTAAATGAAATATATGACTGCGTAAATTAGTGTCATACTTTTTTATTTATTATAAAAGCCAAAATAATTGTAGTAAAATTAATTCACATAGTATATGTCTCTGTGGTATCGTAGTTAGCTTACGCGACAGACTCGGATTCAGTCCTTGTTGGAGACTAAAGTGGAAGAGACTCTTTCATGCATGAATTTCTGTTTGCATTTCTGTCTACTTATCTACCCTTTTGTCTATCTATCTACTTTTGTTTCCGACTCTTTCTCCAGTGTTTACGATGTGGAATATGAAGGAACGGGAGCGTTTGATTTTGTATTTGTGTTTGTGCGCGTTTTCACAATTTGGTTGTTATTCCTCTGTTATATTGTCTTGCTGAGTGTTGCTTTCGTTCCACTTTGCCTACTTTAGATGAAAAACACGAACTCACATAAGAGAAGTATGTCTGTAAGCAACCAGATCCGATTTAGTATAATAATGGTTACAGAGTTATTGGATTTGCGACATCGAACGAATAGCATGATCTCCTTCTAATATTAATATTGGGTTTCTTGTCACTGTAGTTCACAGTGTCCTGAAATGAATTAATGCTACTTTTTGGTCCGGAATGAAATAAAAAATCAAAGTAAACAAACCAGACAGTACAGCAACCAAGGTGTGAAATACTACTATTATTGCAGTGTGGCAGCTGGATCCTGTGCTGATCACATATATTTTAATGAATTAATGGTAATTGATCTTATCATCAGGTTATCTCGTTTGCATTTATTTTACTCTCTATTTTAATGAAACTTTTTTTTCACCTAGAATTATTATGGATACCATTTAATGTAATATCATTCATTCAAAGATGTTAAAAATGAATATTCTTTTAAACATATGCACTGCTGAGAAAGCATATAATTTCATAACGACTTATAGTTGCATATTAATATATATTCATCGTTGAAAACATACTGCGATTGGGTAAAATCTGTTACTTGATCAGAAAATTATATAAAATCTATGATGAAAACAATATTTCGTCCAACAGGAATTCGAATGAACACTAGTAATTGTAAAAATCAGTTTATTATTAGCATGAAATGTTGACTAATCAGAGTATTAAATCTAGAATATATTTCAAATATAATTCTAACTGATGTTCAGAAATAAGAATCTGATTGTATCACTACTGGATACGTGACCGCGCAGATTTTTCTTGAAAGGACAATAAAAGGACAAAGAAATAGTGGCATTTCATATCAAAGTGGTTCCGAGCCGAAAGGAAAGAGGAAAGGCGTTGGCAAGGCGATCAACGCGCGCGGGAAACATTTTGTGTCATAGCTCAGCGATGCAGGTGTGTTTGTCAACGGCAGAGTGAGTTCACTTCTAGATTACTGGTCTGCTGCCAACAATGGAGGGACCTCAGTCGTTGGCTACTTCATATGTAATCGCAGGCAATGAACGCATAAGGGGGATCAGCTGTGGAGCGTTTGTCTTTTCTTGATTCTACAATAGATGTAATGTAATGAATATGTATCATTTTTGATCAAGGGATTTATTAATAACTTAATACTGATGACTCTTTTAAGTTAACCTCAAATTTCGACAAGTAAATGTTGAATTGTGCAAACGAGTGTGGTAACACCTGTAGATAAATCATATGGCTAATTTTGAAATACGTATTCTAATGGTATTTCGATTTGGAGGCCGAAGAGTACTGATAATAATAATAACAGCAATGGGCATGCCAACAAAATAAGTACATTTTTTTTCCTGAATTTCTCTTTATTTTAATACTTAATTGAGATAAGAAGGAAGGTAGGTAGATTTTTTTTATCATTATTATATATCTATTTTTATGATATTTTTTTGAAGGAGACAAAAAGAGGGTATGGTGACTTCATTTCATCTGTACAGAAACACACACACGCACACACACATGTATGTAAGATTACATACACAAATGTAATGTAAGTGTTCTCTAAAGGCTAAAGTAAAAATCTTGAACGATATGTTTCCTTGGTGTAGTGGGTAGCACAGTCGCCTCCTGCGCGACAGACTCGGGTTCGATCCCCGACGGATACTAGTCTCAAAATGTTTTGCATGAATTTCTGTTTGCAACACTATCTACTTACCTTCCGTTCCATATGCATTTCTACTTTTGTTTCTGTCTCTTTCTTCGGTGTTTACAATGCGAAGGAAGGAGTATGAAGGAATGAGAAGGTTTTATTTTTGATTTTGGATTTGCTTGGTTGTTTGTTAGTGTTAATGCGCGTTTTCCTAATTCTGTTGTTAGTCTTCTCATAATCATATGATTGTATTAGTAATATAAGAAGTAAAGACTGGAAGAAGGAAGTAGAGGACGAACAAGTGATGAAGTGAAAGAAATAAAAATCAAGACGGAGTAGGAAAGGTGGAAGGAAGGAAAGAGGCAAAAGAAGCAAATTTTGTTTTATTATCTTGCGTAGTGTTATCTTCATTCCACTTTACCTACTTCAGAGAAGAAATATGGATAACAAGACCTCATTCTTTTATTGCATGAATTTGTTTGCATCTCTGTCTACTTACTTACGTTCCATACATTTTTCTACTTTTCTTTCTCTTTTTCAGTGTTTACAATGCGTTCCCGCAATTTCGTTGTTATTCCTCTCATAATCATGATTGTATTAGTAATATGAGACACAGAATGAAAAAGAGGACGAACAAGTGATGAAGGAAAAGAAAACAACTCAAGACGGAAGCAGAAAATGGGGAAGGAAGGGAAGAGGTTATATTGTCATATTGTCTTGTTTAGCGTTGTTTTCGTTCCACTTTGCTACTTCAGATAAGAAACACGAACTCATAGAAGAGAAGCATAGGTCTGTTTTCAATGAGATCCGAAAGTATAGTCATGGATCCAGTTTTTGGACTTGCAACATAGAACGAACTGAAAGAACTATGAAAGGTGTGTTGTCACTGTAGTTCACAGCGTCATGAAATAATTGAATGCTACTTATGGTCCGGAATGAAAACAAACCAGACAGTACAGCTACCAAGGTGTGAAATACAACTACTATTGCATTGTGACAGCTGGATCCAGTGCTAACTATATATTATGTGGATAAGTATTTTTTGTTTTGCTATGAAATGGATCGTTGTGATTCACCTTATCTTGTTTATATTTCATTTTATATTCCATAGTTCCCATGAAACTGTATTTTTATATTGATACCATTTATAATCATTATTATTATTACTATTATTATTGTTGTTGTTGCTGTTGTTGTTGTAAGCTATATAAAGAGCCACTTTGCGAAAATGAAGATTTAAACCATGAAATGTGTCAGTGCAGATCAAGATACAGCTAAGAAAGAATACGATAGAAAGTTAGCTATTTACGTAAGAAAAACAAGTTAGCTGATTTCTTTAAACATATCAAGCGTTGGAGAAGTTACAATTTCTGAAGGCAATCTATTCCAAAGCCTACAAATGGCAGAAAAAAGCCTCTAGGAATCTGACTTGTAACGATAGACTTTCATCAAATGTCATTGAATTGAGGGCATAGAACTTCTGATAACTCTTGCAGGTTGATGAAAATCTGGTAAAATTATAAAGGGGATGTGAATTCATTCGAAGATTCTTAAGACGAGTATATCTTTTATACATTAGGTAAAAACTTACCAGATCAGAAAATTATATGAAATTTATGATCGAAACAAGATTTTGTCTAACAGGAATTCGAGTGAACACCAATAATTAGAATTAGAGATTGGAACTGATTTCCACTCTTGTTCAGAAATAAGTAAGAATCTGGTTGTACTACTCCTGGCTGTATATGTTATTTTGTTTTCGGCGCCGAGTTTGACAAAGGAACTGTGTCGCGATGTGTAGTAATTCAAACAATAACGACACGCGGCGTCGGACATTTGAATTTCAAAGGGAAGGGATTGCTCTTACGCCCGCCAACACGGCGCCTCACACGCGGGCTTTTTAACCTAATTCACGTGATTTTTTTTTCTTCTTACTCTTTCACCTCGATTAATAAATTTGCTATAATGGTTTTACTGTTTTACCTTATCAAACGCATTTTTAAAGTCAAGTGTGCGTAATCCACCTAGACGTCTCTTGTAATATTTCAGAAACTGGCAGAAAAAAATGAGATTTACTACATATGACCTTACCTCCCTAAATCAAATTGCTTCCTCGATATTTTCTGTTTATCTTAATGCGACAAGTAGACAGATAGATAGAGGAAAAATAGTGAGAGAGAGAAAAAAAAATCCTAATATTATACATACAAAACTCTACAATAATTTTTAGAACACAGTTTTTTGTTGTTGTTTTTTTGTTTCTTGTTTTTGTTTTTTTACTGAATATTATAGGAAAACTGATTTTGAAAGGGTGTTTAAAAAGGTTGGCAACTTCATTTTCATTTTTAAAGATTGGACGTATTTCAGTACAATGGTAGGTATACACTAACGTTTAATATGACATTTTACTCTGGGTGAAAGCACACACACACACACACACACACACACACACACACACACACACACACACAGATATATATATATATATATATATATATATATATATATATATATATGTAACATTACGTAAATTAGTGTTATACTAATCTTTTCTTTCTTTTTAATCATAGTCGTTTTAAGTAATACTGCTTTCTCATTCATAACATGTATACACTATCCCCACCATGATGACAAATGACCTTCATTACTTTTGCTCTGAATATCATCATCATTATCATCGTATCACCGTCACCAACTTCATCATCGTTTTGAAGACTATATTCAGGTCCGTGCATCACTGTTTGTGAACAATTAAACGCATTTATGAACATCCCTTATCAGAGAAGTTTCTGTGGTGTAACGGTTAGCATGACGGTCTTCAAAACCGTAGGCCCGAGTTCAATTCCCGGCTGAGACGAATATATAT
>NW_020871023.1:35348-50348 GCF_003789085.1 Penaeus vannamei | reverse complement strand
GACCCAGCCTCTCCGCGAAATCACTTTGTCTTCTCCCAGACCAGTCTCAGCTTTGTCTATTTGCTCTCCTGTTTGATCGGCTCCAACCGCTTCCGATGTCTAACCATTTCCGGAGCTTTGCCTCAAGTAATGAGAGTCGTCTTAGTTGTCACTTTTTCTTGATTTTCACTTTTTTCTTAATCTTTGCATTGTTTTTTAATTTTCGATTATTTTTTTATTGATTTTCCTTGTTTTCTTGATTTTCACTTTCTTGATTTTCGTTTTTTTCCCCTTGATTTTCACTTTTTCTTGATTTTCATTTTTTCTTGATTTTAACTTTTTCTTGGTTTTCATTTTTTCCACTTTTCTTCATTTTAATTTTTTCCACTTTTTTCTAGATTTTAATTTTTCGTTTTCATTTTTTCTTCATTTTCATTTTATTTTTTCTTGATTTTCACTTTTTCTTAATTTTTGCTTTTTTCTTAATTTTGATTTTTCTTGATTTTTATTTTTTCATTTTTCTTCATTTTCATTTTATTTTTTCTTGATGTTCACTTTTTCTTGATTTACATTTTTTTCGTTTTTTATTTCCCCCCTTTTCTTGATTTAATTTTTTTTCTTCATTTTCACTTCTTTCTTGCTTTTTCACTTTTTTCTTGATTTTCACTTTTCCTTGATTTTCACTTTTCTTGATTTTCACTTTTTCTTCATGTTCACTTTTTCTTCATGTTCAATTTTTCTTGATTTTCACTTTTTCATGATTTTCACTTTTTCTTAATTTTCACTTTTCCTTGATTTTCATTTTTTTTTTTATTTTCACTTTTTCTTGATTTTCACTTTTTTCTGATTTTCACTTTTCTTGATCTTCACTTTTCTTGATCTTCACTTTTTCTTGATTTTCACTTTTTCTTCATTTTCACTTTTTCTTCATTTTCACTTTTTCTTCATTTTCACTTTTTCTTCATTTTCACTTTTCTGCATTTTCACTTTTTCTTCATTTTCACTTTTTCTTCATTTTCACTTTTCTTCATTTTCACATTTTCTTGATTTTCACGTTTTCTTGATTTTCACTTTTTCTTCATTTTCACTATTTCTTCATTTTCACATTTTCTTGATTTTCACGTTTTCTTGATTTTCACTTTTTCTTGATATTCACTATTTTAATTTTCACATTTTTCTTCATTTTCATGTTTTCTTGATTTTCACTTTTTCTTGATATTCACTATTTCTTAATTTTCACATTTTTCTTGATTTTCATTTTCTCTTCATTTTCATTTTTCTTCACTTTCATTTTATTTTTTTCTTGATTTTCACTTTTTCTTAATTTACATTTTTTCGTTTTTTATTTTCCCCTTTTTCTTGATTTAATATTTTTCTTCATTTTCACTTTTCTTGATTTTCACTTTTTCTTGATTTTCACTTTTTCTTCATTTTCACTTTTCATTTTCACTTTTTCTTCATTTTCACTTTTTCTTCATTTTCACTTTTTCTTCATTTTCACTTTTTCTTCATTTTCACCTTTTTCTCGGTTTTCACTTTTTCTTCATTTTCACTATTTCTTCATTTTCACTTTTTCTTCATTTTCACATTTTTCTCGATTTTCACGTTTTCTTGATTTTCACTTTTCTTGATTTTCACTTTCTTCTTGATATTCACTATTTTAATTTTCACATTTTTCTTCATTTTCATGTTTTTTTGATTTTCACTTTTTCTTGATTTTTACTTTTTTCTTGATATTCATTTTTCTTAATTTTCACATTTTTCTTGATTTTCACGTTTTCTTGATTTTCACTTTTTCTTGATTTTCACTTTTTTCTTGATTTTCACTCTTTTCTTGATATTCACTTTCTTAATTTTCACATTTTTCTTGATTTTCACTTTTTCTTGATTATCACTTTTATCTTCATTTTCACTTTTTACTTGATAGTCACTTTTCTCTCAATTTTCACTTTTTTCTTGATTTTCACTCTCGATTTTCATTTTTTCTTGTTTTACTATTTCTTGATTGTCATTTTTCTTAATTTTCACTTCCTTCTTGATATTCATTTTTTTTCTTAATTTTCACTTTTTCTTGATTTTCACTTTTTCTTGATTTTCACTTTTTCTTGATTTTTATTTTTTCTTCATTTTCTTCATTTTCACTTTTTTCTTGATTTTCACTTTTTCTTCATTTTAATTTTTCTTCATTTTCACTTTTTTTCATTTTCACTTTTTTCTTCATTTTCACTTTTTTCTAGATTTTCACCTTTTCTTCATTTTCACTTTTTCTTGATATTCACTTTTTCTTCATTTTCACATTTTTCTTGATTTTCACTTTTTTTCTTTATTTTATTTTTTCTTTATTGTATTTTTTTCTTGATTTTCATTTTTTCTTGATTTTCACTTTTTCTTGAGTATAACTGTTTCTTAATTGTCATTTTTCTTGATTTTCACTTCTTGAGGTTCACTTTTTTGGATGCTCATTTTTCTTGATTTTCACTTTTCTTGGTGTTCACTTTTCTTGATTTTCACTTTTCTTGGTGTTAACTTTTATTGATTTTCACTTTTCTTTGTTTTTCATTTTTCTTTGGTTTTCACTCTTCTTGATTGACACTTCTTGATTTTCACTTTTCATAGATTTTCACTTTTTCTTGATGTTAAATTTTTCTCGATTTTCACTTTTCTTGATTTGCCCTTTTTCTTTATGTTCACTTTACTTTCATTTTATTTTTTACTTTTCACTTAGTTTTCGTTTTAGTTTTCATTTTAACTTTTTTTTAAATTCTTTTTGTTGTCATTCGATTTCCCCAATTCATTCTCTTTGTTTTCACTTGAACTTTACTCTCACTCTTTTTATTCTCATTTTCTTTCTTTCACTTTCATTGTCTTTATTTTCAATTCCTTTCTTTTAGTTTTCACTTGAATTCTATTCTTTTTCCCTCTTATTCTTTTTATTTTCAATTTCATCCTTTCTATTTTCATTCCCATTTTTTATTTTTCACTTTCACTTCCTTTCACATTAATTCTCTTGATTTGCATTTCCATTCTCTTTATCTTTACTTTCCTTTCACTTTAATTTTCTTTCCTTTCACTCTACTTTCACTTTAAAGATTTTCTTTTATTGGTATTTATATCCTTTTTTCGTTTTATATTTGTTGAGGACAAACAAAAATAAATCATGGAATTGCATATACATTCTTGCACAGTCTCTGCCGATCATTAAACGTGTTGCATATATTAGATATCATAATTTATTATTGACCATGTTTATAGCGAGTTGTATGTTAAAAAAAAATAAAAGAAAAAGAGAAAAGAATGTACAATTCCGAAAGTCAAAAAGTAATAATGATGAAATTACGAATTTATAATTCTACTTAGCGTCCATTAACCCTCGTTTACATTTTTCAACGTTACATCTATCATGTATAAGACATCAGATGACATTTGACTTAAAAGCAGATTATAAATGTTTGTCGTTTCGAAGCCACTGATCGTAGACAATAGAAAGGCTTGGAGCGGGTCATTCATCTTCGTAAATAAGTTGTTATTCACGGGTGAAGACCCAGCACACGTGTTTATACACACACACACACACACACACACACGCGCGCGCGCGCGCGCGCACGCACACGCACACGCACACACACACACACGCACACGCACACGCCACACACACCACACACACACACACGTGTTTAAATGCACACGTGTTGATATGTTTATAAGTGTATATATATCTATATATATTATATATATATATATATATATATATATATATATATACATATATATACATATACATATATATATACATATATATATATATATATATATATATATATATATATATATATATATATATATATATATATATATATATATATATATATATATACTCGCATATATATTTTAGATAGATAATTATGCGTGAATGTGTTGGTGTACACTCGGGCGCTTATACACTTATAAACATATCAACACGTGTGCATTTAAACACGATGCCTCCTAAACCCTGCAATGTTGTCACAGAGGATTATCGCACAAAATTCATGTGATCAACAAATACGATCTATTTCCCTTACCTCAGTACTTATCGTCAGTACGCCTCTACAACGTAATCTCGACCTTAACGAGAGTGCATAGTGTATATATTTGTAAAAAATTCTTTCGTTGAGATTCCATCCAGCCAATATATGTTTTGCATTCCTAGCACGGGAGTGGGTGAGGGCCTGATGAGTCATCCTCTCCAGAAGGTCAAATGACGTCATCCTCTCAGAAGGGTGAGGCCTGATGACGTCATCCTCTCCAAGAGGGTGAGGGTGAGTCATCCTCTCCAGAAGGGTGAGGGCCTGATGACGTCATCCTCTCCAGAAGGGTGAGGGCCTGATGACGTCATCCTCTCCAGAAGGGTGAGGCTGATGACGTCATCCTCTCCTGAGGGTGATGGTCATCCTCTCCAAAGGGTGAGGGCATGATGACGTCATCCTCTCCAAAGGGTGAGGGCCTGATGACGTCATCCTCTCCAAGGGTGAGGGCCTGATGACGTCATCCTCTCCAGAAGGGTGAGGGCCTGATGACGTCATCCTCGAAGGGTGAGGGATGACGTCATCCTCTCCAAAGGGTGAATGACGTCATCCTCTCCAAAGGGTGAGGGCCTGATGACGTCATCCTCTCCATGAATGACGGAAGGGTGAGGGCCTGATGACGTCATCCTCTCCAAAGGGTGAGGCCTGATGACGTCATCCTCTCCAGAAGGGTGAGGGCCTGATGACGTCAGAAGGGTGAGGGCCTGATGACGTCATCCTCTCCAGAGGGTGAGGGCCTGATGACGTCATCCTCTCCAGAAGGGTGAGGGCCTGATGACGTCATCCTCTCCAGAAGGGTGAGGGCCTGATGACGTCATCCTCTCCAAAGGGTGAGGGCCTGATGACGTCATCCTCTCCAGAAGGGTGAGGGCCTGATGACGTCATCCTCTCCAGAAGGGTGAGGGCCTGATGACGTCATCCTCTCCAAAGGGTGAGGGCCTGATGACGTCATCCTCTCCAAAGGGTGAGGGCTGATGACGTCATCCTCTCCAGAAGGGTGTGATGACGTCATCCTCTCCAGAAGGGTGAGGGCCTGATGACGTCATCCTCTCCAAAGGGTGAGGGCATGATGACGTCATCCTCTCCAGAAGGGTGAGGGCATGATGACGTCATCCTCTCCAAAGGGTGAGGGCCTGATGACGTCATCCTCTCCAGAAGGGTGAGGGCCTGATGACGTCATCCTCTCCAGAAGGGTGAGGGCTGATGACGTCATCCTCTCCAGAAGGGTGAGGGCCTGATGACGTCATCCTCTCCAGAAGGGTGAGGGCCTGATGACGTCATCCTCTCCGAAAGGGTGAGGGCCTGATGACGTCATCCTCTCCAGAAGGGTGAGGGCCTGATGACGTCATCCTCTCCAAAGGGTGAGGGCCTGATGACGTCATCCTCTCCAAAGGGTGAGGGCCTGATGACGTCATCCTCTCCAGAAGGGTGAGGGCCTGATGACGTCATCCTCTCCTGAGGGCATGATGACGTCATCCTCTCCAGAAGGGTGAGGGCCTGATGACGTCATCCTCTCCAGAAGGGTGAGGGCCTGATGACGTCATCCTCTCCAAAGGGTGAGGGCCTGATGACGTCATCCTCTCCAAAGGGTGAGGGCTGATGACGTCATCCTCTCCAGAAGGGTGAGGGCCTGATGACATCCTCTCCAAAGGGTGAGGGCCTGATGACGTCATCCTCTCCAAAGGGTGAGGGCCTGATGACGTCATCCTGAGGGCCTATGACGTCAGAAAGGGTGAGGGCCTGATGACGTCATCCTCTCCAAAGGGTGAGGGCCTGATGACGTCATCCTCTCCAAAGGGTGAGGGCCCTCTCCGAAGGGTGAGGGCCTGATGACGTCATCCTCTCCAGAAGGGTGAGGGCCTGATGACGTCATCCTCTCCAGAAGGGTGAGGGCTGATGACGTCATCCTCTCCAAAGGGTGAGGGCCTGATGACGTCATCCTCTCCAGAAGGGTGAGGGCCTGATGACGTCATCCTCCAGAAAGGGTGAGGGCCTGATGACGTCATCCTCTCCAAAGGGTGAGGGCCTGATGACGTCATCCTCTCCAAAGGGTGAGGGCCTGATGACGTCATCCTCTCCAAAGGGTGAGGGCCTGATGACGTCATCCTTCCAGAAGGGTGAGGGCTGATGACGTCATCCTCTCCAGAAGGGTGAGGGCCTGATGAGGGTGAGGCCGTCATCCTCTCCAGAAGGTGAGGGCTGATGACGTCATCCTCTCCAAAGGGTGAGGGCCTGATGACGTCATCCTCTCCAAAGGGTGAGTGATGACGTCATCCTCTCCAAAGGGTGAGGGCCTGATGACGTCATCCTCTCCAAAGGGTGAGGGCCTGATGACGTCATCCTCTCCAAAGGGTGAGGGCTGATGACGTCATCCTCTCCAGAAGGGTGAGGGCCTGATGACGTCATCCTCTCCAAAGGGTGAGGGCCTGATGACGTCATCCTCTCCAGAAGGGTGAGGGCTGATGACGTCATCCTCTCCAGAAGGGTGAGGGCTGATGACGTCATCCTCTCCAGAAGGGTGAGGGCCTGATGACGTCATCCTCTCCAAAGGGTGAGGGCCTGATGACGTCATCCTCTCCAAAGGGTGAGGGCCTGATGACGTCATCCTCTCCAAAGGGTGAGGGCCTGATGACGTCATCCTCTCCAGAAGGGTGAGGGCTGATGACGTCATCCTCTCCAGAAGGGTGAGGGCCTGATGACGTCATCCTCTCCAGAAGGGTGAGGGCCTGATGACGTCATCCTCTCCAGAAGGGTGAGGGCATGATGACGTCATCCTCTCCAGAAGGGTGAGGGCCTGATGACGTCATCCTCTCCAAAGGGTGAGGGCCTGATGACGTCATCCTCTCCAAAGGTGAGGGCCTGATGACGTCATCCTCTCCAAAGGGTGAGGGCCTGATGACGTCATCCTCTCCAAAGGGTGAGGGCCGATGACTCATCCTCTCCAAAGGGTGAGGGCCTGATGACGTCATCCTCTCCAAAGGGTGAATGACGTCATCCTCTCCAGAAGGGTGAGGGCCTGATGACGTCATCCTCTCCAGAAGGGTGAGGGCCTGATGACGTCATCCTCTCCAGTGAGGGCCTGATGACGTCATCCTCTCCAGAAGGGTGAGGGCCTGATGACGTCATCCTCTCCAGAAGGGTGAGGCCTGATGACGTCATCCTCTCCAAAGGGTGAGGGTGATGACGTCATCCTCTCCAAAGGGTGAGGGCCTGATGACGTCATCCTGAGGGTGAGGGCCTGATGACGTCATCCTCTCCAAAGGGTGAGGGCCTGATGACGTCATCCTCTCCAAAGGGTGAGGGGATGACGTCATCCTCTCCAGAAGGGTGAGGGCCTGATGACGTCATCCTCTCCAAAGGGTGAGGCCTGATGACGTCATCCTCTCCAGAAGGGTGAGGGCCTGATGACGTCATCCTCTCCAAAGGGTGAGGGCCTGATGACGTCATCCTCTCCAAAGGGTGAGGGCCTGATGACGTCATCCTCTCCAGAAGGAGGGCCTGATGACGTCATCCTCTCTTGAGGGCCTGATGACGTCATCCTCTCCAAAGGGTGAGGGCCTGATGACGTCATCCTCTCCAAAGGGTGAGGGCCTGATGACGTCATCCTCTCAGAAGGGAGGGCCTGATGACGTCATCCTCTCCAGAAGGGTGAGGGCCTGATGACGTCATCCTCTCCAAAAGGGTGAGGGCCTGATGACGTCATCCTCTCCAAAGGGTGAGGGCCTGATGACGTCATCCTCTCCAGAAGGGTGAGGGCCTGATGACGTCATCCTCTCCAAAGGGTGAGGGCCTGATGACGTCATCCTCTCCAAAGGGTGAGGGCCTGATGACGGGGTGAGGGCCTGATGACGTCATCCTCTCCAAGGGTGAGGGCCTGATGACGTCATCCTCTCCAAAGGGTGAGGGCCTGATGACGTCATCCTCTCCAGAAGGGTGAGGGCCTGATGACGTCATCCTCTCCAAAGGGTGAGGGCTGATGACGTCATCCTCTCCAGAAGGGTGAGGGCCTGATGACGTCATCCTCTCCAAAGGGTGAGGGATGACGTGATGACTGATTCAAAAGGGTGAGGCCTGATGACGTCATCCTCTCCAGAAGGGTGAGGCCTGATGACGTCATCCTCTCCAAAGGGTGAGGGCCTGATGACGTCATCCTCTCCAGAAGGGTGAGGGCTGATGGAGAAGGGTGAGGCCTGATGACGTCATCCTCTCCCTGATGACGTCATGAAGGGTGAGGGCCTGATGACGTCATCCTCTCCAAAGGTGAGGGCCTGATGACGTATCCTCTCAAAGGGTGAGGGCCTGATGACGTCATCCTCTCCAGAAGGTGAGGGCCTGATGACGTCATCCTCTCCAGAAAGGGTGAGGGCCTGATGACGTCATCCTCCAAAGGGTGAGGCCGTCATCCTCTCCGAAAGGGTGAGGGCCTGATGACGTCATCCTCTCCAAAGGGTGAGGGGCCTGATGACGTCATCGGGTGAGGCCCTGATGACGTGTGATGTGTGTGTTTGTCTGCATGTGTACGTGTGGGGGTTTGTGTATGTGTGTCTTATATATCCCTATCTATATCAGGAATCAAAACATTTTAAGATTCGATTCAGTTCCACTTTAAACACAATACCACACGATCGGAACGGAACCTTCACCCTTTAACCTGAGTTACTGTGGTTTGTTTTACCGATTCCGCTGTTGGATGTAATTTTCGCGTATGAAGGAGTAGTAACCAAATGACGTGACCTCCGTACCGCAACAATAGAATTTTGGAGTACATTTGTTCAGTAACTCCTTCTTGTGCAGATCTGAATTTGGAGTACATAGTCCCAGACACCTCTGTGCAGACATATGAATTTATGGAGTACATGTTCAGACTCCTTATCTTGTTTGCAACATCGAATTTTAAGAGTACATGTTCAGAACTCCTTCTGTGCAAATATAGAATTTTAGAGTACAGTTCACCTCTTATGATGCCAACATCCGTAATTTTGGAGTACATGTTTCAGACGCCTCTGTGCTCACATCGAATTTTAGAGTAATGTTCAGCTCCTTCTGTGCAACATCGGAATTTAGAGTACAATGTTCAGAACTACTTTCTGTGCATACATCGAATTTTTGGAGTACATGTATTCAGTCTCCTTCTGATGGCAACATCTGAATTTTAGAGCACATGTTCAGTAACTCATTTCTGTGCAACAAATCTGAATTTAGAGTACATGTTCAGACTTCTTTCTGATGCACATCGAATTTTGGAGTACATGCCAGACACCTTCTGTGGCAACATTCGAATTTGAAGAAAATTTCAGACACTCCTTCTGTGCAAGCATCGAATTTTTGGAAGTACAATGGTTCAGACTCCCTTCTGTGGCAACATAATCGTGAATAATTTGAGAGTACATGTTCAGACTCCTTGTGCAACATCGAATTTTGGAGTTAACTGTTCAGACTCCTTCTGTGCAACATCGAATTTTTGGAGTACATTGTTATCAGTATCTCCTTAACTGTGCAACATCGAATTTGAGAGCACATGTGTCAGACTCTTTTCTGTGCAACATTCGAATTTTAGAGTACATGTTCAAGACTCTTTCTGTGCAACATCTGAATTTTGGAGTACATGTCCAACACCTTCTGTGCAACATTCTGAATTTTGAGATACATGTTCAGACTCCTTCTGTGCAACCATCGAATTTTGGAGTACATGTTTCAGTGCCTCGACTCAGACTCCTTCTGTGCAAACATCTCGAATTTGAGTTGTTCAGACTCTGTGTGCAACATCGAATTTGGAGTACATGTTCAGACTCCTTCTGTGCAACATCGAATTTTGGAGACATGTTCAAGACTCCTTTCTGTGCAACATCGAATTTTGGAGTACAATGTCCAGACACCTCTGTGCAACATCGTGAAATTAGAGCACATGGTTCAGAGGCTCTTTCTGTGCAACATCGAATTTTTTAAGGTACAATGTTTTCAGAACTCTTTCTGTGCAACATCGAATTTGGAGTACAATGTCCAGACAAACCTTCTGGTGAAATCTGAATTAATTTGGAGTAACATGTTCAGACCTCCTTCTGTGCAACATCGAATTTTTGGAGAGTACAGTGTTCAGACATCCTTCTGTGCAAACATTCGCACATTTTGGAGTAATGTTCCCAGCACTCCTTCTGTGCCAACATCTGATATTTTGGAGTACATGTCTTCAGCTACTCCCTTCTGTGCTAACACTCATCGAATTTTAGAGTACATGTTCAGACTTCTTTCTGTGCCAATCATCGATATTTTGGCAGCACATGTTGCCAGACATCTTACCTCTGTTTGGCCAACCATCGTGAAATTTAGAGCTACAAGTCTCACTCCTTCTGTGCAACATCGAATTTTGGAGTACATGTTCAGACTTCCTTCTGTTGCAAACATCGAATTTTGGAGTAACTGTTCAGACTCCTTGCTGTGCAATCATCGAATTTTGGAGTACATGTTCATCCACTCCTTCTGTGCAACAATCCTCGAATCTTTATCGAGTACATGTTCAGAACTCCTTCTCCGCTGCATACATCGAATTTTAGAGTACATGTTGCAGACTCTTCCTCTGTGCACACGAATTTTAGAGTACATGTTCAGACTCCTTCTGTGCAACATCGAATTTTAGAGTACATGTTCAAGACTGCCTTCTGTGCAACATCCGTAAATTTAGAGTACATTTCAGACTCTTTTTTCTGTGCAACATCGAATTTTAGAAAGTACATGTTCAAACTCTTCTGTGCAACACTCGAATTTTAGAGTACATGTCCAGACTTCTTTCTGTGCAACCATCGAATTTTAGAGTAGCATTGCTTCAAACTCTTTCTGTGCAACACTCTGATTTTTTAGAAGTACATTGTCCAGACTCTTTCCTGGCCTGCAACATCGAAATTTAGACGCACATGTCCAGATCTTCGTGCATCCCACATCGATTTTTAGAAGTACACCCTGTTTCAGACTTCCCTTCTGTGCAACATCTCGATTTTTAAGAGTACTGTTCAGAATCTTCTTTCTGTGCAACACTCGATTTTTAGAGTACAATGTTTCAGTACTCTTTCTGTGCAACATCGGAAATTTTTAGAGCAACATGTTCCAGACTCTTTTCTGTCGCAACATCGACTTTTTTAGAGTACATGTCCAGTATCTCCTCTTTCTGTGCAACATGCCGAATTTAAGCACAGTGTCCAGGACTCTTTCTGTTGCAACAATCGAATTTTAGAGCACATATAGTACCCTCTTTTCTGTTCAACATCGAATCTCTAGAGCACTCATGTCCAACTTCTTTTGTGCAACATCGAATTTTAGAGCACATGTTTTCATCCTCCCAGACTCTTTCCTGTGCAACATCGAATTTTAGAGTACATGTTCAAATTCTTTCTGTTATTCCACGTGTCAATCACTTACGCAAATCGGTTTTCACATTCAGTCATTTTCGACTCTGATCGCTCATAATTAACTACGGATTACTAATGAGCTCGAGGTTATGATCGTTTTTAAATAGAAAATGCCATCGTATCACATTAGCGGAGATCGCAGATATTCCGTGTAAAATTTCATACTTATAGATAAATAGATGGATAGATTGATAAGTAGAGGACAGAATATAGATATAGATATACATATAGATATTATACATAGATACATACACATATGTTTGTGTGTGTGTGTGTGCGTGTGCGTATGCGTATGCGTGTATAACATATATGTCTAGGATATATATATGTGTGTGTATGTTTGTACGTGCATGTGTGTGTGTGTGTCTGTAATATATATTATTATATATATATATATATATATATATATATATATATATATATATATATATATATATATATATATATGTGTATATGTATATAGATTCGTATATATATGTATATACGTATATATATACATATATATCAATGTATATATATACGTATATATATATGTATATATATACATATATATATATATATATATATATATATATATATATATATATAATATATATATATATATATATACATACATACATACATATATAAATATATGTATGTATATATATATATATATATATATATATATATATATATATATATATATATATATATATATATATATATACATATATATATATACATACATATATATATATATATATATATATATATTATAATATATATATAATATATATATATATATATATATATATATATATATATATATATATATATATATATATATATATATATATATATATATATATATATATATATATATATATATATACATACATACATATAATATATATATATATATATATATATATATATATATATATATATAATATATATATATATATATATATATATATATATATATATATATTATATATATTATATATATATATATATATATATATATAATATATATATATATATATATATATATATATATATATATATATATATATATATACATATATATATATATATATATAATATATATATATATATATATATATATAATATATACACATATTTAGATGTGTGTTTGTGATTTAATCTGCAAAGCTTTGATACCTGAAGTAGAAAAGTGTGTGGAAACGCCAGTCAAGGTTCGCATTGCAGAACGGACACTGCAAAAGCCTCAAGCAAACCTGTCTGCTGTCGAGATTATGTCACTCAAAGCGTGCTAATATTTTCGAAATTGTTGCAGCTTACATAATGTCATTAAATTCAATTACAGCTTTTTATTTCCGTCGTGTGGCTCTCTTGTAAATATAACAAAAGAAAAATACTTACCTTGGCAGGAGTTGATTATTAAAGGGATTTTATGAATGTGTTTATATATGTGTGTGCAGTGTGTGAGTTAACGTCTGTGTGTCTGTGCTGTGTGTGTGTCTGTCTGTACGTGCATAAGGGTGTGTGTGGTGTGTACTGTGTGTGTGTGTGTGTGTGTGTCTGTACGTACATGCGTGTGTGCATGCGTGCGTGCGGTCGTGTATCCGTACGTACATGCGCGTATGTGTATGTGTGCGTGTGTTTGAAGGGGACGGGGGAGCTATGTGTGCGCAAGAGCGATATTTTCCGCAATGTAGACAGCAACATATTTACAATACAGTTATGGGATTTTCTTGCCACATAAACCTGCAGTCACTCTCATGTAAGCATTTTCACAGTTCGCTCTTCATATTTTGAGGCAAAAGCTTATTAATACTATGATTCGCATTTTTTTTTCTTGTTTTATTATTATAGGATCCTTATTATAACTTTTTTTTGTGATGATTGTCACCACAATCATCATTATAACCATCATCACCTATACCATCATCACCATCATCACCATTATCATCACCCTCACCATCATCACTGTCATCACCCTCATCATCATCATCACCCTCGCCATCACCATCACCATTTTCAACACCATTATCCTCACCATCCTCATCATCATCATCTCACCCTCACCATCACATCATCATCATCAGACCATGCACCATCACCGTGTCTTTATTCCACCACAGTTCTCCGTCTCTGCTTTGCATTCTCCTTGATTCTGCTTTGCAATGTAATGCAGAATATGAAGTGCATATTGAAGCAAATACTTCAATGACATCAAATGCAAATTTAGTGGATAAGAGAGAGGGAGGGAGGGAGGGAGGAGGGAGGAGAGCAAAAAGAAAAAAAGTAAAAAAAAGAAAGACAGAGAGATAGATGGGGGGGGGGGGAGAAAGAAATAGAGAAAAAGAAAGAGTGAAAGAGAGAGAGAGAAAAATACATCAATAAAACAGACGGGTAAAAAGAGCGCCACGTATGTTGAAAACAATAGAATCAGACTGAAAATGCATGAGAAAAGGAGAGAGAGAGAGAGAGAGAGAGAGAGAGAGAGAGAGAGAGAGAGAGAGAGAGAGAGAGGAGAGAGAGAGAGAGAGAGAGAGAGATAGCAAGAAAGAAGAAGAAGAGAGAGAGAGGAGAGAGGAGATTGATGGAAAATGAAAGAGAGAGAGAGAGAGAGAGAGAGAGGGAGAATGAAGGAGAGAGAGCGAGAGAGATAAGACCGCATTTCCCATGCAATTTTCCGAGCGACTTGACCATATCCCGAAGACTGAAGACTCGGCCCAAGTAATAGTAGACGGGCATGGGTTTCAGGATATTCTTTCCCTTTCTTTTCTCTTCTTTATTGTCTCCTTCGTATTCTCTCCTTTTTTTTCTTATCCTTCTCGTCGTCTTCGGGGTTTTTTTCTTTTCGTTTTTTTTTTTTGCTCTATTTCTGGTTTCTTTCTTCTTCGTCTTCGCTATATTTCTTCTTTTTCTTTTCATTTCCTTGTTCGTCTTCGTTTTTGTTTTCTTTGTCTTCCATTTTCTTTTATTTTATTTTTTCTTCACATTTTAATTCCTTCTTGTTCTTCTTCGCCATTCATTTTTTTCTTCTACGTTTGCTCCACCTTCGTCTTTTCTAACAATTTCTTTTCCTTTACTTTCTTTTCCCTTTTTCCTTCGCCTTACTTTTTCTTTTTCTTCACTTATTTTTCTCCATTCTTCTTCTTCCCATATTTACCATCCCTACTCTTATCACCATCATTACTCTAATTATCCTTATTATTTAATCAGAGGTTGCCTTTTTTATCTGAAATAGAGTCTATAATCTGTCACTCGTTTGTTCATTTTATTTGTTATTGATGTTCTATTATAACGATGCAAACCACAATTTGTTCAAGTTTGTATTTTTCAAAAGGTGATTCAAAATAACCAAAGGCTCTAAGCTTACGAGTTGTTATTTGCTGTGGTATTAAAGTTGAGAAAGATAAACCATCTCAAAATCTTGCAACCGACCACACATATTCAAAAATTTCATCGTGTATAAACAACGACACGTGTTCTTGTCCACAAAATATCAGGAGATTTTCTAGATTAAGAAATTCTCGTTTCGGCGCCAAACAAGTTCGTATTTCTGTCGTGTGGTGATTTTC
>NW_020871023.1:27500-30059 GCF_003789085.1 Penaeus vannamei | reverse complement strand
TTAATTGCTTGTTATATATTGATCAATTCTGCAGTATATTACAGTTTATGGAGATGTTTTAAAGGTTTATAAGAATCGTTTCGGGGGAAGTTGATGAATTTCGACTGAAAATCACCACACGACAGAAATACGACTTGTTTGGCGCCGAAACGAGAATTTCTTAATCTAGAAAATCTCCTGATATTTTGTGGACAAGAACACGTGTCGTTGTTTATACACGATGAAATTTTTGAATATGTGTGGTCGGTTGCAAGATTTTGAGATGGTTTATCTTTCTCAACTTTAATACCACAGCAAATAACAAACTCGTAAGCTTAGAGCCTTTGGTTGTTTTTGAATCACCTTTTGCAAAATACAAACGAACAAATTGTGGTTTGCATCGTTATAATAGAACATCAATAACAATTAAAAAAATGAACAAACGAGTGACAGATTATAGACTCTTATTTCAGATAAAAAAGGCAACCTCTGATTAAGTAATTAGGATAATTAGAGTAATGATGGTGATAAGAGTAGGGATGGTAAATATGGGAAGAAGAAGAATGGAGAAAAATAAGTGAAGAAAAAGAAAAAGTAAGGCGAAGGAAAAAGGGAAAAGAAAGTAAAGGAAAAGAAATTGTTAGAAAAGACGAAGGTGGAACAAACGAGAAGAAAAAACGAATGAAGAAGAACAAGAAGGAATTAAAATGAAAAAAATAAATAAATGAAATGGAAGACAAGAAAACAAAAACGAAGACGAACAAGAAATGAAAAGAAAAAAAAATAGAGCGAAGACGAAGAAGAAAGAAACCAGAAATAGAGAAAAAAAAAAAAAAAAACGAAAAGAAAAAAAAAATCGAAGACGACGAGAAGGATAAGAAAAAAAAGGAGAGAATACGAAGGAAGACAATAAAGAAGAGAAAAGAAAGGGAAAAAGAATATCCTGAAACCCATGCCCGTCTACTATTACTTGGGCCGAGTCTTCAGTCTTCGGGATATGGTCAAGTCGCTCGGAAAATTGCATGGGAAAATCTCTTCGCTCTCTCTCCTTCATTCTCTTCGCTCTCTCTCTCTCTCCTTCATTCTCCTTCTCTCTCTCTCTCTCTTTCATTTCCCATCAATCTCCTCTCTCCTCTCCCTCTCTCTTTTCTTGCTTTCTCTCTCTTCTCTCTCTCTCTCCTCTCTCTCTTCTCTCTCTCTCTCTCTCTCTCTTTCTCTCTCTCTCTCTCCTCTCATGCATTTTCAGTCTGATTCTATTGTTTTCAACATACGTGGCGCTCTTTTTACCCGTTGTTTATTGATGTATTTTTCTCTCTCTCCTTCACTCTTTCTTTTTCTCTATTTCTTTCTCCCCCCCCCCTCTTATCTCTCTGTCTTTCTTTTTTTTTTACTTTTTTCTTTTGCTCTCCCTCCCTCCCTCCCTCCTCCCCCCTCTCTCTTATCCACTAAATTTGCATTTGATGTCATTGAAGTATTTGCTTCAATATGCACTTCATATTCTGCATTACATTGCAAAGCAGAATCAAGGAGAATGCAAAGCAGAGACGGAGAACTGTGGTGGAATAAAAGATTGGTGATGGTGGTGATGGTGTGAGGATGAGTGGTGAGGATGAGTATATGATGATGGTGATGATGGTGAGTGATGGTGGTGAGGGTGATGATGAGGATGGTGAGGATAATGGTGTTGAAAATGGTGATGGTGATGCGAGGGTGATGATGATGATGAGGGTGATGATAAGTGATGATGGTGGGGTGATGATGTATAGGTGATGATGGTTATAATGATGATTGTGGTGACAATCATCACCAAAAAAAAGTTATAATAAGGATCCTATAATAATAAAACAAGAAAAAAATGCGAATCATAGTATTAATAAGCTTTTGCCTCAAAATATGAAGAGCGAACTGTGAAAATGCTTACATGAGAGTGACTGCAGGTTTATGTGGCAAGAAAATCCCATAACTGTATTGTAAATATGTTGCTGTCTACCTTGCGGAAAATATCGCTCTTGCGCACACATAGCTCCCCCGTCCCCTTCAAACACACGCACACATACACATACGCGCATGTACGTACGGATACACGACCGCACGCACGCATGCACACACACTTGTACGTACACACACACACACACACACATACAGACACACACACACCCTTATGCACGTACAGACAGACACACACACATGCACAGATACACAGACGTTAACTCACTCACACACTGCACACACACATTATAAACACATTCATAAAATCCCTTTAATAATCAACTCCTGCCAAGGTAAGTATTTTTCTTTTGTTATATTTCCAAGAGAGCCACACTACGGAAATAAAAAGCTGTAATTGAATTTAATGACATTATGTAAGCTGCAACAATTTCGAAAATATTAGCACGTTTTGAGTGACATAATCTCGACAGCAGACAGGTTTGCTTGAGGCTCTTGCAGTGTCCGTTCTGCAATGCGAACCTTGACTGGCGTTTCCACACACTTTCTACTTCAGGTATTCAAAGGGGGAGAGGATGACGTCATCACGCCTCTACCTTTTGGAGAAGGATGACGTCATCAGGCCCTCACCCT
>NW_020871023.1:0-2500 GCF_003789085.1 Penaeus vannamei | reverse complement strand
GCCAATATTGGTCATGAACTCTCTCGACAGGAGTATTTGGAGATGCCGGTACCTGTGCGGAAGGACCAAGCTACGGCTTTTCAAGGCCCTGATAATACCAGTTTTGCTCTGTGGTAGTGAAACCTGGACATTATCCAGTGTCCTGGAGTCTCCTATTGATGCCTTTTATAATAGGTCCTTGCGCCGGATCATGGGGTACTGTTGGTGGGACCATGTGTCTCACCAACGGCTGCACCGTGAGACTGGCACAAGATCTGTTACCTGCACAATCCGGGATCACCAACTCAGGCTGTATGGCCATAATACTTAGAACAAGCTAGAAGCCCAATAATTTATATCTTGGTCTGATGCGTGGGCTACTGTTCCATAATAATGCAGACTAATAGTGAAGTATAGCATTCATTTCATATGCTCTTTATTATTCAATAATCATAAGATTTCTGTTTAGTATTAATAGTTGGTATTCATTTATAATCCTTATGTTTATTTTATAACCATTATTCATGCTTAGTTATAATCCTTATTCATACTTATTTATAATCTTATTCATGTTTAATCATAATCCTTATTCATTCTTAATTATAGGTGATTAAAAGAGTAAATTAAGTTCCTTACATTTAATTATCATTTTTTATAGTTAATATACAAAAAACCTTCACCGTATAATATGCCTACGCGATCTCCGAGAAATCGCCCGAATCCTAAACCAACCCTAACCAAGAAAAGAAATGATAATCAAGAACAGAAATACCAAACCTTAAAGCCCAGTGGCGGTTGAGTGACGGCGGTCCAGCAAGTCCTCCTCACTCCGCTTCCTCACCACGACCCACTCACGCGCATGCGCGGGGTTAGGGCAATGTCGCGACGGCAATGCGGGGACCTGAACCACCTAATTCAGGGGTAAACCACCTCGCAGGCTACCTGGGCTTGTAGCAATATATATAGATATGTATATATATGTGTGTGTGTGTGTGTGTGTGTTTTGTAATATATATATATATATATATATATATATATATATATATATATATATATATATATATATATATATATATATATATATATACATAAGTATATAGTATGTCACAGCAGAGAATATCCATTGTAACACATGGAATTGAAGCCAAATCAAATCGATCAAAGCGCACACACAAACACACACACACACATATCTCTCTCTCTCTCTCTCTCTCTCTCTCTCCTCTCTCTCTCTCTCTCTCTCTCTCTCTATATATATATATATATATATATATATATATATATATATATATATATAATATATATAATATATGCATGTATATACACATATATTTACATGTGTGGAATTCATGACGAATAGATTGCAACAGGTACAACGAAGGGAAGGACAAGAAAACACACGAATATGCCGAAGGCCTTGCGATGGGTTCACCACTTTCAGCAGTCCTTACCCAGCTGTTCATGGAGACCCTCGAGGCTGACCACTACCGATATCCTCGCTGTAGGACCAACCAGAACGAACCTGTCGGATCTCCTCCACCGACTCAATGCAGCACACCCCTCCACACAGTTCACAATAGAAGAAGAAAGGAATGAACAGCTCCCTTTCCTGGACACCGTGATCCACGGAAGACCAGATGGCCCGATATTTTCCGTGTACAGAAAACCCACCAATAAAAATGATTTCATTCATTATTCTCCTGCCAATAGCAAGAATAAAGAAGGCGTGGTCATTGATTTCTTCCTCCGAGCCCTCAGAATATGCAGCCCTGAGTTCTTGGAGGAGGAAATGCAACACGTCTGCAACACTTTCCAACACCTCCATTATCCTCGCTCCATGCTCACCCACCTCCGATGCAATGCTGAGAAGATCGTGGGCAGACCGAGAGGTGAAGCCACACAGAGCAAGACTCAGAGAATTGACTGAACACCTGGAGGCCCTGGTGGGCCGCACCTTAAAGATAGCTACGTCTTCAGGCAAGAAGATCGGAGATATCGTGAGAGAAAAGAGGTCAAACCACAACAGACCCCTCAGCCAGGTCTACAGCATACCCTGTGGTGGTTGTGATAGTCTACATAGGTGAGACAGCACGAGGATTGCACGAACAACGAATCAGCCAACACCGCAGCGCTCTCCGACGCCACGACACGAGAAGCGCCTTCTTTGTTCACGTAGACACTGACGGTTACCTCCCGAAGTGGTCCCAGGCCTCCATCATTAAGCAAGGTCTGGTCCCACGACAAAGGAAGATGGTAGAAGCGGCGTTCATAAATACAACAACAAACATCAACACGAACTATCCAAAGTCGTAGCTCACCTGATTACCGACATGACCTGACCACCTATCGTTTGTATAAATACTCCTCCATGTACCTCTTGACATGTATCACCTGACGAAGCAATAGCGAAAAGGCCTTCGGCATATTCGTGTTTTCTTGTCCTTCCCTTTGTTGTTCCCATCATATTATGTCAGATCACAACAGATCAGGTGAGATCACATCATATTATGTTTGTTGTTCC
>NW_020871022.1:943282-945782 GCF_003789085.1 Penaeus vannamei | reverse complement strand
ACAAATACAAGGGGGGGGGGACTATCCAAGCTCCCACAATCGAAGACAGTCTGTGTTTATTATTCATATTTTCCCCCGCAATTTTCCTGGTACTTTTCATGCCCTTACTATCGGGCCAGAAATGTGCAGTTTGTGTGTGTGTGTGGGGGGGGGGGGATGTTGAGAGGGTTTTAAATCAATAATTTCTATATATCTATATATATATCTAAATTCTACAGAAGAGGAATCCATCGATACCAAAATCGTCGGGATTCGTTACACGTTATACGGAATTATTGTTCAAAATTTCCGTAGATTACCAAGATGAATCTAAACCTTCCCGTCAAATGTATTAGTAACATTTAGATGATTTAATAGATTATTACAAAATGAACGAACGGGAATGTTCGTAATTTGCACATTAGATCAAGTGAATGTTTACCCTGAATGTTTACTGTGAATGTATACCTCGAATGCTTTTTTTCAAAATTTGTGCAAATAATTAGTTACCTCAAATAATGTTTTACCTCGAATGTTTACCTCACGGAGCATCTTTTTACCTCGAATGTTTACCTCACGGAGCATGTTTACCTCGAATGTTTAGTGGGAATGTATACCTCGAATGTTTGTTTCAGATATTGACAGCGAATAATTAATTAATGTCTATCTCACAATGTCTCTGTTTACTTCGAATGTTCACAGTGAATGTGTACTGCAAATGTTCACCTCGAATGTTTATCTCGAATGTTTGCCTCACAGAGCATCTGTTTACCTCGAATGTTGCATGTGAATGTTTATTTCGAATATTTCATGCGTCTCTTCTTTGGAATGTTTCTTCGCGAATGTTTATTGCGAATGTACCCTGAATGTTTACCTTGCGGAGCTTCTGTTTACCTCGAATGTTTGCGTCGAATGTTTATTTCGAATGTATACCTCGAATTTTACTGCGAATGTGTGCCTTGAATGTTTACTTTACTTGAAAGTTTATTGCAAATGTTTACTTTGAATGTTTATTGCGAATGTTTACTTTGAATGTTTATTGAGAATGTTTATTGCGAATGTGTACCTCGAATGTTTACGAATGTTTACTTGGCGAATGATATTTCGAGTGTTTATTTTTTCTATGCTTACCGCGAATGTGTACTCCGAATGTTTAGCTAACGGAGCATCTGTTTACATTTTATTGCTAACCTCGCTGATCCTCCGCCTCTGCCGAGTCTGACGTCACCTCCAACGAGTCGACGTCAGCTAGCGAGCCGTGACGTCATTCTCACCTGTCCGAACACGATCTAGCCATTCGGACACGGTGGGGGTTTTTTCTTCCAAGAGACAGCTTTTCGAAAAGGAATTTTTTTGCACCAAGAATGGAGAGATAAACAGACATGGAGATACATAAAAAAAATACATACACACAACATAACAACCGCATAGTCTGAAACCCAGACGCCCCACATATCCCGAGGACGCCCCACGCCCACATGGCGAATGTGTAGTAGCTACGAGCGTGTCGATTCATATCCCCCGATCGTTGCCAAGCGCCGAATAAACCCATAAAGATACACTCTAGAATTCATTAAAAAAAAATAATAATCGTTGTTTCTATCCTCTGCATTCGAGGTGCAAATATATTTTACTTCATAATTTTGTTGGTATTTCCCATGGGCATCCTATGGAATCGTGACATATGCCTACACCTTTCAGTATTACATTTTAGATAATGTTGTATGAATAATAATGAATAATGAAGCATTGTCTCGCCATTGATCTGCAAGCATGGATGTTATTTGTACTGTTTCTTAGCAACAAACCCCCTCCCCCTCCCCCCCCCCCCCCTCCCCTGTGCCTTTGATGATTTGCTGTGCATACAGAGAGAGAGAGAGGGGAGAGGAGGAGGGAGGGAAGAGAAGGGAGGGAGAGAGAGAGAGAAGAAGGGAGGGAAGGAGGAGGAGGGATGGAGGGAGAGAGTGAGAGAGAGAGAGAGAGAGAGAGGAGGAGAAGAGAGAGAGAGAGAGAGGGAGGGAGAGGAGAGAGAGAGAGAGAGAGAGAGAGAGAGAGAAGAGAGAGAGAGAGAGAGAGAGAGAGAGAGAGAGAGAGAGAGAGAGAGAGAGAGAGAGAGAGAGAGAGAGAGAGGGAGAGAGGGAGAGAGACAGACAGACAGACACAGAGAGAGAGAGAGAGAGGAGAGAGAGAGAGAGAGAGAGAGAGAGAGAGAGAGAGAGAGAGAGAGAGAGAGAGAGAGAAAGGCAGATAGACAGACAGACACAGAGGGGGAGAGAGAGAGAGAGACAGAGACAGAGATTTAAATTGATTTGATAAAATTTATTTACAAGACAGTCAACATTCCCAGCAAAATGCCAGGGTAACAAGCCAGTGCATCTATCCAAACTGACCGCGTTTCTATTTAACAATCTAACAATCAGACTGATTCTACACGTCTGAAGGGACTGTGACTGTGTTTAAATTATTCACATATGATCAAGACAGTAAAATGATAACAATAATAATGATTGAAAAGATTTTT
>NW_020871022.1:928282-930782 GCF_003789085.1 Penaeus vannamei | reverse complement strand
TTTGTGGCTGGACCTAAAAAATAGGGTCAACTAAACGAAATCGCGATATATATATATATATATATATATATATATATATATATATATATATATTATTATATATTGTATGGAGTGTCAGTGAGTGTGTGTTTGCGTGTCCTCCTAAGCAAAAAACAATAAAATATACAACAAAATACTTGGGAATTGTGAGAGAAAACATTATGATAATAAGATACATGAACGTAAAGAAAAAACGAAAAAAGAAAATCAAATCTAAAACTCCTACAGTAATTGCGTTTCTGCTTGTGATATGCTTCCAGTCTTTTCCTAAACTATATTGTTTCGGATTAAAGCAATTTCGCAATGCAATATAAAAAAACGAATAACCTGAATAAAGAGCAATTGAAGGAGCAGGATACATACGCACAATTCCACGCACAATTTGATACGGCCATAACCCACGACGCACTTCCACGCACCGCGGCCCATTACGCGAAGAGCCCCCTTCCGAATGGCCCGCCTCGACAACCACGAGCGAAAATCCCACCGACTCTACTCCCTCGGATCGACAGTCCAATCACGGCCCGTAATTATCATGGATTCGATAATGCACTCGACGTCGATATGAGCTTTGTCAACTTGATGTCTTGAGACCAGACGCCCCCCTTCCCCTCCCTTCTTGAGGAGTAGATTCTCGAGGAGGACCTACCCCAAGTTGGCCGAGGAAGAAAATGCCAGCTTTAAGCTCTTATCTATAAGGGGGGGATAATAGGAAATGGGTTTCTAGGGTTTTCTAAAGCGAGACGACAATAGGGTGGGACGTTCAGCGTGAATAGAGCAGTGTGTGGCGTGCAGGGAAGGGAGTGTGTGTTTGTGCTTGAGGGTGTGTTTGCGAGAGAGAGATAGAGAAAGGAAGGAGAGAGGGAGGGAGGGGGAAAGAGAGAGGGAGATAGGGAAGGAAGGAGAGTGGGAGAGAGGGAAGGAGAGTGGGAGAGAGGGAAGGAAGGAGAGTGGGAGAGAGGGAAGGAAGGAGAGTGGGAGAGAGGGAAGGAAGGAGAGTGGGAGAGGGGAAGGAAGGAGAGTGGGAGAGAGGGAAGGAAGGAGAGTGGGAGAGGGAAGGATGAGGGAAGGAAGGAGAGTGGGAGAGAGGAAGGAAGGAGAGTGGGAGAGAGAGAGAGAGGAGAGAGAGAGAGAGAGAGAGAGAGAGAGAGAGAGAGAGAGAGAGAGAGAGAGAGAGAGAGAGAGAGAGGAGAGAGAGAGAGAGGGGGGGGGAGGAGAGGAGAGGGAGAGGGAGAGGAGAGGGGAGAGGGAGAGGGAGAGAGAGAGAGAGAGAGAGAGAGAGAGAGAGAGAGAGAGAGAGAGAGAGAGAGAGAGAGAGAGAGAGAGAGAGAGAGAGAGAGATGGAGATGGAGATGGAGATGTGTGTGTGAGTGTGCGCGCTTGTATGTATGTGTGTAAGCTGTTCATTTTTTGTGCTTACATTTGTTTATGAAAGTTTAATATTCAATTCTCTGAGGCAAGTGATTGCATAAGGCACTGTGAATTTAACTGAGATTGCTTAGTATACTGAATTGTGTAGCCGTGCGTATACTGCGATATGCTGTGTCGTTTGTCGTGAGTTAATTGTAGTGTATCAAACGTTGAAATTAACTGTGTAACTATGGTTTTGTTATGGCGTGATGGGAGGTCATAGAGAGCCTCCACGTCGTAAAATTATATAGTTTCTTTGTAACAATGGACGAAAGGGCTTCACATTGTTGTTGTAGTGTAGACTGTCGGAACAAGGCTGGTGCTGTGGACTGCGTGCAAACAGGGGAATATTATATAAGCGATGCTAGATTGTGTTCGCGAAGAGTGCGCGAGGAGAACGTGCATTTAAGAGTGATATGTGGCGCGGTGCATTGGTAGTTATGTGGTATGATGTATGCGCATGTGGTGTAGCGGGTATAAAGGTAGGATGTAATGAATGGAGTGAAGTGTATAGTGTAGTGAATATGTGGTGTTCATAAGAAGCAGTATTCGGGTTAGTGTAAAGTTTAAAAAGTGCTATGTAATGCAGTATCCATCAAGGCGTGTGTATGGAGTTGCGTGTGGCGTGGTATAAGCAGTGTGAAGTGCGACAGTGTAGAGTATACAAGACAATGTTATCTTCCTGGTTCACGCACACTTAGCATGTAAATTGCTAATGGTATCCATCGCGGCTCCTCCCCTCCGGCCAGGCGCATCAGCCACACACTAGAAAGAAAATATGTCCCTCATCACACACGCTTAGATGGTCCCTGGAGCTTCCCCTCCCTTCGCCCTCCACCGGGACCTCCCCTCTTCCCTCCACTAGGACCTCTACTCCTCCCCCTTTAAGACCTCCCCCCTCCCCTTCGCCCTCCATAAGGACTCCCTCTCCCTTCCTCTCCCCCACAAGACCTCCCCCTCCCCTCAGCCCTCCATAAGGGCCCCCCTCCCCTCCACCTTCCACCAGGACCTCCACCAGTCCCCCTACCCCATATCAGCCCCCCTCCCCGCG
>NW_020871022.1:920782-923282 GCF_003789085.1 Penaeus vannamei | reverse complement strand
GAGAGGGGAAAAAGGGGAAAGATTGTTACGTCGTACCCAAATGGAAATCAGTCCTCTCTTCAACGAATGGACTACGCATGCTTCGAAATAAATGGGCAAACAGAATCGTAAAAAATAATATATATATAGAAGTTGAAGATGTTAGTATCGGAACTACTCTAGTTAATAATTTTGCCACCATCGCCGTCGTCATCCAGGTACTGAAGGAGTCACCCATGGCTGCGGATGAGTATGAGGCAGCCATTCCGTGCAGCTGTCAGACAGGACGCCCCAAGATCCTCCACCACTTACCCGGGGAACCGCTTTAGGGTCCTGCCTCTAAAGTGGATAATCTCGCCTTACTTTTCGAGCTGAAGCCACCTTAGATCACAGGATCACCGTCGCAACGTGCCGGCGGAAGGAAAGCTCTCGCGGCCACTCGCTGCTCCCTCTGAGGACCCCTTACGTCATGCAGCGAGCTGAGTGGTCCCTCAAGGCAGGGCGGTCGCGGGGGATTTGCGTCTCGCTTTCTTTCGCGATATACCGCCATCGCGAGAGGGGAGGATGGGGTGACATCGGGAAAGAAAGGAGAAGGGGCATAATCCTGAAGGACGATGCTGCCCGAAAGTGAAAGATGGTGAGCTATGCGAGGGCAGGTGGTGGAGGATGAGGGTCCTGCCTGAGGAAGGAGTTATGGGGTACGTACTGTCCTGCCTCACTGCCACAGTTGGACTGCAGAACGCTGAAGTAGACGTGGTACTGGCCGGACACGAGCATGGGTGGCAGAGGGTGGGCGGGGCCAACCAGGCTCCTGCCCCACCAAGTATAGCTCGGCTGTCCTCACGTAGATCACCTCTACAGCTGGGCATCAGTACCCACAGGGCAAGGCTCTTCTGCCCCTACCGCGCACACCGAGGTTCCATATGACAACCCCAAGTGCACTCAGCTGATACCGTCAGTTAAAGAATATCAGTGTTCTCTTCCGGAGTTCATTGAACAACACTTTTTTCTTATCAAAGTATACACTAATACCGTTTTTTCGCTCAAGTTCCTCTGAAGTTTAGTCTAAAATTCCCACATTACTTTGATCCGGGGATGCCAACGTTAGGACCTACAATTTTGACAGTATACTTCTTGCTAGATTTGCGAGATAGGCTTGTACTCTTTTCTATGACATCCGGGGTACAACAGCCCCTTATTTACTGATCAGAGCAAGAGTGCTTTCGCGAGTAACCCTAAGGAGAGAGTCATCCGGTCCAGGGAAGTCCAGGGCTACTGAGTGGAGTTGAGGGACGTGAGGGAGAGGGACTTCAAGCAACGGTGACTGCTGCGTAAAACTGTGCTCTCAACACTCGCAATCACTATTTGTTCGGTCATCTTGAGAAGTGAATATAGTTCCATATTAGCACACCTGGGGTGGAAACGAAACAGGTTATTTATTAGGAAAGAATCTGGTGATGAGAAAGCAAATAGAACTCAGCGTGCAAGGGAATGACAAGGTTAATAGTACAGTATAAAAGGAACCCCCTGCTTCCCGAAGACTATCTTATGTAATGCATCAGTGTAACACACATGTTGTTTGGACTAGAGTAATGAACAATAAGTTTGATTAAGTATATCCGATAACATTCATAGTTTGAGAACTTTGACTTGTTGAAGTTGTTCAAGTACCGCCCTATCACTGGCTCTTCGAGGAGAATATTCGAGAATCGCAGCAAGAAAAAAAAATCTTTGCACACTCCATCTGGAAGCGTCTCAAGGAATTAAGTAAATTAGAGAGATTCTTTTAGAGGCTAATTCAAATAGAGACGAAAAGAAACGAATTCAAGTGATCGAAAAAGGGTAATCGTTTATTAAAGGAACGGCAGCGAGTTTCCTAGCTTATACCTGGCGGATTCACTGTCTATTTTCTGATATTCCTTCCCTCATCCAGTGCGTGATTTCTACGTATCATATCTTACGCACATGTCCATTCCATGCAAAAAAAAAAAGCTCTATGTCGGGGAAAAAATACGAATAAACGTTCCTTTGATGCCAAGAATTCGAACCCAAATTAGGCATTTCACTTCAGTTAAAGCTGCACACCTGAAGCCACCAGGAGATACCTGTTTGCAGCTGCGTCTGGGCTGGTGGCCGCGCCGAGCCTGCATAATTCACGGTGATATTTTCAAGCGCTGTATGACCCCGAGGTCACCATCGCTCCTTCGGGAAATCCGGCGAATATGTGAGTGTAATTTCTCTCGAACCTCGCGGGATTCCTGTCCCACGCTAGACCCTTCCGCCTTCGTTATCGACTCGCTTAGAGTAAAGACCTTGGCATATTTGTATTCTGCATTGGCACTTCGGATTCACGGGACGATTTTTTCGGAGTTCTTTTTTGTTTTTTTGTTTTTTTTTTTTCGTTTTGTTTTGTATCTATGCGTGCATGTGTACGAAGTTATTTATATATGGGCTATATGCTGTTTAACGTATCGGCATGCATGAGAGTATGTGAACTGGCACGTAAATAAGTGGGGCCCAT
>NW_020871022.1:908282-915782 GCF_003789085.1 Penaeus vannamei | reverse complement strand
TCATTATAGTCGAGGAGAAGGAGGAGAAGGAGGAGGAGGTAGAGCTTTCTCTTACGACTAACTTTTCCCCCCAAAAGAGAGAGAGAGAGAAAGAGAGAAAGAAAGTTTTAACGTGATTAAACAAAATCATAGGCAAGTTCTTCCTCATTTAACATTTTGGAAGATGTGAGAGAGAGAGGGAAAGAGAGGGAGAGGAGAAAGAGGAGAAGAGGGAGGAAGAGGAGGGATATGGAGGGATAGAGAGAGAGAGAGAGAGAGAGAAGAGAGAGAGAGAGAGAGAAGAGAGAAGAGAGAGAGAGAGAGAGAGAGAGAGAGAGAGAAAGAGAAGCGAGAGAGAGAGAAGAGAAGAGCGAGAGAGAGAGAGAGAGAGAAAGAGAGAGAGAGAGAGAGAGAGAGAGCGAGAGAGAGAAAAGAGAAAAGAGGAAGAGAGAGAAGGAGAGAGAGAGAGAAAGAGAGAAGAGAGAAGAGAAAGAGAGAGAAGAGAGAGAGAGAGAGAGAGAGAGAGAGAGAATGAGAGAGATTAGGAGAGAGAGAGAGAGAGAGAGAGAGAGAGAGAGAGAGAGAGAGAGAGAGAGAGAGAGAGAGAGAGAGAGAGAGAGAGAGAGAGAGAGAGAGAGAGAGAGAGAGAGAGAGAGAGAGAGAGAGAGAGAGAGAGAAAAGGGAGAGAAAGTGAGAGAGAGAGAGAGAGAGAGAGAGAGAGAGAGAGAAGAGAGAGAGAGAGAGAAGGAAGAGAGAGAGAGAGAAGAGAGAAGAGGGAGAGAGAGAGAAAGAAGAAGAGGGAAAAAAAGAAGAAAACAATAGTTCTCCTTCCCCCAATTTCCACTGTCAGTTGTTTCTCTCCGCTTCCACGGCCAGTAACAGGGAACGTTGAGTCTCGTTAATTAAAGATCAAGTATGGCAGACCGTGACGGGGCGGAGAAAGGGACCTCGAAACACCTCCAGCGGCACGAGACGAGAAAGAGTTGGGCGTCACACATGCACAGACACACAGACAAACATTCACGCGAGGAAACATTTGGCAAGGAAACGTACCCGTGTATTGACGCATTCCCGCACACAAATACCAACGCGCATAGGGGAAAAGAGGGGAAAAAAGAGACATGCGAAAACAAACAGACGCGGAAAAAGGGAGAAAAATACACACAAACAAATAAACAAACAGTCCATCTCCCCCCCACACGCAAAACACACACACCCGCCGCACACACCGGCACCCACACACACCCACACACACATACGTTTCGACACAAGCGGTTCCCCGAGAAATTAAGCCCCCGGGCACGAAAGTTACGACCTCACCTGAAACAGATTTGAACCCTGCGTGATCGCTACGACCCCAAATGACCCCAGGCAGAAAGGAGGGGGATTTAAGGGCTGCTTAAAAAAGGATCTAATATCATCTGTACTATCCTTTCCTATCACAGCCTCTCGTGGAGTGGGTGGGGGGGGGGTACTCTGGATGCTGGGATTTGCCGGTCGCATCTCCCTGAAGGAAGGGATGGATAAGACATAGAGATGGAGGAGATGGTTGAGGTAGAGATAAAGATAGAGATAGGGATAGAGAAAGAACGTGGAGGTGAAAGGGGTGGGGGATTGATGGCCAATGGGGATAGGAGGAGGGGAGGAGGAGAGGGAGGGAGGAAGGAGAGGAGGAGGATGAGAAAGAAAGAGAAGAAGAGAGGAGAGAGAGAGAGGAGAGAGAGAGAGAGAGAGAGAGAGAGAGAGAGAGAGAGAGAAGAGAGAGAGAGAGAGAGAGAGAGAGAGAGAGAGAGATAATAGAGAGAAAGGGACAGAGAGAGAAAAAAGAATATAAAAGAGAAATGAGGAGAGAAAGCGAGAGCGAGAGCTTACGAACCCGAACGCAGAGCACCGGGCAAAAGTCCAGGAGTGACGTAATGCCAATTAGAGTCATGAAGCGGCCGCAGATGGACTGGAAACAAAGCCCCTGCCGTACGAATATTTTCTAGAGCACGATCATTTCCAGAGCCGTTCGCGTTGAATTAAAAGGCGGCTCGAGCTTTCCGTTGCCGAAGTCGGGCTATTTATCTATCTTATCTATTTTTTCGTACAACGTCTTCTTTTACCTTTCCATTCTCCTCCCTCCCTCACTTTTTCATATCTCTCTTCCTGCCTCCCACTATCTTTCTCTTTTTTCTCTCGTTCTCCCTCTCTCTTTTCTCCTCTCTATCCCTCTTTCTCCTCTCTTCCTCCCCCTTCCCTCCCCCTTCCCTCCCTCATTCCCACCCTATCCCTCTTTCCCTCCCCTCTTTCACCTCTCTCAGTCCTCCAGTTCAAGAGGCTCCTTGCCCCTGAAGTTAAGCCTACCAACACCGAATTCAGCCGCTGTCTTTTCGTCTGCCGCTCTAATTTTCCAGTGCTTTAGCTACAGGGGCGAGAGGAACTCCGTCTCTGTTCTGTACACGAGGCAAAGTGATTTCCGGTAAACATAGGACGGGGTGGAGGGATGTGAGAGGGAGAGGGGGAGGAAGGGGTGGGGGGGTGGGAGGGAGGATAAGGGGACGAGTGGGGGGGAGAGAGGGAGGAAAGGGAGAGGTGGAAGCGGGGAGGGGAGAGAGGGGAGGATAAGGAGGATAGAGGGGGATAAGTAGGAGAGGAATTGGGAGAGAGTGAGAGAAAAGAAAAGGGTATGAGGAAGAAACGGGATAGACAAGACAAGGCAAAGAGAGATAGATAGATAGAGAGAGATAGAGAAGAGAGAGAGAGAGAGAGAGAGAAGAGAGAGAGAGAGAGAAGTAGAGAGAGAGAGAGAGAGAGAGAGAGAGAGAGAGAGATATCAAAAAAGAGAAGGAGATCAGAAGAGTTGGAGGCAAGAGATGTAGAGACGAAAAGAGAAGAGGGTAGAAAGGAGAGAAACAAGCGGAGGGTAGGGGGGGACGAAGGGAGGGAGGAGGGAGGAGGGAGAGGAGGGAGGAGGAAACGAAGAGCCTCTACCGTGTACCTTTGTGTCGAATGAGAGGTAATTCAACGTCGTATTTCACGTAGAGGCGTCTTATCCGGCCGTAAATACCGATGGAAAGGAAGGTAGCTGAAGGAGGAAGGAATGAGAGAGGAGGGAGGGAGGGAGGGAGGGAGGCGGATGGCGGGGATGGAGGATTGGGAGGGAGGGAAGGAGGAGATGGGAGGGAGGGAGGAGGAGGGAGGAGGAGAAGAGAAGAAGGGAGGTGGAAAGAAGAAAAGAAGGGGAGGGAGGAGAAAGGGAGGGAGGAATTGAAAGAGGCACATATTCCCACTACAGAGCTTCATTTGTGTTGATATCCCCCATTTCGGAGTTTATAATCCCAAACGATTTGTATCAATACGAATATCAACACGTATAGATACGGAGAATAAATATATATCTTATGCTATCACAGAAAGGCAGATCAACTCTCGACAAGACAGGGCCAAGCAAGCGGAAGTTGACAAAGGAGATGAAATATGCTGAACGCCGACAGAGAAACAACCGACAGACAGCTTCATGGCCAACATGTCGACGCACGACAGCCGACAGGGGGGAAACAGCCTCGAGATCAATAAGTGTCGACCAACAGCATGTCGACAGGTCAGAAAAAAGACCCGAGAATCGACACATTTCCGCGAAACCCAGAGGAGATAGTTTCGAGCATTCGACGCCGGGCGAGAATCGATAGATTTGGAGAATCGACAGGCCGGGGGTCGATAAGCCGAGGGGGAAGGTGATGAGTCGACACACGGCGCGGCGGCCTTCCCTCGCCATGCAAATCTTTCCAGCGTCGCGGCTCCTCTCCCCGCAGGCCACGGGCAATCTACCCATGTCTCACGGTCATTAGTAAGTGGAACATCTAATTACTGCCTAATAGTCCCACTAATGATCCTTTGAGTAATGGGGATGCGGAGCGACGGCGGGAAACGTAAGACGGCCTCCGAGGAAGACGGGAGGGCGCTTCTCCCTGCCTTGAAATCCGGAGAAGCAGCATCCACGGGAAGCATTATGCGGGCTGAATGGATGATGCTGTTGAGGTCCGGGGATGAAGATGCTGCGAGGCTCGGGGTGAGGGGGTCCTGGAGGGTGGGGGTGGGTGGGAGGGAGGGAGGGAGGGAGGGAGGGGCGTGGCGGGTTGTACAAGTGTTGATTAATTTGCGTCTTACGTTCGGGTTGTGATTATCTTGGTAATTGCTGGTGGGAATTGGTACCGTTCTGAACTTGGGGAACAAGCGGCATACCTTGGCTCTAGTACATAAGTTCGTGTGTGTGTGTGTGTGTGTGGTGTGTGTAGGGGTGTGTGGTGGTGGTGTGGGGGTGTTGGAAGTGTGTGAACGAAGAGAGAGAGAGAAGAGAGAGAGAGAGAGAGAGAAGAGAGAGAGAGAGAGAGAGAGAGAGAGAGAAGAGAGAGAGAGAGAGAGAGAGAGAGAGAGAGGAGAGAGAGAGAGAGAGAGAGAGAGAGAGAGAGAGAGAGAGAGAGAGAGAGAGAGAGAGATGAGAGAGAGATGAGAGAGCAGAGAGAGAGAGAAGAGAGAGAGAGAGAGCAAGAGAGAGAGAGAGAGAGGCAGAGAGAGAGAGAGAGAGAGAGGAGAGAGAGAGAGAGAGAGAGAGAGAGAGAGAGAGAAGAAGAAAGGGAGAGGCAGAGAGAGAGAGAGAGAGAGAGAGAGAGGATGAAGAGGAACAGAGAATGAGAAAGAGCAAGAGCAAGAGAAAAAGCAAAAGAGAGAGGAGAGAGAAAGAAAGAAAAAAAAAAAGGCAGAGCCGTAACCACGAGCCGTCAACGTTATTATGGTAACCCACGCCATAAGCTCCCCTGCCCACCTCTTGGCGATGTTCCGATAAGAGGGGACAGCCACTCCCGCACCCCTTCCCCTCCCTTTCCTATCCTCTCCCTCTCCCCCCTTTCCCCTCACCCTTACTCCCCCCCTTTTTGGCTAGTTTGTTGCGGGGTTGTCGCGGATGCTCGCTCTACGCACCGCTAATGATCGTATGGAGATGAGATGAGCATTTCCCAGCATCCGTCTCTCGTGGTGCTGTCTCACGAACGTTTGAGGGGAATCTCTCTCCTCCCCTCGCCCTCATCCTCACCCTTTTATGCGCTCAGATCCTCCCCTTTTTTTCTCTCTCTCTTTCCCTCTCCTCTTTGTATTTCTCTCTTCCTTCCTTCCCTCTGTCTCTTTCTATCTTTCTATTTCTCGGTCTCATTCTTATGTCTTTCTCTTTCACTCTCTCACTTTCTCTTTCTCTCTCTCTCACTCTCAACACTCTCTATCTCCCCATCCTCCTTCTCTTCATCTCTTATCTCTCTATCTCCGTCCCTCCTCTGTCTCTCTCTGTTAGTTTTCCATCTGTTTGTCCATCGTCACCCAGGTCCCTGCCGCAGCCGAGGGTCTTTGCAGCGCTCGGGGTCTGGTGTTTTGTGGTCGTCTGTCTAAGCCGCTCTGAGCTCTGTCATTGCTATGGTCTCTGGCGTCTCCTCAATGCCGTCTGCCTCGTCGCTGTAAGTCTCTTCTAAGTCTGAGTTTCCGTAGTCTAGCTTCTGCGAGTCTTTGAATTCGGGAGTCTAGTTTCAGGAGGTCTCGCTTCCGTAAGTCTAGAATTTGGGAATTTAGTTTTAATAGGTCTGGCTTCTGTAAGTCCATTTCCGTAGTCTAGCTTCCGTAAGTATAGAATTTGAGAATCTCGTTTCAGTAGGTCTGGCTTCTGTAAGTCCATTTCCGTAGTCTAGGGTCTATAAGTCTAGAATTTAGGAATCTAGCTTCAGTAGGTCTGGCTTCTGTGTATAGAATTTAGGAATCTAGTTTCAATAGATCTGGCTTCTTTAAGTCCATTTCCGTAGTTTAGGGTCTGTGTCTAGTTTAGGTAGTCTAGGAGGAAATCTAGAGGAAATCTAGCAAAAAAAGGAGTCTAGATTCTGTAAGTCAAATTTCGGCAAGTCTTTTTATTTATAAGTTTTATTCCCGTGAGTTATGGTTCTGCAAGTCAAGCTTCTACCCTTGGTTTATCTCTCCTCTGTGAAGGTCTGTGAATTCTCTTGTCTTTCTGTTCTTACTCCTTTCTCTCTAGTTCTGAACCTTTCGTCGTTTCCATTACTCACCTTCTCCACTTCTTTCTCTTCCGCTCTCCTCTTCCCATTCTCTCACTTTCTTTCTGGCTATTTCCTCTCCCTTTCTCTCTTTCACTCTCGGCCCCTCTCCCTCTCTTTTCTCAATTGTTCTCTCTTTCCCTCATCGCGCTCATTCCCTCCTTCTCTCATCCCCGCTCTATTATATCATTCTCTCTCTCCTCTCTTCTTTTTTTCCGATTTCTTCTTAATTCCTTGTTCTGATAATTTGCCACCGATGCTGTGGTGTTCTTCCTTGGTTTCTTTTTTGCCGTTTATTTGTCTGTCTGTCTTTGTCTCTCTCACTTTCTCTTGTGTCTGTTACGCTCTCTCTCTCTCTCTGTCTATCTCTATCTCCATTTCTCTCTTTCTCCTCCCTTCCTCACTCTATAAATATATATTTATCTCAATCTCTCTCTGTCTATCTCTATCTCTCCTCCCTCCCTCTTTCTCTCTCTATATATACATATTTATCTCTATCTCCATTTCTCTCTCTCTCCTCCCTTCCTTCTCTCCATTATATACATATTTCTCTATCTCCATTTCTCCTCCTCCTCCCTCCCTCTTCTCTATATATATACATATTTATCTCTATCTCCATCGCTCTCTATTCTTCTCTCTCTCTTATTCTCCTTCATTTTTCCCCGAAGTCAATCTCCTTTTCCCCTGTCCATGTCCTCGAACGAACAGTCTCCCGCTCCCGGCCGCTCCTCCTCCGCCGCCGCCGCCTTCGGGGTAGCGTCCCGCCCTCTCCCCGCGGCCGCAACTGCCCTCGTCCGCCCTCGGGAATTGCCTCTCCTTCCCCGTCGATATCGATGCCATCCGCGGGCCATCGGCGGGCGTCGCGGCTGCTCTCGTGCGTGCGGTTCCCGGCGATTAGCGAGGTGATGGTGGTGGTGCGGTGTATAAGTAGTGGGGGGTGGAAGTGGTGGCGGTGGATGCGTGTGAGTGGCGGGTGAAGTGGGTGGTGTAAGTAGTGTGGGCGTGTAAGGGGTGGGGTGTAAGTGGTGGCGGTGGCGGCGTGTAAGTAGTGGTGGCGGTGGCGGCGTGTAAGTAGTGGTGGCGGGGCGGCGTGTAAGTAGTGTGCGGTGGCGTGTAAGTAGTGAGTGGCGGCGTGTGTGGTGGTGGCGGCGGCGGCGGCGGTCGTAATCCCCTTCCTCTTATGGCCTCCGGCGCCGTCTTAAACGCTTTGCTTATGCACGCGTTCCTCTCCCGGGCGCTCGCGCGTATCCTCTCCCTATCCTCGAATATCCTGCACGCTTTTATCCTCCTTCTTGTCGCCTCTTCGTCTCTCGTCGCCACTCCAGCTTTATCCTCAGACTTCACACGAGGCACTCTCACATTTTTCAAATTTATTTTTAAAAATACATCATTCTCCCGTCCTACCTCCTTCCCCAAACTCTCTCAATTTCTCTCACTTTCACTCTCTGTCTGT
>NW_020871022.1:895782-900782 GCF_003789085.1 Penaeus vannamei | reverse complement strand
CTCCCTCGTCCTGCTCCACTGCCCACGTCAATAGGTCAAACAGGTTTCCAGCAATTAACCGTGATGGCCCATGAACCGTGTTATGCACCAGTCTGCAGATATTTCTATTCATTTTTTCCCTCTCCCTCTCCCTCTCCCTTTAAATGGCTGATGTATAGTATACTTTTTTGATTGAGGATTCGAGCCGCGTGAGTTGTGTTGTGAGTCGGCGGGCGCAGATAATATCAAAATAGATTTTAGTCGGTGTTTGTTTGAATGCGTGATCGTTAAAGCTGAGGTGATAGAAAGACACGTTCGTTCCTCATCATGCATATCTCTAAAGCACGCACACGCGAGCTCTGGCACAGAAAAAACGCTCACACAGACACAGATACAGAGGCAGACAAATATACACAGACACACATACATACAGACACATACACATAGGCACACACACACATTCACATACAAGCTGTCAAGGGCAGGCATTCCACACACACATATTACGGTATATGCCAAGAGGGATAGGTTAGTGAGGGAGAGGGGAGGGAGGGAGAGGGGGGGAAGGGAAGAGGGAAGAGGAGAGGGTGGGAAAGGAGGGAGAGGGGAGGAAGGGAAGGGACGGGAGAGGAGGGAATAGAAGGGAGGGAGGGGAAGGAGGAGGGAGGGAGAGGGGAAGGGAAGCTAGAGAGAGGGAGGGGGGCTAGAAAGGGGAAAGGGAGGAATAGCAGGAGGGAGTTAGACATACCATCACAGGGTGACACATTTACAGGGCGTCATGAGAATTATCGTGCAGATTAAACGTCATAAACACTCGATGAATTTCGTTGATTGTTTCCCCTAATTTCCGCCAACATTTGATAGCGCGACGGATATGTGTGACGTTTTGATATGCACAATTCATTGACTTACATGACCGTTCTCGTCATCTGTGAGCGCGCTAATAATATCACACAATCGCGCATTAACTAAATTAATTATAGACCAGCCTTGCATTATGATTTTTTTACGCATATTTAAGCGTGAATATTTATACACACATGATATGGATGATATAAAATTTCAGTCTGATCTGTCTAAAGCGTCTGACATGTTTTTTCTTTTCTTTATAAAATTGGAATTGTAATTTGCTTGATCACTTTCAAACATAAGCATAATTATTTTTTTCTCTTTTTAAGGGGGGGGGGGGTATATAGAGAGGGGCCAGACGAACTTTAAAAGATATCAAGCCTAACTCGGGCACAATATATTCAGATCCTTGAATCGTCTGTATATATTTCCCTGCTTTGCTTAAGGGTAATTTGCATAATCACTTAAATTTTTTTTTCCCAGGATAACTTGAACTCTCAACATGAGGGATTGGGGGGGGATTATGACTGGCATTTAAGGAATACGAACTCATCTGCTTTATGAGTAAAATATTTGATAGGTGTAGGAGGCAATTTGGACGTTAGATGTCAAATATTTGCGCGCGTGTGTGCTTGCGCGCATGCAAATAGGACTCATTCGCATCAGGGATAAAAGACTCAATCCTTGATTATCCAAAATTGCTTAACCAGACGAGCATGTTTTGTTTGTAAATATGTAGCGTCGTAGCCTTCTGTAACTTATTTTTAGGTCTCGTCTGCAGTGAAGTTCTCTTACATTCTACCTTTTACAAAACCCTTTACTCGGATTATACTCATCTTTGTCACCCTTTTACCTGCCCTCTTTTGTTTCGCTCTCACCCTTTTCCCCTTCCTTGTCTCTCCCCATCACTCTGCACCTGTTGGCTGTGTCCCCTCAATCTTTCCTCCTCTATTCCACTCTTTATCTTTCTCGTCTTTGCTTCTGTGGGGTTTTCCATTTTTTCTCATCTGTAACATTTATTTCTATGACTTTTTTTACTGTTTAAAAATCTGCTGAGTACCTTCCCCTCTTTGTTCTTCTCTCACTTAATCATTCACTCTTTCTCATTCTTTCTCTCTCTCACTCTCTCTTTCTCTCTCTCTCTCTCTATATATATATATATATAATATATAATATATATATATGTGTGTGTGTGTGTGTGTGTGTGTGTGTGTGTGTGTGTGTGTGTGTGTGTGTGTACATGTCCATACATACATATATATGTATATAGACACATCATACATACATATATATGTATATATATATATATAACTCCATCATTCCCTCCCCTCTCTCTCTCCCTCCCTCCTTCCCTCCCCTCTTCCCCGAACACTCATTCTTTCCCCCTTTCCTCCTCGCAGCGCCCTCACACTTAGCCTTCCCGAACACCCGCTCTTTCTCCCTTTCAAACATATTTCCTGTACTTATAACACGAGCACTTCCTGCAGAATATGGCTCTAAACAATGCTGTCTCGATCACTACTTCGTCACCTTTTCTCCCTCTTTCACATTTTCGAAAAAACTTCCATCACCCGTCGCTGTAGCCGTGCAGTTGCCTTTTTTCATATACCTAACTTCACTCGGTTTTTTCCCACGCTCATTATTCACAATACCTCATTATGTTTTGTACCCCTTTCACCTTTAGTCTCGGACCAGTCTTCACTCTCCAGCCATGCCACCGTCGTCCGTCTTGCCTTCAGACACTCTTTCACTCCTCTTAAGTGACCCCCTTCGCCTTCCCTCACTACCCTTTACAACCCCTCACTAACCCTCACACTTGGTCCGTCGCCCCCTCACAACGCAGGCTCGACCCGCCGCTGCCATATGCATCAACAGCATGCTTGGTGACCTGTCTCGTCACTCAGTTGCCGGTAAGTATATTTCCCCTGGCTGAGCTTCGCCAGTTGTCGTCCTTGTTAGACCCGGGCAGAGAGGCTAGATTCGCTTGCACACATTAAGAGATTCTCGGTTTGCAACCATTACGACCAAGCAGCGAGTACCTTTTCCCTCTAATCCAAAGGTCAGTCGGAATTGTGTCTTGTGCATTCAGTCTGAGGGGAAAAAACTTGCTATCAAACCTCGAATAAGAACATGACGTAAAACGGAATTGGACTCCATAAAACCAAGGGAAATGTTAGAGAAAGAGGGGAAAAAGCACCAGAAGATAACTTGGCTTTGCAACCACATAGCAAATAATAGCTAAGCTCCGAACAGCCAATCAGAATGCGAATATGTGGCCGGGTGCTCTTGTTGCCAGATAGCGGAATGATTCGGGAAGTCACACAGACGTCTCGATGCATGATGCTTGCACCCCGCACCGCGCTCGGTGGCAGCGGCTCTGATGCCTAGGTCGCTGTGAATACTAAACAGATGAGAAAAGGAAATAAAATGTAGAAAAGATGAAAAGGGAGGAGATTAAATATTCAACAAAGCAGCGAGGAAATAAGAGAGCCTTGGATATTGAATAATCATGAATATTTTAATTCCACGATGTCGTCCGTAATTCCAGATTCAACATCTTCGAAACCGATAGCAGAGCGCCAAACCCAGACCAAGGTCCCAAGCCTGCTACATACCGCTACCGCCTGCACACGAAAACAAGCACACAAACACGCAAGCATATCCAGACGAAGACCTCAGGTACGCATACATACCCCACAAACACACGCCAAAATAAAGCACAAACATAGCCACACAGGCCCACCAGCAGGCCGAATCATGGCAGACTCCCCTCGACTCCCCAGCCACCCTCGCCTCTCCAAACACTCCCTCCCTCTACCCTTTCTCCGACACATGGAACGCGTACTAAATGTGTCTTCATTTACGAACGCAGCGTCGACCGGCCATAGAGAAGGACGTCGAAGGAGCACCCTCAGGAAGAGACGAAGAGTGAGACAGAGGGAGCGAGAAAGGAAAAGCGGGAGGAGAAGCGAGAGGATGAAGGAAGGGGGAGGATGGAGGGAGAAGAGCACAGACGTTGGGAGCGAGTCGAGTCGAACCAGCCTGCGAGGCGGGATTCACACGGGGGCCCTGTTGACATGTCTGCTTTAAGCGGACTTATACTAAAGTTGGCGAACAAATGCGTTTTATGCTGCAATACGCGTCGAATGTGTGATATTACGAAGGGTCTATGTCAAAAATGGGTAACCTCATAGGACGAGACTCGACGGGAGAAGGAACCCACGAGGAGGGGGGATAATCCTGAAGATAAACCCAGACAGACAAAAGTAAATATATTGAGGAATGGATGCAGGGAGAAGCAGAGGTAGAGAAGGCTTTGAGAGAGAGAGAGAGAGAGAGAGAGAGAGAGAGAGAGAGAGAGAGAGAGAGAGAGAGAGAGAGAGAGAGAGAGAGAGAGAGAGAGAAAGAAGAGGGGAGAAAATGAGCCCAGAAGAGAGGAGATGAGAGGAGAGGAGTGGAGATGAGACGAGGTGAGAGAGAAGAGAGATCGAAGACGGAATGATAGGGACTGAGGACAGAGAAGAAAGAGAGAGAAGAGAGAGAGAGAGAGAGAGAGAGAGAGAGAGAGAGAGAGAGAGAGAGAGGAGAGAGAGAGAGAGAGAGAGAGAGAGAGAGAGAGAGAGAGAGAGAGAGAGAGATAAGACTGAGAGAAAGAGAGAGAGAAGAGAGAGAGAGAAGAGAGAGAGAGAGAGAAGAGAGAGAGAGAGAGAGAGAGAGAGAGAGAGAGAGAGAGAGAGAGAGAGAGAGAGAGAGAGAGGAGAGAGAGAGAGAGAGAAAGTCCAGACTCTCCGGCCGTCAATAGATTCTCTTAAGAAAAGTACGGAGTTTTACACTTAGTCAAAAAGTCATAGAGAAACAACACTCGACGCAAGTTCCTCATTCATTATTCACCCCGCCCCCCCTTGAAACAACCTTCATCCTGTGCTGCCTTGCCCTATTCCACTAACTTAGCATTTCCATATCATCAAGTGATATGTATACAAACAAACAAACACAAACACAAACACACACATATCTATCTATCTATCTGTCTATCTATACTGCCATGTATGATATATATATATGTGCATATATGTATATGTAATATGCACATATATATTGTGTATATATATATATATATATATAATATATATATATATATATATATATATATATATATAGTATATGCATTA
>NW_020871022.1:879466-884466 GCF_003789085.1 Penaeus vannamei | reverse complement strand
ATAACACAGGAATGTACTCGGTTCCCCTTTCACACACACTCACACAGACTCACTGCTGGCCTTGTATGGGCAGCTTGAAGCACCGGCGCCTGCCAAGCGTCACACAGCACAATGCAATCTCTCGGCCGTCACACTGTTTCTTGGATCTCTAAGAGAGCATGGGTGAGGATGGAGGCGGGGGAATAGAGAGAGAGAGAGAGAGGAGAGAGAGAGAGAGAGAGAGAGAGAGAGAGAGAGAGAGAAGAGAGAGAGAGAGAGAGAGAGAGAGAGAGAGAGAATGAACGAACGAAAAAGAGTTACGGAGAGAGATAGACAGAAAGAAATTTAGAGAGAGAGAAATAGAAAGAGAAAGGGGGAGAGAACAAGAGAAAGCGAACAAAAAGGGAAGGAGAAAGAGAGCAAGAGAAAGCGAACAAAATGGAAGGAGAAAGAGACAAGAGAAAGCGAACAAAAGGGAAGGAGAAAGAGAACAAGAAAAATGAAAGTGAAGAGAGAGAGAGAGAGAGAGAGAGAGAGAGAGAGAGAGAGAGAGAGAGAGAGAGAGAGAGAGAGAGAGAGAGAGAGAGAGAGAGAGCCAGCGAGGCTACCCCATAACGGGACCCTGGAGGAGGTGTCTAACATAATGGTAATTGTATTGTTTTTTCTTCCCGGGAGCCGTAAGAATACATTTAAGCCGACGTCAGCTATTTCGCTTTTTAGGTAATTTGGCTAATGGAACTCGTAATGACTGTCGTGTTTCCTCCCGGTTTCATATCGGTATTGCCTTGGTAAAACAACACAAAAACAAAAAAAGAAAAGAAAAAAAAATCGAATTCACTTGCCCAAATAATGCAGCGTCGAATCAACTTCACCAGATGGAGTTAGATCAATTCGTTTCCCATTATTCCGAAACAAAAACGAAAAAATGAAAAAACACAAACATATTTGTATCACATGCATACAAATCAATTTTGTTTTGCAAAATTCCAGTTCAGAATTCGAGTGAAATGTTAACCCTTTGCATATATAAATTCAAATGAAGGTCTCATCCCGTCCAGTAATTCGCCTTGAATCATCTGAAACTATTTGGCTTTAAGGGGAAAAATACGAATTGCCCAATAATTCCAAATGACAAACGATGCATATTCACACACAGGAAATACTCCGATGATGAAGTAAAGCAAGATCGAGCTTTATGCAAAACACTGTGGAATTATCATGAGAACACGCAGGCACCGATGCCCCCAGACATCAGAGCCAATTCCGTGTGTGTTATTCATAAAACTCTTGAGAATTGCAGGTTGAAGTCAGAAGCAGTAAGTTGCCAGGTCACCGCAAGACATAGATGTGAGCGTGGTGTTCAGACCTGCTTCTACTTAAGTGGTGTCCTCATGGATACGAGTTCGACACAACAGACTGTCTCGCTATTTCAAAAAAAGAAGACAAAAATAATGCATTTATGCTGGAAATCGTTTCTGTTTCTCGACTGCACCTTTCTATGTGTGGATCTTCGTGCCATGTTCGCACAGAGACGAAAACACTGTAAATTCTCTCCTTATCTTGCGTTAAATTTCACGTAAAGTTCGCTGTGCAATATTTCCTCTCAGCAATTAGAGTCCCGCGAGCCATGCACTGGCGGTGTTGTCTGCATGTCGTCACCAGAAAGGAGTGCCCTCGTCCTCTATTATCTGTCAAACACTTGAAGTCGTTGCATTTTCTACTCCAACCAACACAACCAAGTGGAAGGAAAAGGAACTCGCACAAAGTCACGGGTGGGGGAAGCTAGGAAGCGGGTGCATGTATGTCCTGCCTCTGTTCCCCGCTCCTGTCAACTAACTGGCGGCGCTGGCACACCTCGCTGACCAGGCACCAGGTCCTAGCTTCCCTCTCTCTCTCCTCCTCCTCCGCTCTCGCTCTCTCTCTCCTCTCCTCTCCCGCGCCCGCTCAGCTCCCTCGCCCCGCCCTCCCTCCCGCCCTCCCCTCTCCCCGGCCGCTCTCCCTCCTTCTTTCCCCTCCTCTCCTCACTTACACGTGGATGCTCGCACTTACATTCCACCGCTGCTTTGTTTATCGCACCACTGATGCTCCTTTGCCGTGGCGAATCGACTCCTATTTTACGATATATATCCTGTTTTGGGACACTTTTCTTCCCGCTTTCCTTCTCCCCACCCACGCTCTCTCTCTTTCGCTCCCTCCCTACCTCCCTCCCGTCCTCCCTTCGTCTCCGCCCCACCATTCCTCCCACCCTCCCTCCGGCCAACCCTTCCTCCCACCCTCTCTCTCTCTCTCGCTCCCTTACCTCCTCTCCTCCCTCTCGCTCTCTCTTTTTCTCTCTCTCCCTCTCTTTCTTTCCCTCGATCCCCCGGCGCTCTCCACGTGGCCGCCAGCGCAGACCAGGGCAAAGGCGAACGGGTAAGTGTATGAGAGCCCGCAGGTCATGGCAACTCCACCACCACTCAACACAATTTGCCACCACTTCAAAGCTTCTTAAAACATCTACTCACTGCTGTAGCTCAATCTCCACCACCACTTTCCTCCTCTTCCTTCCCCCCACCTCCTCACCCCAACATTTCCCCCTCGTCCCTTCTTGCCCTCAGCACTAGTCTCCCCTCCCCCTCCCTTCCCTTCCCATCCCCCCGACGCTCCTACAGCTCCGCACTCCAGTACCAGCTCTCACTCCGGCCGAGTGAAGGAGCGAGCAAGACCCTCCTCCTTCCCCTCGCCCTCAACAACCCCTACCCCCCCTCTCTCTCCTTCCCCTCGCCCTCAACAACCCCTACCCCCTCTCTCCTCCCTCCTCCTCTTCCCCCCGCCCTCAACAACCCCCTACCCCCTCTCCTCCCCCTTCCCACGGAGCATCATAAGTACCATCGCGATTCCTTTCCAGTTGTCGGCGCCGCACACATGGATCTTTGAGTTTACTTCTGAAGGCTGACTGCTATTTTTTTTTCTAAATATTTTATTCAAGGCTCGGCAACACTGTTAAAAAAGTATGTCGCGACGCCATTAATCTACTTACATGCAACTTTTTTTTTCCTTGTAAGTTCATCTTTTGTTGCGCTCATGCACGTTCCTCCATTCCCTCGCTCTCTTTCTTTCTCTCTCCTCTCTCCGCTCTCTCTGCCTCTGTCTGTCTCTCTCACTCTCTTTCACTCTCTTTGTCTCTCATTCTCTTTCATTTTCTTTTTTTCTCGGTCTCATTCTCTCTCTTATTTTTTTTTTCTCTCTCTCATCTTCTCTCTTCATTTTATTTATTTTTTCTCTCGCTCTCATTTTCTCGCCCTCCATCTCTCTCTCTCTCTTTCTCCCCCTCCCGCTACTCCCCCTCCCCCCTCACACTCCTCTTTCACTTCACCTCTTTTTCTTCCCAGTCTCTTTTATCACACTGAGACTTTTTAAAGAGAATGTCACAGCCCTCACTCTGCGCTAAGTATGACTGGATGAGGTTTTTGCCAACATTACCCCCACTCCTCACAACCTCAGCTAACCTTAATTAACTCCAGCTAAACATAGTCTCCACTATTCTTCACTGTAAAAGCCAGCCAACCTGAATACAATGTTCTTTTGTCATTTTTATATAAAAAAAAGATGTAGAAAAAAGGTCCATGAAGGCAGTGATGATAAATGACCTTTAGTAACTGTAGCTAATGACTACGTTAATGATGATGAGATGGTGTGAGTAAGATAATGCGATATCGCTCGGGAGGGGGGAGGGGGGATTGTGGTCAATGTATCGATAGCTTGGGAATCGGATTATAAAAAAGGAATAACTAATTAAATTATCCTCACGTCTTCTCCTCTACCTCCAGGTTAGTTATCCTCGTTACCATCACAGGACCCCGACGAGAACAAGGTCCTTGTCTGTGAAATCGGCAGTCACATCGCGCGGCGCAGGGTCTTCGTCTTGCTTAAACTAACTACACTATCCCTCTCAGAGTACACGTCGCTTCTCCTTAATCTTCGGTGCCAGCTTGTCATACCTGATAGATAATGAACGCTGCGAATATTCATTACTTGTTCCACGGGGAGCTATGCAGTAATTTCGGAATGCAGCCCAGTCAAGTAAGAGAGTCATTAGTATTTACCATTATGCCAAGGAATGACAAGTTTCGCGGCGAAATAAAAATATTGATTTGAATAATCTCTTAAAACATAATTTGTGCACGCTGCCCGCCTCCCAGTGAATAGCGAGATGCGGGCGTGTGTTTCTTTTTCGTGATGCTTGCCTCGCACATTCTATTCAGGTGAACACAGGTGCCCGCTCTCATGGCTCTTAAATTACCTAATTAACTTATTGAGAAGAATAGTGGGCTGCATTGCTCCGTGACTAGGAAACTGACATATTATGATTCCCGTGACATAAATAATGCGCTAATGGAATACGTTCAACATTTCATCGTTATTCATTAAAACACGTTGCAAATATTTGTAAGTTAAACATGGGTAGGCATGTCCGTAGAGTTTATCCAGATGATAATTTACATGTTAATGATCAAGGAAAACCAAGGCTGCCGCTGAGGTTATTTGAATATCATCACAATATTTTGCAGATTCATAAGGAAATGGGACACAAGATAATTACTTTCATAACTCCTAATGCCTATGCCGAAGCGAAACAAAAAATATAAACTTGTTGATAAATATGCAACATCACCCAGAAAAAATATATGAACATGTCTACACGGGTATATCAACGTCGACGTCTAAAAGACCTCATAAAGATTGCAGAGCAGCTCATATCAGACCCGAGTCTAGCTACTGTGGAACGAATTCTCTTTATGATATTCCATGAATAGGCTTTCATTCACTTTCAAATACGCTGGTACCTACCCTCAGTAACTTCACAGAGATACCGCTGCTGCCTCATTCCGTTGAAAGGTCTTGCAACATACGTGCTAACTCTTATCTTTTATGGAGATTAACCCTTCAGCTGTCACATGTTCATGAACTTATAACACTTTCTTGGTGACTTCAAATGAAAGCCTACAACTAATGTATGTGAACGGTACATGTCATAAGGC
>NW_020871022.1:836966-869466 GCF_003789085.1 Penaeus vannamei | reverse complement strand
GAGAGAGAGAGAGAGAGAGAGAGAGAGAGAGAGAGAGAGAGAGAGAGAGAGAGAGAGAGAGAGGAAATAAAAAAGAAAAAGAAATGAGAATTATAAATTACCAACAAACACATAAATAGCAGCAATTTAATAGGAGAAAATTAGGACCACCTCGTTAAAAGAAGAAAGAAAAAAGAGAAAGAAAAAGAAAGAAAGAAAAGAAAATAAATAAAGAAAGAAAAGAAAAGAAAAAAATAAATGTATGTATATACATATAAATATACATATATACATACATCTATTTGCACAAACCGGAACACATATGCTTAAGACATGGATAATAAAGAACGAGGATTATACACAGGCGAACGAGGGAAAGACCGAAAGATACGAGAATGAAGACGAACTCGAACATAAGAAAAAGAGGGGAAAGGAGAGGAGGGGAAATGAGAGAAGTGGCAAGTGAGGGGAAGGAGGGCGGGGCGTGGAAGACTGAGGTGGGCGGGGACGTGGTTACGGACGAGGAAATATGCAAAGGAGGTGGAGAGGAAGTGAAGGATGAATGAAGGAGGGGGGAAGAGGGTAGGTGAGATGGGCTAGGGAGGAAGGAGTGGAAGGGAATGAAAGAGAAGGTGGGGAAAGTAAGAGAGAGAGGAATATAGATATGGAAGAGGAGGAGGAGGAGGAGAGGAGAAGAAGAAAGAGAGAAGAAGAAGAAGAAGAGAGAAGAAGAAGCGGCGGAAGAAGAGAAAGAAGAAGAAAAACAAGAACATGAAGAAAGAAGAATAAGAAGTTAAAGAAGAACCGCCATAATCATAATAAAAGCAATGATAAAAGAATAAAGAAGAAAACGAAGAAGACGGAACACAGAGAGAGAGCCCGATAAAGACGAACCCAGAGACGAAAGAGGAGAGAATTTCGAGGATTAGGAAGAAGAGGTTTAATAACAAGAGGTATATTTGCCTACCTTGACATCGGAGCCCGGAATCCTCTTGAAAGACTGTTGGCAACGCACGTGGTGAAAGTGGAGGGGCTAAAACTCTTACGCTCTTCCCAGTCTTATCATTTGTCAGTCTTTCGGTCTGGCAGTCTTGTCGTTTGTCAGTCTTTCGGTCTGGCAGTCTTGTCGTTTGTCAGTCTTGTCTCTGGGTCTTCAGGTCAGTCAGTCTTGTCGTAGTCTTTTAGTCTTGCTGGGCTGTAGGGTCTAGTAGTCTCTCGTCTTGTGTCAGTCTTTTAGTTTTATCTTTTGATAGTCTTTCAATCAGATATTCAGATATTCAGTCTTGCCATGTGTCAGTCTTCCAGTTTTATCTTTTGTTAGTCTTCCAGTCTTTCAGTCTTATATTTTGTCAGTCTTGTTGTTTGTTAGTCTTCCAGTCTTATCGTTTGCCAGTCTTTCAGTATTATTTTTGTTGGTCTTTCAGTCTTTCTATCTCATCGTTTGTTAGTCTCAGTTTTGTCGTTTTTATGTCTTCTACTCTTATCATTTGTCTGTCCTTCGTTCTTATCATTTACTCGTCTCCCAGTTTTATCGTTTGTCTGTCTTGTCATGTTGTTTAAGGTGCCATTTCAATTCGTGTGTTTTTTAATGTCTATCTTTTTCTTTGAGTGACTTTCGGTCTCTGTTTCTGCATTTTCTTTTTTCTTTGTCGTTTTAAGTCAAATATCAAATCTCTTAATTTCTCTCTCTCTCTTTGTTTTTTTTTTTTTTTTTTCGTTCAATATTTTTTTTCACCCGATTCCTCATCCTCGTTTTATCCCTATTTTCAAACCTTATCATTTTTACGGTTCTATTCTATTTTATTCTATTACTATATCATGGTCTATGGTCTTTGGCTGTGTTTCTTCCTTTTTCGATTTTTTTTTACTATTTTTATTCCTTTCGTTTTCTGGTCATCTAATCTTCCAGTCAATAAATCTTACTGTCATCCGGTCCTTCAGTCTTTAAATCTTCCCGTTTTCTTGCGAGAATGAGGTAATTCAGGATTCTTTGCCAGTTGTCGATTCCACAGTTGTCACGGCTAAATGCTAGTCAATTACTAAATGTGTTCATTCAGTGGCTTGACTTGCGGAACACTCTGACTTGTCAGTGCAGTATTTTTATCGATGAATCATATTTAAATACATTAACTTATTTTTACGCACGCACACGCACACGCACACACACACACACAACACACACACACACAACACACACACACACACGACTGCTCTTCTTTGCAAGGCTGTGTGCTTGTAAATGTGGCGCGCACTCGCTTGCATTGGTGCCTGCATGCACGTATCTGTATTCATGACTTGAACATCCTCGTAAGGCGTTTAAATATCAATCATAATATTCATCCGAAAAGCACAAAGCTCTCCCTTTGAACTTTACTCCATCTCGGGACAAAGCGCTCCCAGTTACGGCCGCCATGCATAAAAAGCGAGGGCGAAATCTTACGAGCATTTTGCGAGTTTAGGAGATTCGCTTCCCGGGCGTCCCGTCGGAGCAAGACTGGGGATACGAATCGCGAAAAATTACAAGAATAAAACAAGAGAAATGAACAAACACTCTTTCATTCAACATTTACAAACTTTGGATAAGAAAGTTAGCTAGACGCTTGGTGAACTACCTTAGTTGTTCTGAAGTTACGAAATAAAGACAAAGGCATTTACATGAACAGAACTTAGGTCTTTCCTGAATGGCAGAGAATTCGCTAGATACCGCTGGAGCGCGCTAACTCCCGGCAAATCACAGCAATTTGGAACAATTAGCTGCTAGTTGAAGCAATCTAATAACAGCAGAACAAACAGAACACAAATAGCAGAATGAACACGACGGTGACGGACAGACACCCCCCCCCAGCCAAAGACAACTGTCTGTCTCCGGCGCGCGTCTTTTCCCCAAGGAAAAGCCCCCCCCCCCCTCTCTCTCTCCCGGCGACAGCGGTTTTTCTCTTATGAATGACTGCTCGTCCTTCCCATAATCGACAGTTGGCACCTCTCGTGAATGACCGCTCGTAACCGGTGAGGGACGGCTGGCACTCCTGCTGAATGACCCCCGTACTTCTCAAGAACGACTTTTCGTACCCTCGACACCGCCCGACGGTAATTCCTGCAAACGAGAATTAGTTTTGCAAATTCAAATTTCCTTTGACACCCTCGGAGGAAAAAGGAGGGAGAAAATCCAACTCAAGATTCCAACTCGGTGGGAATGCAATCGCATCACCAACCAAACGACACTTTATATCTATCTATCTATCTATCTATCTATCTATCTATCTATCTATATATATATATATATATATATATATACATATAGGATATATCTACATAAATACACATATATAACAGCACACACACACACACACACACACACACACACACACACACACACACAACACATACATATATATATATATATATATATATATATATATATATATATATATATATATTAATTATATATATATATATATATATATATATATATATATATATATATATATATACTATATATATATATATATATATTATATATATATATATATATATATATATATATCACACACACATATATATGTAAGTGTATGTATATATACACCACAATACACATACATACGCATACATATAAATATATCTATATATATTTTTTCTATTTTTTCTTCATACAGTGATCATCCATCTACACGCCCATAAACCCCAAGAGGACTCTCCCCCCCCCCCGCACTCCTTCCCCAACGCCACCAATCCACCTGCAACCCGCCGGTCGCCCCCATCGCCCGAAACGCAAACAAACACCATCATTCCGGGGATGCAAAATGGCTGAAAAATTTCGTTCATTTTCCTCCGCGACGCCACGAAGCAAGCCCGCGCTCCCTGGCTGACATCAAACATGAACACCTACTATTGTTCTTAACGAGCACAACAGCTGAAATAGATTTACACGCGGGTGGCAACACAGGAACAATACGGCGAGATATCTTAGGGCCACCACCACAAAACAAAACGATTTCCTTGCTGGGCATTTTTCCCTTGATTAATGTTTCTCTTTCTTTCTTCTTTTTTTTTGTTTAATTCTTATTCTTTTTCCTCTCCCTTCTTTTTATTCTCGAGTTCTTTTTTGTTTTGTTTTTCTTCCTTCGGGGGAAACAAAGGCCTGACTATGACTGGCCCGTGTTCACGAATAGGCCCGGGACTAAGGGTGTCAGGTGTCCGCCAGAATTTCCATTTTCTTAAGGTAAGGTAGATCCCATTTTCTTTTTTTGCTTCCATGAGAGACTATTTCTTTTTTGTTCGTGTTCGTGTAAAAAGAAAAGATACGCGAATCGGATATTTTTTCTTGGGTGTGAAAAACGAAAATCAGGGAAGGAGATAAGGAGGAAATAGCGATTTTTTTTCAAATAAGTTTACCATCACCTTCTAAAAAATCTGGCTGGCTGATACAATTTCATAAATTACATCTATCTTATCACCGAATACATGCTACTCAATATTCCCCACAAAGAAAGATCAATTTTCAAATTACACTTTATCCCATTTCCTTCCCCGGGGGACAGCCAGCTCTCAAAACCCCGCCATGTCTGGAGTCTCTAGTTGGTAAAGCACAATTTACAATATGGAGGCGAAAGCGGGCTCTATACAACACTGTGGAAGATCCATTGTCAAGATTAAGGAACCATTACCTTATAATAGATAGAGCGGTGTATAGCTTTTGTGACCATATGAAGGCTGGGTTTTTAAGAAAATGTCTTGGTCATACTCTAAGGTCTTTTCTCTCCGTCTTTCACTGTCCAGGCCACCACTGGACTACTCAGGCTGGTTGAATGTTTCCACCTAACAGGAGTTTTGAGAACCTTGGAGTCGGTCTCCTTTGTTAAGATCTCAGGTGAACGCTCCACTGGCTCTGGCAACTGTTTCAAAATCTGGTGTTATTCTTCAAACGGATTTTCTAAATTATGTTTATATTTTACTTCCTGTTATTTTGTTTCCTCTTTTTTTCTAGGCAGTATTTCAAATATGCATAATATTTACACCGTGTGCTTTCCACGCTAAAACGTCTTAAACAAATATAGTCTCTAGAAGCAAACGTAACACAAGTCCATGTTTATGCTACTGTGAAACCCAAAATTCCTAGAACCTTATTTTTAGCGGTTGTACAATTCTGCCTCAGAAGGCACGTCAGTTATGTTTATGTGGTCCCTTTATGGGGCTACTTATGTACGTAACTGCCCGTGCGTCTCCCATTGTGTTTCGCCGCCACTGTGTCTTGCGATAAGCACTCCCTCCCTCCTTCTGACCTTGCGTTGAATGCAACATCTCTTATAAATGATCCTCTGCTTTTTAGTCTCCCCGCCCCCCTGCTTACCTCCTCCCTTCCCCCCATTTTCCTCTCTGAAAACACAGTCAACTGCTAGTTTAACATGTGTGCATAATGAGGCCGTTTTATTTCGACGTGAATGGCGTGCTCTCCTCGCCCTTCCCTCCTCGTGCAGCTCGGTCCCCGCACCGCGCAATGCCCGCTCATGGTAACGCTTTCGTTTTTCGTTTCGCACAGTCGCGCGCTCCCTTCGGAGTATACCGTGCCTCCTGTGTGTTCTGTGTACCTTTACGTTCACAAACTCCGTGTGTGTTTCTAATCAAACTGCAGTGTGTTGTGTGCCGTCCTCACAATGCCGCTCCCCCTCTTCCCTTCCTCCCCCCTCCCCCCGTTCACTCTCCCGTCGCCCCTTCTGGCGCAGTGTCTCCTGTTCCCTCCCACCTGCCAGACGCAATGCCACGTGTCTGCCTGTAGTCTGTGTCAGATCTTTGCTGGTGGCACTGCATCCTCCGGTGTCGCCGAGAGCCAGGCACTGATGATAGCCGGGGGAGAGAGACGGAAGGAGAGCAGCAGGGAGAGAGGGGGCGGGGAGAGATAAAGGGAAGAGAGAAGACGGGAAGAGGGAGAGTGACAGAGGAAGCAGGGAGCTGGGTAGAGAGAGAAAGAGAGACGGGACATGGGAAGGGGAAGAGAGAGAAAGAGAGACGGGACATGGAAGGGGAAGAAAGAGAGAGGAAAATAGTGGGAGTAGGGAAGGAGAGGGAGAGAGATAGAGGAAACAGGGAGGGGGGGGGCAGGTGGTGGGCACTTGCTCGGCCTTGTCCGCCCGCCGGGAAAGATATGCTTCACTGAGCTGTCCACGGAGAGGGGAGCTGGAATGAGAGAGGGGAAGAGAAGGGGAGGGAGGAGATGGAAAGGGGTGGAGGGGGAGGGGAATTAAGGGGAGGGAAGGGAGAGGAATGGAGGGGGAAACGAAGGGATGGAAGGAGAGGGGATGGGAGAAGATGGGAGAGGGAAGGGAGGAAATGGGAGGGGATGGAAGGGAGGAAGGAGATGGGGATGGGAGATGGGAGGGGAAGGGAGGAAATGGGAGGGGAAGGGTAGTGGGAAGCGATGGGAAAGGGAGGGGAGGGAGTGAGGGAAGGGAGGGGATGGAGGTGAGGGAAGGGGAGGGAGGGGATGGGAGGTGAGGGAGGGAGGGAGGGATAGAAGGAAAGGAAGGTGTAGCAAGAAAGAGAGAGAAGACGGGAGGGAGAAATATTTTGATAATAGAAACGGAAGCAAAAGCAGAAAACGGAAGTAAAAGTAGAAAACGAAAGCAAAAGTAGAGACCCATTCCCAATCGAGATGAAATAGGCCTAGACGTCAATTACCACCGGAATGGGACAGACAATGGCTAAAAAAAAGAAAGAAACACTCAAAGACAATAGAGAGGGGGGAAGAGAGGGAGAGAGAGAGACAGAGAAGAGAGAGAGAGAGAGGAGAGAGAGAGAGAGAGAGAGAGAAGAGAGAGAGAGAGAGAGAGAGAGAGAGAGAGAGAGAGAGAGAGAGAGGAGAGAGAGAGAGAGAGAGAGAGAGAGAGAGAGAGAGAGAGAGAGAGAGAGAGAGAGAGAGAGAGAGAGAGAGAGAGAGAGAGAGAGAGAGAGAGAGAGAGAGAGAGAAGAGAAAGAGAGAAGAGAGAGAGAGAGAAGAGAGAGAGAGAGAGAGAGAGAAGAGAGAAAGAGAAGAGAGAGAGAGAGAGAGAGAGAGAGAGAGAGAGAGAAGAGAAAGAGAAAGAAAAGAGAAGAGAAGAGAAAGAGAAGAGAAGAAGAGGAGAAGAAGAGAAAGAGAAAGAGAGAGAAGAGGAAGAAAGAGAAAGAGAAAAGAAAGAAAAAAGAAAGAGAAAAGAAAGAGAAAGGAGAAAGAGAAAGAAGAAAGAGAAAAGAAAGAGAAAGAGAAGAGAAAAGAGAGAAGAAAGAGAAAGAGAAAGAGAAAGAGAAAGAGAAGGAGAAAGAGAAAAAGAGAGAGAGAAAGAGAAAGAAGAAAGAGAAAGAGAAAGAGAAAGAAGAGAAAGAAAGAGAAGAGAGAGAGAAGAAATTAAAAAAACGAATAAATTAATTTTATAAGGATTAAGGATTAATAGCGAGCTGGAGAACTGCCATCAACACCCAGAACAAAAGATCCCTAATCAGCCTCTGTCGCTGTTCTTTCGAGTTTCCAGACGAGGATTGGGAATAACGATGCTTTAAAAGAAAAAAAATAAATCGGATGAAAAGGAAAAAAAAAAAGAAAAAAAGTGAATAATTTATCGGAAAGGTTCAGTATTTCGTGCCTTTGAGGGTGGGAATTGGGAAGGGTGTTGAGGGGTTAAAGGAGGCAGGGGCGGTGCGGGGAAGTGGGAAGGGGGGAAGGTTGGGGTAAGGGGAATGGGGGTGGGCGAAGAGAGACGCCGTGGGGAAGAGAGAAGGTTGGAAGGGGGATAGGGCAAGGGGACAGTGTGGATGGCGAAAGGGGAAGGGGCCGGAGTGTGGTTGCTGGAAGCGGGGAAGGGCGTGGGGGAAGAGAGATAGGGGAAGGGGAAGGCGAGCAGGAGGCGAGCGGGGAAGGAGAGAGAAGTGAGGGGAGAGGGAGAGAGGGGGAAGAGGATTAGGTAGAAGCGTGAAGGAGGGAGGCAGGACTTTGGGAAGGGTTTAGTGGTTGAGGCCAGGAAGAAGGCGTGACAGCGGGTGGGGACTGAGGAAGACGAGAGTATGAAGATGAAAGCGATGGAAAAAATCCGAGGGAGAAAGATAAGAAAGAAAAAGGAAACACATCGTGAATGGGATATGCTGTTTGTGCGAGTGAGGATGGAAGAAAGTAATATCAAGAAGCAAGAGACTAAGGTTAGATAGAAGGAGATAGATAGTTACAGAGAATTGATATAAAAGGAGCACGAGAGACAAACGAAAGAGCGAGATAGTCGTGTGAAGAGAAGGAGGAGATAGAGAGGAGAACGAGAGACGATGACGGAGACGAGAGAGGAGAGAGAACGAGAGACGAGGAGAGAGAAGAGAAGGAGAGAGGAGAGAATGATGGAGAAGATGAGAGACGGGAGAGATGTGAGAGGAGAAGAGAGAAAGGTAAAGAAATGAGGAAAAAGATAGAAAGCAAGAAAAAGAGAAGCAGAGAAAAGTATAAAAAAGAAAAAAAAAAAAGAGGGGAGAAGCAGGAAAGGCAAAAAAAATAAATATAGAAGAAAAACACAAAAGAAAAATATAAAACGCCCGTCACGTAAGAACTACGAAGGCCGTTATCATAGCTAGGCGCATGAAAAGTATCAATTCGAAGGCGAAGGAGGAGGGCGAAACCTCACTCCACTCGGGCCGAACGGTAGGATCGCTAGGAATGCTACGATTGGCTAGGGAAGGACACAAGAGGATCGGGAATGTCCGAGACACACAGGCAACAGAGGGGAAAGAGGGTGTGAGGGGTAGGGAGTCAGCCCGGCACCGCGAGTGACAAGTAAATGGTCGAGGAGAGTAAATGTCGTCGGAAGGGGAAATGGCGTATGCCGGGATGATAAAGAATGTTGGAGAGCATGCAAGAGAGAGGATAGAGGAGAAGCGGCGGAGGGAGGGGGGGAGCGAATATAGTGAGTTAAAAGGGAGTAGCGAGAAAAAAAAAGAAGAGGGAGACGAGAAAGTGCAGCAGGAAAAGATGAGAAAATAACCGAAAACATGTTCGCTAATACTATATTGGTGAGAATGAAAGAAAAAGGGGGAAAAACATTCAAACAAAAAAAGCGGAAATAATAAATAAAAATAAATACAAAAAAATAACGGATAAAGCCAACCAAAAAAGCGAAAAAAAAAAAACGAAAACAAAAAAACGGAAAGCCCAAAACAAAAAAGCGAAAAAAAAAACGAAACAAAAAAACGGAAAGCCAGAAATGTAGAGAGCGAAATCGCGGAGAGACAAACAACGGGGGATTCAAAGCACGACATCTCCCACACATTAACTCGCAGACAGAGATAACGTGATAGCGGTCGAGGCGCGGCAATCTGTAGGATGGCGGATGCTGGGCTACCTGCGACGTGGGACGTAGGCCCTGAGGTGGCAGAGGCGTGCGGGAGATAAGCCGTCGGATGCTGCATGTGGGATTTAGCACGTGAAGAGGCGAACGTAGTGTAGGTAGAATGCGAAGGAAGAGAAAGCGTAGGAGGTACAGATATAGATATTTATGATGTATGCGTGTGTCGTATTTGCATGCATGTCTATATATATCTATATCTGTATGCGCTGTGGGCGTGTACGTCGGCATGTACGTGGGCCTGCGCTTGTATATGTATGTACGTGTGCCTGAATGTGAGTGTACGTATCTACATATGCAGGTGTCGTGGGCGGAAGGGGAAGAAAAGGGGAAAGATCATCATACACATAGGATTCTAGACGTAGGAGATAAACGAAGGATGCTGTCTCTAGGATCCAGCACATGGAAAAACGATGAAAAGAGGGCACTGAAGGCTGTGTAAAGGGGAAGGTAGAAAGGAGGAGGGAGAGGAGGAGGAGGAGGAGGAGGAGGAGGAGAGGAGGAGGAGGAGGAAGAAGAGGAAGAAGAAGAAGAAGAAGAAGAAGAAGAAGAAGAAGAAGAAGAAGAAGAGAAGAAGAAGAGAAGAAGAAGAAGAAGAAGAAGAAGAAGAAGAAGAAGAAGAAGAAGAAGAAGAAGAAGAAGAAGAAGAAAGAAGAAGAAGAAGAGAAGGTAGGAGGTAGAGGAAGAAAGGAGGAGGGAAGGAAAAGGAGGAAAAGAAAGGGGATGGAAGGAGAGAATAGAAAGAGAGAGAGAGGGAGAGAAGGAGATGGGAGGAGAGATGGGGGAACAACACGAGAGGAGGAGGAGAAGAGGAAGAAAAAAAAAAGAAAAAAAAAAAAAGCAGTAGGAGGACGACGACGAGTAGAAGGAGCAGAAGCAGAAGAAGAAGCAGAAGAAGAAGAAAGGAGGAAGAGGAGGAGGAAGAAGGAGAGGGGGTTGCTTGGTTGTTCAGCTTTTGTGCGAGTGTCACAGTGCTGGTCGGCGTGGCACAATAATGTCACACAAAAGACGAACAATTTCCAAGGTCCAGGGTTGTCCTGCGGCAGAAAACAGCAGGAAAATAGCGGGCTTTCTTTAATGGATATGAAACAGTGGTGGAAATGCATGCAAGACGGTTTCTCCTGGGGGGAGGAAGAGGAGGAGGAAGAGGAGGAGATGAAGGAGGAAGAGGAGGAGAAGAAGGTTGATGGAGAGGAGGAGGAGGAGGAGGAGGAGGAGGAGGAGGAGGAGGAGGAGGAGGAGGAGGAGAAGAGGAGGAAGAGGAGGAGGAAGAAGATGGGGAGGAGGAGAGGAAGAGGAGAAGAAGGGATGGGAATGGTGGTGGGGAGGAGGATGCAGGAGGAGGGAAGAGATGAATGATGGAGGAGGATGAAGAGGAGATGGGGGAAGAGGAGAAGACAGACGGGGGGGAGAAGCAAGAGGAGAAGAAAAGATGAGGGGGAGAAGAAGGAAGAGCGAAAGATGAGGGAAAGATGAAGTATACGAAGAGGAAGAAGATGGTATATGAGGATCATGAAGAAGACAAGGAATTCTTGGGGGAGGAAATGAGGAGGTAGAGCAGGAGAAGGTGGAGGGGGAGGGAAGCAGGATGAGGATGAAGGGGAGGAAGAAGATGAAGAGGATGAAGAGGAAGAAAAGGATGAGGAGGATGAAGAGGTGGAGAGGAGGAGGAGGAGGAGGAGGAGGAGGAGGAGGAGGAGGAGGAAGATAAAGAGGATTAGGACTGGGAGGAGTATTACGTTGATGACAATGATGATGACCTTGATCTGGTGATGATGATTAGAACTAAGCGGGTGGACGGGGAAGTAAAATATAAATATATCATAACAAATAAAAGAAACAGAACAGATAGTGAAAAAAGAGAAAAAGACAAAAAAAGGAAGACAGACGTACATAGATCCGGAAATGAAATACAAATTGCTAACGGGAGGCACATCCATCTATCCTTGCATGTATGTATGCATATCCTGTGTATACGTATACATGTATGCGCATACATGTATGTTCAAGTATTTGCCTAATATTTGAGCTTCCTGGCACGCAGCGGAGAGCCATGTTTAACTGGCTAATAAAATGACTGTCTTGGTGGAACGGCGGCACGACGGAATGAACGGCGGGAATAGGGAACGGAAGGACCGACGGAATGAACGGCGGGACGGAGCAATGATGGAATGAACGGCGGGAGCGGAAGAAATGACAGATGAACGGCGTGGGAATACGGAACGGAAGCACGACGGAATGAACGGCGGGAACGGAGGACCGACGGAATGAACGGCGGGAATGCGGAACGGAACACAAATTGAGAAATAATACAACCATTGCAACGGCTTCTCTCGTACGAAAGAGGCGATTAGCTTGCGTAATGAGCCGGAAAGTGAATACCATTTCTAATTACTTATTATATGTTTGATTATTTTTGTGGAATGCGGGAAAGGCAAAGGGTATTTGGATAGAGAGGAAGAGGGAGAGAGGGAGGGAGGGAGGGAGGGAGGGAGGAAGGGAGAAAGGGAGAAAGAGAGGGAGCTGGAGGAAGGGAGGGAGAAAGAGAGGAAGGGAGAAGGAGAGAAAGAGAAGGGAGTGAAAGAGAGAGAGAGAGAGAGAGAGAAGAGAGAGAGAGAGCAAGAGAGAGAGCGAGAGAGAGCGAGCCGAGAGCGAGAACGAGAGCGAGAGCGAGAGCGAGAGCGAGAGCGAGAGAGAGAGAGAGAGAAAGAGAGAGAGAAGAGAGAGAGAGAGAGAGAGAGAGAGAGAGGAGAGAGAGAGAGAGAGAGAGAGAGAGAGAGAGAGAAGAGAGAGAGAGAGAGAGAGAGAGAGAGAGAGAGAGAGAGAGAGAGAGAGAAGAGAGAGAGAAGGGGGGGCGGGAAGGAAAGGAAAAGGAGGGAGTGAGAGACGGTGTAATCATCAACATTAGGGTTCAAGATTGGAGTAATTATGGCACTTACCCGACCTGTTATTCGATCTCTCTCTCTCTCTCTCTCTTTCCCCCTCCTCTCTCTTTTTCTCCCCCCCTCCTTTACCTTTCTCTCTCGCTCTACCCACCTTCTTATCCCTCCAACTTCCCTCTCTGCCTATCTGTCCCTCTCCATCTCTCTGTCCCTCTCCATCCTCTCCCCCCTTCTACCTCTCCTCTCTCTCTCCTTCTTATCTCCCTTTCCTTCTCCTCTCTCTCTCCTTCTCTATCTCCTTTCCTTCTCTCTCTCTTCTTCTTCTCTATCTCCCTTTCCTTCTCTCTCTCTCTCTCCTTCTCTATCTCCCTTTCCTTCTCTCTCTCTCTCTCCTTCTCTATCCTTTCTCCCTCTCTCCTCTCTATCCTTTCTCCCTCTCTCCTTCTCTCTCCCTTTCTCCCTCTCTCCCTTTCCTCCCTCACTCCGCCCTCCACAGCGTCGAAACCTAGGCCGCCGCAGGGAACTAGTTACGTAACCAAGGCTTTCTGATAACCCTTTCTGAGGCAGTCTGACCGTGAACAATGACCTGCAGCTGTAGACAGTCAGGTGAACGCGCGGCTTAGTGAACACATTCACTGCTGTTTCTTGATGGAGTGTTCAGGTTATTTCATTTGTGTGCAACATAATACATAAATAAATGCATATACATATATACAGACATACATATATACATTCATATATTCATCAACCAATAAAAGAATATACATATGTACTTATATATATTGTGTGTATGTGTGTGTATGTTGTATGTATGTATATATGTATGTGTATGTATGTGTGTGTGTGTGTGTGTGTGTGTGTGTGTGTGTGTGTGTGTGTGTGTGTGTGTGTGTGTGTGTGTGTGTGTGTGTGTGTGTGTGTGTGTGTGTGTGTGTGTGTGTTTATTCCTTCCTTTTATCTATTCTACTTTTATCATCTCTATTTTCGAAGAAGGGGGGAAAAATTCATTCCTCTTTCCTCTTCCTCTCTGTTCTTCCTCTTCCCTGACCCAAAAAAAAAAAGAAAACAGAAATGAGAACAAACAAAAACAAAAATAAAAGTGGTAGTTCCGTAGGTCAACACAAAGGTGAGAATAGGGTCAAGTGGAGATTGATAGGAAACGGAGAGGGTTGCGCTGGGTTGGGGGGAGGGGGTAGGGAAACGGAAGGAAAGGGGTAAGGGAAACAGGGGAAGGGAGGAAGGGAAACGGAGAAGGGAGGGGTTAAGGGAACAAGAGGAAGGAGGGTAAGGAAAACGAGTGGAAGGGAAGGGTTAAGGGAACAGGAGGAAGGTTTTGAAGGGAAATGGGGGAAGGGTGGTAGGGGAAATAGAGAAAGGGGGGAAGGGAAACAGGGGTAATGGGGGGGAGGGAACCCATTGGGGCGGGAGGACAGGAATTGCGATCTAGGGAGAGAAAGAAAAAAAAAGAGAAAAGAGAAAGCGAGAGAAATCGAAAAATAAATACACTTCAGTAAAAATAACGTTTCTAAAAATACAAAGCCAATATCACGACAAATGTTAATCCTTTCCGTACAGCCATTCTAATTAACAGAGAAACGAAATCTCCCGTATTATGGTTTTTATGAGTCAAGAAAACAAAAGTTAAATGTAAGTATAATACAGGCAAGTGAAATAGATACTCCATTTAATTAGCATACAAGGGAAAAATGGTCTCATTAAAGTTAAGTAACAGATTTTAATACCAAACGGTAGTTGTACGTAAAATAGATAAATAGAAATAAATGCAAATAAAAAAGACATTCAGAATTTTCATCCAAGCAATAAATTTCAAGCTTGATATAAATCTACCTGCATGACATTTCCATGATAAAACATGCGTTGCAATCATAAAATGCATGACATTTGATGCATGTTGCAACTTATGTTCACTTGAGGCGGGGGAGCTACGTAGACGCAAAGGTCATAAACTATAATAAAGAAGATGAGACAAGGGAAAGCGATAGATAGATAGATGTAGATACAAAAATGATTAAATAGATTTAGAGAGGAGAAAGGAATTAAGGGCGAGAATAAATGGAGGGGGAGAATAAGGAGAAAGAAGGGGAATGGATGAGAGAGGGAGAAAGAGAGGGAGAGAGAGGGAAAGTGAGAGGGAGAAGAGAGAAAGGGGAAAGGGAGAGGGAGAGGAAAGGGAAGAAAAAGGAGGGAGAAGGAGAAGGAAAGAGAGAGAGAGAGAGGAGAGCAAGAGGGAGAAAGAAGGAAGCGAAGAGAAAGAGCGACAAAGCGAGGACGAGAGAGAGAGAGGGCAGATAAAAATAAAGCAAAGTTCAAAGATATATCCAGACATATACATTTTTTCATCGTGATAGTAAATACAAGGGGTCACAACAATATGCAGATGTCAAGGGTTCATAATCGTTGTGAAACTAACTCGTAAATCTACCAACAGCTTTTAAAAGAAAATTGGTGTCTTAGCAAACCCTCTTTCCATATGACACTGACATTGATTTTGAATTTGATTCTTACCACGAACACGGATCTATTTCGATACGATTCGCTAATCAACTTGTAACTGGGCAACCAATCGATACATTTTCATCACAATAGCAACTTTTCACAAAATCCTACTGATTAAAGTAATAAAGAAACCCGCAATGAATCAATAAGAATGCACACACACACACAAACAAACAAATCTAAAAGTCCCAATAGTTGAAAAAAATGAAAATAAAGATACTTTCTTGCATATATTTAACCAAAGAAAATGCCTCCCCCCCATCCTCGATATTTCAAAACAACAGGACTTAACCATACGAGATCCTCCCTCACTATGGGGTCAAGGTAAAAAAAAAAAAACGGCACATGACTGAGTGGAAATGGCGACCGAACTTCTACAACTTACCTAAGTTACACAGGCAGCGGAAAATTGGATGGGGGGAGGGGGGAGGGGGAGTTGCTTGAACATTTGAGTACAGCGAAGAAGGGGGAGAGAGAGAGAGGAGAGAGAGAGAGAGAGAGAGAGGAGAGGAGAGAGAGAGGAGGAAGAGAGAGAGGAGAGAGAGAGGAAGAGAGAGGAGAGAGAGAGGAGGAGAGAGGAAGAGAGAGGAGGAAGAGAGAGGAGGAAGAGAGAGGAGGAAGAGAGAGGAGGGAGGGAGGGAGGGAGGGAGGAGAGAGAGAGAGAGAGAGAGAGAGAGAGAGAGAGAGAGAGAGAGAGAGAGAGAGAGAGAAGAGAGAGAGAGAGAGAGAGAGAGAGAGAGAGAGAGAGAGAGAGAGAGACAGAGACAGAGAGTATGTAGGGAGCGAATGAAACGTTGATAGAGATGAGAGGGAGGAGGAGGAGGATGGAGAAAATGAGAAAATAGGAAGGGGAAAAGATAGACAAAATGAGGAGATAGGAAGGATGAGTGAGAAATAGAGCGAGAGAAAGGGGGATGTACATGAGGGAAAAAAAAAACTTAGCAGAGATGAAGACAGCTGGAACACGGAGAAAGAGAAAGAAAAATGAAGTAAATTAAGTGACAGAAGTAAGGAGCGGAGGAGGATGGGGGAGAAGTAACAGAGGAAGAGAAAATAAGTGACAGAAATGAAGAAACGGGAAGTGAGGAGAGAAGAAGTGACAGGCCAGGCCATGGAAAAGATGCTGGATATGAGAGATGAGATTATGAGTGAGAAAGAGGAGTTACAGAGGTGGAAAATGAGATAAATAAGGAGGCAGATGACGAGAAAATGAGAAATCCAGAAAGAGGAATCCACAGCTTGAGTGGAGGACATAGAACAAGTGAGCGAAAGAAGGAAAGAAGGAAATGGAAATGAGAGGAACATGGGAGAAGAGAAGAGATGAAAGAGAGAAAAAGAAAGAAGAAAAAAGATGAAAGGAACGGGAATAAGAGAAGACATCAAGAAAGTTGAGAAAGAAGGGAGAGGGGAGTCGATAAAAGAGAGGGGAGGAGAGAGAGAAGAGAGGAAAGGGAAGGGAAAAAAGAGAAGAGGAGAGAAAAGGAAACAAACGACGAGAGAAGAAAGAGGGAAAAACGAAAGAAAGGAGAGAAGAGAAGAGGGGACATCAATTAAAGGGGAGAGAAAGAGAAGAAAGAAGAAAGCAGAGAAATTAGAAGAGAAAAGAAAGAGAAAGGAGACAAAAAACGAAAGGAAGTAGAGGAGAGAGAAACAAATCAAAAGGGAAAAAACGAGAAACTAAATAAGAAAACAGAGAAAAGAGATAAAAAAGGGCAGAGAGAAAAAAAATGCAAGAGAAGGAAGCAGAGATGGGAAAGAGAAATAGGAAATGAGACGCAACCAAATAAAGTAGAAAAAGAGAAGATAGATAAAAAAAAGAGAGAGAAAAGAGACGAAACCCAAAATAAAAAATCAGAAGAAAGATAAGAAAAAAGGAGGAAGCCAAAAAACGAGACAAGACCCAAAAAATAAAAAAGCACAAGAGAAAAAATAATAATAAAAAAGGAGAGAGAAAGAGAAAAAGAGATGAAACCCAAGAAAAGAAAGTAGAAAGAAGGGCAGACGAAGGCAAGAGGTAGAGGCGACCCAAGCAAATACGATCACCAGTGTTGACCAAAAAGCTTTCTGCACTCCTCCACGGGGTCTTGCTGGCGCGGCTTAACTGACGGGGGAGTTGGAGTGGCTTAACCTTCACCCACTCAGGGCGTAAAAAAAAAGGGGGTATCGCGGCCGGTTCTTGACACCCGACGCGAAATTGGCGCTGGGAGGGAGAGGGGGATGGGAGGAGGGGGGGATGGGAAGGAGGGGGATGGGTGGAGGGGATGGGGAGGAGGGTGGAGGGAGGATAGGAGGGAAGGTGGGGATGGGAGAGGGGAGGGAGGGGAAGGTTGGGAGAAGGGAGGAGAAGGGGAGATAGGGAGGAGGAGGGGGCGAGATGGGAGGGAGGGAGGGAAGAGGGAGTGATGAGGAGGAGAGGGATGGGATGAGGGAGTGATGAGTAGGAGGAGAGGAATGGGATGAGGGGAAGAGGAGAGGATGGGATGAGGAAGAGGGGATGGAGGGGGAGGAGGTAGGAGGGAGGGATGGAAGAGGGGAGGAAGGATGAGGGAGAGGGAGGGGAGAATGGGTAAGGGGGGAGGGAGGAGGGATGGATAAAGGAGGAGGAGGGAAGGATGAGTAGAGGGGAAGGGGAGGAGGAAGGGATAGGTAAAGGGGAGGAAGGAATAATGGGTAGAGGGAAGGAGGGAAGGGATGTGTAGAGGGAGAGGATGGACAAGGAGGCCTGGAGGGGCTGGGCCGTGGAGCGATAAGGGGAAAGGGGTAAAGGGAGGGTATAAGTGTGCGTTGTGGAGGGCAGGGGCTTGGGGGAGGGTTGGGGGAAGGGCAGAGTTTGGGTAAGGGGAGATGGGCTGAAGGGATGGCGGGGGGGGGGGGTATGATAAAACAAAGTGACTTTGGCAATTAACTGTCTATATGGGGAATGTAAAGGTTGGGGGAGGGGCAGAGGAGAGGGAAAGGAGGGGATTTAGATAAAAAAGAAGTGATTTTGGCAATCGTTTGTTTACGGGATAGGGGGCAGGGGAAGATAGGATTCGTATAAATAAGTAGCCGAGAATATTTGCTTTGAGGGGGGAGGGGAGATTAAGATAAGAAAAAAATGGGCAATTGTTTGTGGGAGGAGGAGGAGTGAGGGAGGAGGAAAGGAGGGAGGGAGGAGGAATGGAGAGGAGGTAGGGGAGAATTAAAAACAAAAACAAAAACAAAAAATGTTACAATTGTTCGCTTGAATATCAGTCGGTTCTCCGAAAGGTGCATTCGAACCCAAAGCCTATTCACAAGAGCAGCAAATTTGTAATTAATTCGCCAGTGGTTCGCCATTACATTACATCATTAGCCAGATTTGTGCAGATCAAACCTTCAGTTGTCTATTTATCGTCATTATATATTTTTCTCTATTTTATGAGCCACGTTCATTACCTTCCACGCATAAATGAATAACGAATCTCTCTCCGGAAGATTCCTCTCGTTAAAATATCTCTGCGGAGGGAGTTCACAGTTGCCTTCCATGGCAAGTTAATTAATTCCATTCCTGAAGCGGTATCCGACATTTTTTCCTCCCCCCCCCCCCCATTCCCTCCTCTTCGAAATCCCGCCTCCATTGCCTGGCTGACCGGACAGGCTAGAGGGAGGCTTCGCTGCGCCCTTTGTTGCTTCGAACATGTTAATTCGAAGCTCCGTGCCTCGCCTGTCTCGCCCTCTTCCTCTTCTCCTCTCGTCATTATCTCCCCTCTTTCCCCCTGGCTATGATTTCTTCCTCCCTTCCTATACGTTCTTTTGTCTTAAGTCCTTTCCCTTTTCAACTCTCCTTCTTTCTCTCTTCGTCTTCCTTCGTCCTTTTCTTTCACACCTTATCTCTTTTCCCTCCACTTTCCTCCTCCCCTCTTGTTCCTTTCATTCCTCTCTTCTCACTTCTCCTCCCCTTCCTCCCTCCACTATCTCTCCATCCCTTACCTTCTCCTTTACCCTCCCTCCTTCCTCTCCCTCTCCCTTACCCCTCCTCCCCCTCTCTTCCTCTCCACCCCTCTCCCACTCCCTCCACGACGTCCCCGCATGTCCCCTGATTAGCCGACTCCCGCGCGTGTGTTCTCCGTTCCTCCTTCTCTCCCTCCCTCCCTCCCTCCTCCGTTCTTCCTTCCCTCCTTACCCCCGTCCCTCCTTTTCCCCTCCCTCCTTCCCTCCTTCCCTCCGCCGTCTCGCGTGCTCGCTCAAAAGACGCCAAATGAAGCGAAAAACGTCCTCGGCCATAGCCAGGAGGCGAATGTGCATAATGAGCTCTTGATCCGTGTCTTAATTGCGATAGCTTGGCCAGGGACTCGCGACCCTTAATCATCCGAACAGTCGCGATGGCAACGAAGGGGTGGGAAGGGAAGGATAGAGGAAGGAAGAAGAAGACGAAGAGGAGAAGGAGGAGGAGGAGGAGGAAGAGGAGTGGGGAGAAGAAACGGCGGAGGAGGAGGAAGACGAAATTAAGATGGAGACAATAACAAAAAGTAGATGTCGAAACGAGTAAACAATCTAAACACGTATAAGACCCAAGATGACCCATAGAACACACACAAGACGAATGAAACAAGTAGTTTTATATATAAAAAACACATATCAAAGAAACTAGTGGTTTTATACAATAAACAAGTGGGTTATATATAAGAAACAAGTGGTTTTATAAATAAACAAGTGGGTTTTATATAAGAAACAAGCGGTTGTGGGTTTTATATAAGAAACAAGCGGTTTTATAAGTAAACAAGTGGGTTTTATATAAGAAACACGTGGTTTTATACAACAACAGTTTTTTTTTTACAATAAACAAGATGTCTACACAAGAAACAAAGGTTTTATACAAGAAACAAGAAATAATATACAAGAAACAAAAAGATTTACACACGAAACAAATGATTTTATTGAAAAAACAAATTATTTTATTGAAAAAAACAAATTATTTTATTAAAGAAACAAATGATTTTATTCAAGAAACACATGATTTTATTCAAGAAACAGATGATTTTATTCAAGAAACAAATGATTTTATCCAAGAAACACATGATTTTATTCAAGAAACAAATAGTTCTCTACAGAAGCAAGTGGCTTCACACACACACACCGAAGTAACTCAATCTGCGCGGCGAGATTCCGGCGCGAGAGCCTTGAGGACGAGGCGGTCGAGGCCGAGCTGCAGGTCTTCAGATTCCTCCGGGGTATGGAATGCATAAAACATTTTTTGCAACGCGAGAAATGTTGCAAGCAATATGAAGTCGGGGAAATGACCAACTGGAAGAACATCAGAGAGAGAGACGGAGAAAAGTAGACGCAAAAGAGAAGAAGAGAGGGAGAAAGAAACAAAGGGACGAAGAGAGAAAGAAATGGCTGGACGAAAATGAATGAACTTTGGTCGAGTACTTTTGTGTAAAAATTGAATATAATGAAGAACTTCAAAAGGATACTGCATTTGAGGCAGAAGGTATCAGTCGAATATATATATATATATATATATATATATATATATATATATATATATATATACATATATATATATATATATATATATATATATATATATATATATATATATATATATATATATATATATATATATATATATATATATATATATATAATATATATATATATATATATATATATATATATATATATATATATGTATATATGTATATATATATATATATATATATATATATATATATATATAATATATATATATATATATAATATATATATATATATATATATATATATATATTATATATATATATATATATACATATATATATTATTCATTTATTACTTAAATGTTCATTTATTTATTTTGTATAAATATCTGTGTACCTATACATATGCACAAACATACACTTTCATCCCCATCCCCATCCACACAAATCCACAAATCCACAGATATTTACAAAAACGCCACAAAATCCTCTGCCATCAACAACAAGCACTACCCTCTCCGCGAATAAGTAAAATAATACCTACTTATATATACATGTACGAAAAAAAGAACAAACAAAAAGAAAAAAAAAGAAAAAAGAAATAATGGTAAGAGGTTAGCTCCCAACTCCAAAATGGCGAGGTAGTGATATAACAATCGCGGTTCCAAGAGCTTGAGGCATTTTCGAGAACCTAAGTAGACTGCTTCAACCTTGTGAAGTGGTGCGGCATGCTTCCCTTTTTTTTCTTATCATTTTTTAGGTTTTTGGAAATGTGTATTTCTTATTCTTCGCGGTTGAGGGTCAGAGGGTAAGGGTGATGTCGTGTGTTTGTGTATACAAAATAATTTTATGATTGTTGCTATCTTTATTGAGGATTACGCGTTACTAATGCTGTCTCTTGTGTGTCATAAATAATTTTATGATTATTACTGTCTTTATTGAGAACTGCATGTTACTAATGTCGTCATTGTATGTCTTATAAAGTAGAATGACCTTAAATGATAAAAAGAATATCAACATAATTTCCTTTCTGGTTCCATCTTGCATAAGATGTTATCAAAATTGCTTTCTTTTTTACGAATGACAGATTCAATGATGTCAAAACAACATACTGCAACAGCACACTAAAGAAAGAAAGAAAAATCGAAACCATACCACACAAAACTAAACAAACAAAACAAAAAAACAACAGGAAACAACGACACCCTGAAAAGATCTTCTTTGTTAGAAACACCCTTAAAAGAAAGAAAGTCAAGGAAAAAAGGGAGAGATAAAGACATCTTAGGAGTATTGAGAGACCATATAACAGAACTTGATTAGAAGCTACGGCACCCTCCTTGTCACGGCCATCCACTTGAGTGAGATCATATAAGGAGGGGAGGGAGAGAGGAGGAGAGGAATGGGGAGAGAGGGAGGAGAGAGAAGAGGGGAGAGAGAGGGAGGAGGAGGGGAGAGAGGAGGGAGGAGGGAGAAGGGAGAGAGAAGAGGGAAGGTGTAAGCGAGAGAGAGAAAGAAAAAGAGAAAGAAAAAGAAAAGAGAGAAAGTGAAGAGAGGAAGAGGAAGAGGTCCCATGTCTTGAGATGTCTCTATCAAGAGGCCGTTGCCAGGACTTGGTTTGTGTTTATAGTTTCCCTTTTGCTTTGTTATAGGGAGACTGATGGCAAATTCTAATGGACGCTGGGCCATTGGCGAGCTTCCGGTGTTGGGGGTCTGCGTCTCGCGTTGGTTTATTTGGGAGGAAAAGAGGGAGAGAGCTGGGGGAAGGGGGAGGATGGAGGGGGACGGGTGAGGGATGGAGGGATGTGGGGGACGGGGATGGAGGGATGTGGGGGAAGGGGAGGGATGAGGGGGAGGGGAGAGCGAGGAAGGGGACAGGAAAGAGAGAGAGAAGAGGTAGGGATGGGGGGAAGGGAAGAGTTGGGGGGGGGGAGTGAGAAGTGGAGGTGGGGAATGGATAAGATTTAGGGAGGGGGGCAAGGGAGAGAAGTGGGGTGGAGGGAAGGGAGACAGAGGTGAGGTGGAGTAAAGGAGGGGAAGCGGAGGAGATAGAAGTGGGGTGGAGAGAATGGTGGAGTGGATGGAAGAGGAAAAAGGGAGGGAGAAAGAGGCAGAAGGAGAGTGGGAGAAAGACGGAGAGGGAGAGTGGGAGACAGAAGAAGAAAGAGAGAAGGAGACTGAAAGAGAAAGAGAGATTGATAGATGACAGATAGACATATATAAAGAGAGAGAAAGCGAGAGAGAGAGAGTAAAAATATGTGACAAAAGGAATAAATAACAAAATCATAACATCACAGAATACAATGAACAAATAAAGCATGAAAGCGAATGATAAAAGAAGAAATATTCACAAAGAAGGGAAAAGAAATCGTTCCTGAATATAAACAATAGCGAAAGAAAGCCGGCTCTTTTGAACGAAACAAAACAAACGAACAGATTTGAAACAAAGAGAGACCAAGCGTCACAACAAATACACTGAGAGTCCCGGATTCAAAACAAACAACGACAAACAGAAATCCACAATACGAAAAAAACGACCCATGGAAGAACACATACCAACAAATAAACAAACGATAGAAAAAAATAATCACACATATTTCCACCCCAAACGAAAACAAGAACACAAGAACAACCCCAAACAACGAACCCCAACCACTATTAAACAAACACACAATTGATAAAAATAAACAACCGCACACAATTTCACCAAAAACAACAACAACAAAACACTGGACCAACCCTAAACAACGACACAAAAAACAAAGGACTAACCCCAAATAACGACAAACAAAAGGACTAACCCCTAAACAACAAAACAAAAACAGAAAACACAGGACCAATCCTAAACAACAACAAAACAAAGACAAGGACACCAAAACGACAGACCAAGTAACCAATAAACAAACACACAACGATAAAACCAAACAATCACACACAAACAATATCACCAAAACCAAACAAAAACACAGGACCAACCCCCCCCCAAACAATTCCAAAAAAACAACGACAAACAAGGACAAGGACACCAAAACAACTCCTTAGACCACGGTAACCCAATAAACAAACACACAACCGATAAAAACAAACAATCACACACAAACACACCAAAAACAAACAAAAAACACAGAACCAACCACCCCCAAACAATTAAAAAAAAAAGCAACGACAAACAAGGACAAGGACCCCAAAACTCCCCCCCAGCCCCCGGTCGAGCGTCGCGCAGCTTAGGCCTTCTGCGTCACCGACACCTCCGTCACTCCCACTTGATCCTTATTGGGCGGTATAATTTATATTTACTGCCATTCGTATCTTCGGGTGTAATTGGATGTCGGGACCCAATGATCAGGATTTCATTACTCTTCGGTACTTTCTTCATCTCGGGGTCTTAATCTTGCCTTTTTTTCCCCTCGTCTTTTATTTTTTATCTTTTATTCTTCTTCTTCTTCGATTTGTTCATGATTTTTCGATTTTTTTTGGCTTTTTTTGGGGGGTATTGTTTTCGTCGTCGCCTGTCTCTTTGTTCCTCTGTTTTGTTTTTTTACGATTTGGAATGAAAGTGATGTCAGTGGAAAATGGAAAGTTGGAATGTTTTACATAAATACACGCACACACATACACACACGCATAATATATATATATATATATATATATATATATATATATATATAATATATATATATATATATATATATGCTGTGGTTGTGTGTGTGTGTGTGTGTGTGTGTGTGTGTGTGTGTGTGTGTGTGTGTGTGTGGTGTGTGCTGTGTGTGTGTGTGTGTGTGTGAGTACTGTGTGTGTGTGAGTAAGTTGAGTATGTGAGTATGTATGTATGTGAGTATGTCAGTATGTCTGTGTATGTGTTGTGTGTGAGAGTACCTGTGTGCGCGCGCGTGCGTGTAAAATTTCATACTGCTCTCATTTCGAAAATGAGTACGGTACAAATTGCATATATAATACTAATAAGAGTAACAAGCACATTCCGGGCGTACAAAAAAATAATGACATTACAAAAAGCGCAGTAATCAACCACACTTGAAATATTTAGTACTCGTTATTAAGATTAATTTGCGCATCAACCAGAAACTTCTTCAAGAAACAGGTTTTGGGAAGACAAATTTAGAATCAGACTGCGTATGTGGGGCAAATATTTATATCTTTTTCTTTATCGCATAATGAGCAGTACGTATATTTAGAGCAAAGGCGACGAAAATAAAAAGTCACGCACTTATGAAAAGGAGAGGAAAACGAGAAAATGAAAGGATAAAAGTTATATAATATATATATATATATATATAATATATATATATATATATATATATATATATATATATAATATATATATATAATCCAATATGTATAAATACGATAAAATGGTTTATGCAATATTGTGCAAGCTTTACAAACGCTGGGTTCTATAACATAACGGTTTTTGTGTTGCAATACCAATGTTTTGTAATTTCATTTTTGCGTCAAACGGAATCTGCATATACAACTGACAAAATGCACATTCAAATTAGATATAACTAAAGGGTGAACGGGAAAAGTACTTCTATGGCGAGGCTTTCCTACCCTGTGCAGCAGTCTAATGGGAAACACTGTAATTAAGGGCCCGGGTGTTCTCTTTCTATCCAGTTGCATGCATCATTAAAGACTGCCTTTGGAATTGTCTGATGATGAGAAAACTTCATTTGCGAAAAGACGAGGATATTTTTAACTTGTTTTCACAATTTTCTTCGTTTGGATAGACAATGGAGACGCGTGCCTTCTGAATCTACTCTAAGACTACACACGCAAGATGATACATTTATAAAGATGATACGTTTATAAAGCGAAATGACCGCTGTTGGTGTTAAGGAAGTACTACAGTCACTGTTTTAGTTCCATCTTCGTTCTTGTGTTCATGCCTGTCCCTTCACCTACTGAGAGACTGTTACTCAGGTTGATATGCGCTTTATGCTGTGAGTCACAATCACAGTGGTAAAGGAAGCGATATTGTGACTGTGTCTCATTTTATTAATTCCATTTCCGCACAAACATTCTTGTGATTAAGTTACTATTGTGTTGTCTTGTTTGTCTGTCTAAGGATGTGACACTAACGGAGATGATAAATCAGTTTGTGAAATGAAACACAACCCAAACAATAAAGGAACTGTTGCAGTTTATGCCGGGTTCGTCTGTCTGTTATGGAATGAAACAACCTCGACATGAAAGCTACTGTACCTGTTTTATTCCATCACCGCGCATACACTACAGTGCGTGTGGTCCCCCGTGTTTGTGTCTATGGCCTGCGCTGTGTCCATATGCATGGTGTCTGTGTCTATGGCCTGTGTCGTTGTCTGTGTCCATGTGTCTGTCTATGGCCTGCGTCTGTGTCCATGTGTGTCTGCGGCGCGTGTCTATGGCCTGCGTCTGTGTCCAACTTTTTCCCAGGAAGACGGCTCAGGGCCCGCGAGGAACCTCTTTATGTTTGCCCACGCCGCCCGAAACCTTCTGAATGAGAGAATACATGGCTGTGTCACGCCCAAGTAGTCGCGGGGCGGATGTGTGATAAGGGCTGGTCGCCGAAGCCATCTCCTCTTCCTATGCCCTCTTCCTCCTCTTCTTCCTTCTCTTCCTTCTCCCCCTTTCGCGTTTTTTTCTTCTTTCACGGATCTTTTTTGTTTTTATCTGTACCTTTTTTTTCTACGGGTGTTATAATTTTGGGATTTTTAAAAACATTCAATTTGATCTGATATTTATCCCGCGTTGACTATATTTTTTCTTCACAAAAGATACAATCTTCAATACAAAAAAAAAAAAAGAAAAAAAATCACCAACAATGCCTCCCTCCAAAAACACGATATCACTCTCACTCCTTCTCCTCTTCTTCTCCTCCTCCTCCTCCTCTTCCTCCTCTCATTTTTTCTTCAGATTCTTCAGCCTTTTTTATCACGGACCGGCGTCGAAGCCCTGCTGACACTTCAGTTCGACGTCGCGTGGCCCGCAGCAGCATCCATCTCATTTCCTAGACCGCCACATTTAAAGGCATCTCCCCTGAGGCCAGTGCGATATTTCGTCTCGGTGCCGAAATTGCGCCGCAGTCACATACATACGCATAGACAGACGTGCGTACATGCATACATACATGCTGTTTGTTGATCTATTTTCCTTATTTATCTATCTGTCTGTCTGTCTATATCTATTTACATATTCATATATATCTACCTGTCTGTTTGTATCTATCCACCTATTCATTTATATATATATATATATATATATATATATATATATATATATATATACATGTCTGTTTGTATTTATTCACCTATTCATATATATATCTACCTGTCTGTCTATCTGTATCTATCCACCTATTCCTATGTCTACTTGTCTGTCTACCTGTATCTATCTACCTATTCCTATGTCTACTTGTCTGTCTATCTGTATCTATCCACCTATTCATATACATCTACCTGTCTGTCTATCTGTATCTATACACTCTCTTTATCTATCTATCTATCAATCAATCATCTATTATTCATACAAATATATTCAAGTATTTGCAAATATGTATGTGTATGCATCTGCGCGCATGCATATATTCACACAGGAAAAGAATACAAGAAATATATACATCATTTTCCATCACGATAATGTACCAAATCGTTCATCAGCATCCAACCCCCAACATTCAACAAAATCGACATCACACTTACACCCCACTACACAAGAAGCTAAAACACCGCCTTCCCGACACCACAGAACTCCCCCATTCACACTGAACCCCCAACTTCACACAGGGACGTCTAACCTTGAGCTTCCGCCCCCAGCCGCGCCAACAGACCACCAAGAACGTCAAGTGGTTTCATTAGAAGGGGAATTTTTATACACTTTTCGGCGAACTGACATGAAGCAGTTTGTACTCACTCCATTTAGATGTAAAGGAAAAATATAAATAGTCATTAACTGAAGTATATCAACTGAGGAAGAGAAGATATAAAGAGTAAATATACATCTGTATAGAATTTTGTTAGGAGAAAAGAAAAGATATTTTTCTTTCTATTTTTCTTTTGTTTATATATATTTCCGAGAATCAATATCTCAAACTATAAACTTTAATTCTGCAATGTTTTCTTTGGCAAGGAATCGCAGATGGAAACTCGCGAGAAGGAATTCATTCATACTCACTTATATACATACATACATATATGAATACATACATAATACATACATTTATATGTAATGCATTTATGTGTGTGTTGTGTGTGTGTGTGTGTGTGTGTGTGGTGTGTGTGTGTGTGGTGTGTGTGTGTGTGGTGTGTGTGTGTGTGTAACAAATATAATATATATATATATATATTATATATATATATATATATATATTATATATATATATAGAAAGAGAGAGAAAGAGAGAGAGAGAGAGAGAGAGAGAGAGAGAGAGAGAGAGAGAGAGAGAGAGAGAGAGAGAGAGAAGAGAGAGAGAGAGAAGAGAGAGAGAGAGAGAGAGAGAAAGGAGGAGTGGGAGAGGAGACAGACTGTCAGACAGACAGACAGACAGCCAGCCAGAAGCAGACATCCAAACAGGATGAATAGACAGAAAGCGGAATATCTCCCAAACAACAACAGCAACAAAGCCGCCGGCCATCCCCCCCCGACCCCACCCCCACCCCGAGTCGCCGAGCACAGCGCCCCCAGTCGCCCCCCCCCCCCGAGTCGCCTAGCGCCCAAGTCGGCCCCCCCGCGCGTGAAATCCGGAGAACACGACTCGAGTTTAATAACTTTTCGAGGGCGGCGAATGTGTGCGCAAGGGAGCTCTTCCGCGGATGGGCGATGTGTCCTATGTTTATGTTGCGTATGTTGCTGATAAGGCTGGATGGGTACACTTGCGACCCGGACTTTCGAATCGTAAAGAAAAAAGAAAGGGGGGGGGGGCTTTTTTCGACGCCGGATAAAAACGTTGCGTCAGCGGGAAAAAAAAAACGTCTACTATTTCACGTTCTTCTCGGCAGTTTCGTTCAGCAAAGTGTTCTCCCTCTACGGTTGAGGCAAAGAGTGCAACATCGGACATCGGAGAACAATAGAACAAACCGCTATTTTTTTTTGCCAGTTCCCAAGCCCTGTTAAATCCCGCGTCCCGCTTGCGAAATGTCCATTCATTAGGTGCAATTTTCATTTTGTGAAGTTATCCTGTTCCGGATAATGAAAATCTGACAACTATTTCGGCTAATTCACTAAGCCCAGCGCTGCAAATACAATGACGCAATGGGTCAGAGGCCGTCCAGGGAAGATAAAGTTACATGCGAATTAAAACAACAAACCTGCAAGTCTTTTTTTGTTTTGTTTTTTTCTTTTCACCTTCCGTGTTCTCATAAAAAACACACACGAGGATATAATTCATAATAAAATGTATACTGTACACACTCAAATACATCCGCACGTGTGAACAAGTTCTAAGGCAAATACAGACAAGAATCCTTTGAACAAAAGCAGCATCAGAGAGAGAGAGAGAGAGAGAGAGAGAGAGAGAGAGAGAGAGAGAGAGAGAGAGAGAGAGAGAGAGAGAGAGGAGAGAGAGAGAGAGAGAGAGAGAGAGAGAGAGAAGAGGAAGAGGGAGAGAGGAGAGGAAGAGAGAAAAAAAGAGAGAGAGAGGAGAGAGAGAGAGAGAGAGAGAGAGAGAGAGAGAGAGAGAGAGAGAGAGAGAGAGAGAGAGAGAGAGAGAGAGAGAGAGAGAGGAGAGGAAGGAGGGAAGAAGGGGAGGGAGGAGAGTGAGAGGGAGGAAGGAGAGGGAAGTGGGAGGGAGGGAGAGGGGGAGCAGAGAAGGAAGGAGGGAGACAGGAAAAGAGAGAGAGAGAGAGAGAGAGAGAGAGAGAGAGAGAGAGAGAGAGAGAGAGAGAGAGAGAGAGAGAGAGAGAGAGAGAGAGAGAGAGAGAGAGAGAGAGAGAGCGACAGAAAGGAGGTTGGGGGAGGAGGGAGGAGAGAAAAAAAAAAAGAAAAGAGAGCGATAGAGAGAGAGTCGGGAGGGGGAGGGGGGGGGGGCGAGTGAGCAAGAAAGTGGGGGAGAACGAGAGCAAGAATGAGACCAAGAACGAAAGAGCAAACCAGAGAGAAAGAGAGAACGAAACTCAAGTTGGAGCAAGTCCTGCATTCTTCGGAATAAACAAATACTGCCTGGAGGTGGCCGGTCCGGGGACATAGCGTTCAAAGGGAGAAAGTGAATCATCCTTCTTTGTGAACCGCCGCGTTCAGAACAAGCCCACCCCGAGGGATGGGGGTGAGGGGGGGGAGGGTTGGTAGAATATACAATTACCTTAAAAATTCGCCGGGACTCTTGCGCTCTGCAAAGGCTTTGTATTGCTGTCGCTATCAACGGCACGGGAAAAGGGCTCTATTTCTGCGGAGGATTCTACCTCGGAAGACTTCCCTGGGAGGGGCTGAGGGCGGCACATGCTCCGCTACTAGCTCACTAGCCGCTAGGACGAGAGCCAAGAGGAACTTACATGGCGTCGGGGGGCGGCGGAGGCTCGTTCGAGGAAGGGCGGCGGCAGAGAGGGTCTGCGTCATAGGCGTCGCGGAGGCCTCTTCAGATGCTGCAGCACTCGGGCTTCAGTTAGCCGGGGGAATCACTCATCAGGCGCGGATCGTCGGCGGAGGCAACGCGATAAGGACGAAGGAACGTGCACAAGAATCCTAACACAGGCGAACGCAGGTCACACGGTCGGTCACGGGACGGCCCGCACCGTGCCCGTCGGCGAGGCTCTGCGGCTCTGCAGGGGAGGCGCGGCGTCCGGGGAGGCTCTGCACACGTGTGCTCATCCCGCGGAGGCTGGCCGCGAACATGAGGGTCACCTGAAGGGAATCCTCACCTCTTCCTGCGTGTACCTTCTGCGGCGTCGATACTTCGAAACAATGAACTTCCTGCTGTGGGGTCTAGGGCGGATGGCGGCCGACCGTCAGCCTAAGCGACTCCTCTCACAAAGGCGATTTTTCCCGGGCGAGCTCTAAAACAATATCCCCATAAGATGGCACTAAATGTTGTCATTGAAGACTGCTTCTCTCTGTGAAATATTTGAAACCTCTGCCACTTGAAAGACAATAGCTGAGTGACACATTGTTCGAATCGGAATCGATCACTTCCTAGAGAGACTAAGCAGGTGTGGACTAGCTATGCTTACTTTCTCGGAAAACCAATGAAGAATACTCCAATCCAAATTTAGGAGAATCATCTCCAGTCTAGTTCCTTCGAACGGCATCCTACGAAGTAAATTCCATCGATTTCGAAGGCTCTCCGACCCAACACGAAGCCGAAGCCACAGCCACGACCACGACTCACGATGCAGGAAGTCAGAGGTCGCGGGCTGATAATTTTGTCCGCCACTCAGTGTTAACCTCGTGCTTTACGCCCCGCAACCTTACCAGAAACTTATACTTTTAATTACTCTCCGCGTTATTTGCCCAGAGAGAATAATGCGGCCGATTTTTATTTCGTCTTTGCATTGTGAACATTTTTTCCCCGAAGAGGAACGCTAAAAAAAAAAAATCTTTGCATGTGCCTTTGAATTTTAATGACGAATCTAAAATCAGTTCATGACTTTTCAAGGACTTTTAGAAGATAATTCATAAAATGCATTATTGAATATTGATTAGTCTATCTCGTGTGCTGTCCAAAAACTTTTACCTTTTGAGCATCGAAACGCGGAAACCTTCCTCAAAGCGAGGACACAAAGGAGAATTATTTTCAGTCCGGCGTCATGCATCAATATGGCGCTGGCAAATCTCGGGCGATGAGTAAACACGCACATTCATACGAACACTTGCGCAAACACACACGCGCATACACATACACACATTATACATACATACATATATATATATATATATATATATATATATATATATATATATATATATATATATATATATATACTATTTGCATGTATGTATGTATACATGTATGTATGCATGTATGTGTATATATACTTACATGCATGTTAGAGGGAGATAAGTTATAAGCCAAATACTATGATTATATCCCTAACAACGATAATGATGATAAAAGCAATATCAATAACAATGACGACTGACTAAGTGATGCTGATGCAATGAACCGTCTCAATGATGGTGGTGATAGTAATTATTACAATAATGACAATAAGAAGGAATAATAACGTTATCGACGGTAAGAATAAGAACAGCAACACTTATAATAAAGCTGAGAATGCTGATCTGCAATAACAACATTGCAAATGTCAGTTATAATCGGCGCTACTAATATCAACGAAATTAAGGATATGAGATAGGTATGGCTTATTCCGTTCTTAATAATTGGACAATCAAAAGGGTTACGGCCCCGGCTGTATGTAAGACGGTTTAATTAGCGAATTATTAGAACAAAGAAAATGCCCCTTTTTATCGAGAATTTATGGACGATATCGTATAACAATTAAAAACAATGGAAGATTGCGAATATTTACAAGATAATTCCTTCATGTTAATTTTCTTGACGTGGAGGGATTTCGGCTAATCAATATCATGAGTTAACAGTGATTGAAGCCTTTAATCAATAAAATTATTTATGAATTCTTATGCATACATACAAACGGAAGAACATACATGCAAACACACACACATGTGTATGTAAGAATGTATATATATGATTATATATGTATGTGTGTGTGTGTGTGTGTGTGTGTGTGTGTGTGTGGTGTGTGTGTGTGTGTGTGTGTGTGTGGTGTGTGTGTGTGTGTGCGTGTGCGTGTGTGTGTGTGTGTGTGCGTGTGCGTGTGTGTGCGTGTGTGTGTGTGTGTGTGTGTGTGTGCTGTGTGTGTGTGTGGTGTGTGCGTGTGCGTGTGCGTGTGTGTGTGTGTGTGTGTGTGTGTGTGTGTGTGTGTGTGTGTATGTATATATCATTCTTTAGGGACATCCACTTTTAGAAAATGGCTCTTCATTAACAGAAAAAAACATCACCCTAAGTCAAAATTCTCTTTCCATCCCGTTAATTGTTTCTTTTCAACCTCATTCGACCAATTAGTGCCCTAGCTTCCCCCCTCCCCCCTCCCCCTCCCCACCCGGTCCCACACACCCCAAATAACAGAACGCTATGTTAATCACAGTAATTATAACCTTACAGACTAGTCCCATCAGCGCCATCTCCCGGTGAATCTGGTAATTAACTTCTCTTGCCTTCCCCCTTCTTCCCTTCAACTTTCCCTTTCCTCTCTTTCTCCCTTTTCCCCATTTTTTGCTTCACTCCCTTAGCCTCCATCGTCTTCGCCCCTTTCCCCTTCTTCTCCCTATCTCCCTCCTTTCCTTTCTTCCCCTCTTTTCCTTCCTTCCTTCCTTTTCTTGCGTCCTT
>NW_020871022.1:821966-834466 GCF_003789085.1 Penaeus vannamei | reverse complement strand
CCCCGAGACCAATTACATTTCCAAGATCAAACGGAAGATGGATCCAAAGTTAATTTCTTTTCAAAACCGACCGGTCCAAGTTCCTCAGGAGACGGACAGACAGACAGACAGATAGACAGACAGATAGACGGCCGGCGGCGCTCCTCCGGACTCCCACACTACACCCCCCCTTTCCCCCCACTACTCCCCTCCTCCCCCCTCCCCCCCCTCATCGCGTCGGCCACCGCACGACACACGAAGCGACTGCAGCTCAAGTGTTAAGAAGAAAAAAAGAAAAGAAAACAGTGTGAAAACCCTCTCAAACTGTTTGGTTATCTTTAATACTACAATGATTTAATTCTCGACAGGTAAAACAAACCTTTTATTCTGTACGAACATTGAAAAAATATACTGACAGGTATATTAACATTAATTACTAATGGATTTGAAGTGAATCTATTCTAATCACTGATGACTAATTTTCTAGATTAGTCCACTTTTAAAATTCTACAAAACATTATTTACATTTACTTTATTTGCTATAAAATATAAATTAAATAGGAAACACTGATGGAAACAATTTAACTAATTATCACAAGTAATCTTGATTTGTAAAATGATGAGAGATGACATAAAAAAACAATATCTGGGGCAGTAAAGACTGAAATTAAATATAATGTAAAAGTCTTCCGTCATAAGAAATTTTGAAAATAAAGTTTGTAAAAGTTTAGACTCAAAACTCTAAACAAACTCTTGTGTCTTTAAATGTTGGAAGAAACTTCAAACTTGGTGAATTAAGAGAACAGTGTCATAATGAGGCCATAGCGAGCCGCACCTTTAACCTTGAAAAATATCAAACATTTCTACATTCTTCATCATTACCAACAAAATCCTTCATGATCAATAAAGAAGTAAAAAAAATGGACACAATTCAGCATAATCTTATCAAGGGAAATAACGATTCATTTTTTTCCAGACACCTACACACAATATGCAAATGATAAGCCCCGTGACCTGACGTGACCTGTCTGATCACCGGCGGCGTCTGGTGCCCTTACGTGCGCTAAAGGCCAAGGTGCGGCAGCCAGCGGAGAAGCTCGTGCAGTGAGCTTCGTCGAGCTTGTGCTTTGTGTGCTTGGTGTACTACAGAAAATGCATGGGGTTATTGCATGTGTGGTGTGGCGCCTGGTGTATGTGCGTGGCTGTGTCGAGAGATTTACGAGTGTGAAGTTCATGTGCGGCCAATTACTTAGGGCGTATTATGACACTGTCCCCCCTGGACACTGTGGCTGCGTTTGGCACTTTGCAAATCGATGTCCCTAAAAGAATATCACAATACTGAATTTACTCGCTAACTATGAGCAGCGCAATCAACCTAAACGGAGAATAATTATGAGATATCTACTTTATGTCTTACATCAGACTCGTGAGAACAAAGCCAAACGCAGCCAGTCCCAGGCGGTGGTAAGGGGGAGGGGGAGGAACACCCGCCCACAGATAGGGCGCGGGTGTTCATACTTACAGTCCACCTCGGCAGTGGGGGTTCCCACAGGGCCCCCCTCGGGGTTAAAACCAGGACCGGGGAGGAAGTCTAAGGCCGGGGGCAGGGGGCCTTAGCAAAGTTGGTCACAGGACTGTTACTTACCTGAAAGAAAAAGAATCAATTAGAATCATAAACATCAAAACAAATGAACAGCTGATACCACAATGTCGTGATCATCCGCTGAATCTTACGATCAGAAAATATGAACATATAATTCAAGTAATCTCATATACATACGCTTAAGGGCTAGAGCAAAATCATAACTCATCTTTATGTCTCGTACACTAATTGAAAACATTGTCCCTCGTCATGCACAAGGTAACAACGAGCATCGACGTAAAAGGAGGCCATGCAAAGAGAAAAGGAATAACGGGAAGGGAGAAGAAGAGAAACAAAGGGAAAGAGAGAAGGATAGGGATCAGGAGAAGGATACGATAACGTCCTCTATACATCAGCAACACAATCCTGTAATTATAAAGTGGATTAGATAAAACCTTAATGAATTTAATGCCTTCAATTTCATTAACCTTCTGCCGATACACACACACTCACACGCACACGAGTTTCCCTTAAAGGTAATGAGGTAAGCCATTCACTTCCGGTAAAGAGGGAATCTGTACACACAAAAAATAAAACAACACACGATTCCACAGAGAGAGAGAGAGAGAGAGAGAGAGAGAGAGAGAGAGAGAGAGAGAGAGAGAGAGAGAGAGAGAGAGAGAGAGATGAGAGAGAGAGAGAGAGAGAGAGAGAGAGAGAGAGAGAGAGAGAGAGAGAGAGAGAGAGAGAGAGAGAGAGAGAGAGAGAGAGAGAGAGAGAGAGAGAGAGTGAGAGAGAAAGAGAGAGAAGAGAAAAAAAGATAGAGATGGAGATAGACAGAGATCGATAGATCGAGAGAAAGTGTGAAAGAGAAGAGAGACAAGAAAGATAAGAAAGAGAAGAGAGAGAGGAGAAAACGCCCCCCATTCCCTCCATCCTGTGCTCAACAAAATGCACAAAACTCGAGCCAAACTCCCCGGCAATGAGCATCACCGCGAATCCAGCCTCAGCCTCATGCCGTATGGAATCCCTTAAGCCTTAAAGCCCCTCCTCTTTAACATTAACATCCGACCATCCTCGCTTGCCTCGCTTCCCAACCCGGGAAAATATCCTCGACCGGATCTCCCCGTGTCTTGCTGTGCGAATGGAGCCGATGCGGTTAAGAAAAAATAGAGAAAAGGAAAGAGAGAGAGAAGAAAAAAAAGGAAAAGGGAAGAATATATGAATAGCAATATATACAGATTAGAGAAATTACTTATAAAAAAAGAATGATCTAGAAAGAAAAAAGAGAAGAATACCAAAGACACAAAAATACAAGAAAATTAAATACCAGATACAAATACAAACGAAGAAAGAATGAAATCCTATGCGAGTGTGGGCGCGTGGGGGCGTGAGGGCGGAGTATATGCTGAGTGGGCGTATGAAGGCTCGGCCGCGTGTGCGTCATCGCCTGCACAGATGGCGGGACTGTTCAAGATGCATGATTCGCACACTTCTGCTTGGTCGGCAGGAAGTACTTCAGATCGCGGGGGAAATTTGGTCGGAAAGCCAGTCCGTTACTCTCAGCTGGTTAGTTTTTTTTTCTTATCTTGAGGCTATATGATTTCTTTGAGAGGTCTTCTGCTCTGATTCTAAGATTTCGGTTCGCATTATTATTATCATTCTTATTTTTATCATTCTTCCTTATTAATCATTATCATTCTCATTTTATTATTCTTATTTTTGTTATCATTATACATATCATTAATTATTATTATTTTAGTTTACAGTCCCTGAAGAACGATTAGTCGTGAGATTCATTATCAGATATCTTTTATACATAGTGAGAAAAAAAAATATTTTAAACGTTTTCTGAATTCATATCATATATGGGACTATTTTTATTAATATATATTTTTCATACAAGCTAGATTAAAAATAAGTGCATCTATAAAATCCTAACACCGTTTCTAAAATGAAGTTTTATGTAAACCAACAAAAAACGGAGAGTTTGAATTCTGTAACCGTTAGTCCTTTGAACTAACCGTTAAATTTGAATCAACCGTTAGAGAGTCATCTCGGACTTGAAGGTATATTGGGAAAATGGATTGCTTATATCCTTTTACGATGGAAATATATTTATCTGAATTGAATTCCTCCCCCCCCACCACCACCACCATCTTCTCTCTCTTTCTGCTTCCGTCTTTCGTTTTTTTTTCCCTCTCTCTTTCTCTGCACCCGGTCTTTCTCTTTATTAATATGCTGTCTATTTGTCTGTTTCTGTCTAACTTGCCCTTTCTTTTTGCTTTATCTATCTCTCCGACACGCAAAAACAACAAAATTTGGTAATTATGCATGCAATTTGTTGATGATTTTATGTGTATGTGAATATCACTGGTTTAAACTGCACTACGAAAAGAATCTGAAATAATTAGTTCACTGAATTTCTTGAAGCTTCAATACACCGTTGTTTCGAATTCCTCCATTTCTGTTCCATTTAGAATCGTCATACATAGAACAATTAATGTAACCATCCAAATTGAGACTAACAGACAGATAGACAGATAAACTGATAGATAGAGGGAGGGGGTACCATTTTCAGAAAAGAAAAAAATGGAATAATAGATAAAACGAAATTGAAAACATCCCAATTATAAAATTTATATATAAAAAAAATGGTGAAATTTCACAGAAACTTGCAATCTGCGGAAACAACACAGCAAAACATTACACGGCCAGAGATGAACCCCTTAGTGCTGATACGTGGTGCATTGTTGTACCCCGCCCCCACCCCCGCCCTTTCCAAATGACCAGTGACAACAACAAGGCGGAACGTGGGCGTGTGTGTGGGTGTCGAAAAGCACAGAAGTCTGTTTATTGTTCCATGTTGTTTGTGCTTGTTATTACTGACGAGAGACAGGAAGCCGATAGCGATCACGTTAATCGATCATAATGCCTGCAATTATGGCGTAAATATGGTGGCAGCGGTGGAACGTTATTGCTATATGAATGAACACCTGTACAATAGGTCAGGCTGCTTGAATACTCGGCACGAAAAATGCTTCTTTAATCGGCTGTTCATATTCTTTTCACTGAACGGTGAATGTCAAACTGGTATAGAAGGTAATGAAATAACTCATGGTATTTCTTTTTTGTTTGATTTAATCCAAACATTGCTGTGCATATATGCGTACATGGGCTTTGAATATATGCGCATGCGCACATGCACAAACCCCACATTCACACACATACAAACACACACACACACACGCACTCACGCACGCACACGCACGCACGCGCTCGTGCACTTCATTACGTCTTTCTCAGAAGCCTTTGATTTCCATTTTTCATGTAATTATGAGAAAAAAATAAAAAGTGTTAACTGAATTAAAATCTATATATCTACAATCTCGATGAAATATGATTAGATGGAAATAAATTTTTCTTACATCGATTTTTAATCCAAGTATGACTAGATAGGATACAAAAAGTGATGTAAATAGAAAAAGAAAAAAGAAAACCCCCAGATTAGCTAGCCATTAAACAAATTATGCTGACATGTAAGATACTCTCAGTCATTATGAACTCAAGATAACGTATGCAGAATGATGAAATTCCTTTGTTGTTTCAACGCGGCTTTCCGAACAAATTCTTTTACATGTAAGATTTTAATACTGCATCTTTATTGACAATTCTTTTTATAGCCATTTCTTTCACATTTAAGATAATGTTATTTCCACAACCAACTTATCATCCACTGTAATCTATAATTCTATATAATAAACTAATTCTTTCTCATCTTGAAGAAAACGTGCATACGAGACGATCCGGATTCACAGCCAACTCCAAGACAACATAAATTTATCTTTAAATACAGAACGAGACGCTAAATAAAGGCTAATTCGATCCCGCCGACGAGATCGATTAAATCCCCGACATATCGAACAAGACGCCAAGAGCACGATAAGAAGGATGTCCTCTTTATCGACCGCCTTAGCATGTAGCATGAGGAACCAGCACACCCTTTTCCTCATCGCTACACCCTCCTCACACTTGTCACGATCAATAGCACGGGTTAACACGGGCGCCTCACTGCCACGTGGTAGGGTGGAGGGGAAGGGATGGGGAGAGGGAGGGGGGGGGTTACGAGGAGTGGGCCGTGGGGTGGGGAGGGTAACAGCGGCGCCCTCATTCCTCATCTCGAATCATTCGTGCTTACCTATTTTTTTTCTAAGGTTGAGGAATTCTTTGGAATGGGGGAGGAGGTGGAGGGGAGGGCGAGGGTGGAGGGGGGAAGGAAGAGGGTGGAAGGGGGAGGGAGGAAAGAGTGGGGTAGGAAGGTGGAGGGGGGATGGGAAGATAGAGGGTTGAGGGTGAGAGAATAGGAAGGTGGAAGAGGAGGGGAACGGTAGGAAGGTGGAATGGAGAGGAGAGAGGAGGGAGGAAGGAGGTGAGGAGGAAGGAGGGTGGAGGAGGGAGGGGGTGTAAAGAGAGATGGAAGGAGGTACTGATTCATGAGAAATTTAATGTTCCAAGTTTCTGTCGCGTCCCGCTCTTCTGCGGGAGAAACGAGAGAGGCCGTCGGTGAAGACGCTTAGACTCAAACTTTTTGGGGGCGAGTCTTTGTGAAGGGGGGGGGGGATGGGGAGGGGAAAGGGAGGAAGAGGGAAGGGGGAAAGGGGGGAAGAGGAAGGGGGAAAGGGAGAAAGGGGGAAGAAGGAAGGGGGGGTCAATGGGGGGATGGTAAAACGGCTCGGGGACATCTGTCGTGTTAATTCACTTCACATGATACTGCCAACTTCAAGATTGTGTCGTCTCTTGTAAACTTTCGTCGTATAAAAGAGAGATGGGACCTCTCTCTATGGCGACTTCTGGGTCCGAACTGGCAACAAAGGGAAATTGGTTATTATAAACCTTTCGCCAGATAGGATTCGCATGCCACCAGAAGGAGCCAATGGGATTAGTTGGCTAAATGGGTAATTCTTGGGGGTTTCTCCACCTACCCCTCTTCATTTTCCTTTTTTTCGTTCTCTCTCTCTCTCTGTCTCTCTCTCTCTCTCTCTCTCTCTCTCACACACACACACATACACACACGCACACGGACTCAAATTCAAATCCAAATCCAAACACTGAATTCCAATAATTACAATGGGTATTCTATTTACATATCAGGTGTTTACACAATGTAATAAGATGCTATGAACATATATGTACATACTGGACAACTTATATACATATATATATATATAATATATATTATATATATATATATATATATATATATATATATATATATATACACCCCTGTCGTGACTATATGTACAGGCGCATTTCTCTCTGTCTCTCTCTAGGCCCTTCTCCCTCCGAATTCACATATGTACACATTTGTCCGCTAAACCTACGCTGGTTATATATATATTTGATGTGGGAGAGACTTTTATTTCAGCTCCAAAGCACAAAAGGACACACAGCACACAGCAAATGTAAATTCTCGTTTTACTTAAAAATAGAACGCAGACAAATCACGTGGGAAACAATAAATTCCTATGTACATCTATCGGCTCTGTCAATAGACGGCCACACTGTAAACAACACTAAAAAAAATCCTTTGTTAAAGAATCATTCTGTTTCAAGGTAGGGAATGAAAAGGGGGAAATATGCTTGAAAAGAGAAAAAACAAAACAAAACAAACAAAAGATTTTTGTAGATGTTGTGGTATGGAAGATAAGTGAGTGAGTGAGAGAGATTGAGATAGATAGATAGATAGATATATAGACAGACAGACAGAGAGAGAGAGAGAGAGTTGTGTGTTGACAGAGAAAGAGAGACAGAGAGGTAGAGACAAAATGATAGATAGATAGAGAGAAAGTAAGATGCCTATATTTACCTCAACTCAGATATGTATGTGGGTACAGAAACACACTAAAGAGGAGAAACTAACACACAGATCGTCATATACGTAATAATAAGCGATAACACACACCCATCAACGCATCCAATCCAATGACAACAGTACATAAGAAATAAAGCGAATGATACCCATTTCCCCTTTAAGATACGGAATTAAACTTTTCTATTAATACCAAGAGCGTCACAGTGACATGGTTGGGTGCCGTAACGTATGCTCGTAATGGTATGGAATTGTACGGCTGCTGTTAATAACGAGCTTGAGTGCTATGTCATGTCAAGCGTAGGATTCTGTCATAGCAGGATTAGACCGGAGCTTCATGTTAAATTTGGTTCTTTCTCCTAATTTGTCTTTTGCCTTTCCTTCTGTGTTAATATTTTTTTCTTTATTTTATCTTATCTTATTGTTTTCTTATCTTCATGATCATCGATTATTTTATGTATATTAGTTATTATCTTTACGTAAGAATCTTCATTCGCAGTCTATCATTTTAGTGTACCATATTATTACAATCTTTTTCCTATCCCCATTCATATTATAACATTTTTTCCCCATTATCATGGCCAGTATACTCATCCTCACCTTCAAGAGCATCCTTTTCCTTCCATTTTACTTTTTTTTCACTGTCCCTGATGTCCAGTGACCGTCTCTGTAGGCATTCCCTTGGCGAGTCCCTTACTTGGCGCCTGAGGTCATAAAGTGAGTTGAAGAGGGAGAAGGAGGGAGAAGGAGAGGGAGGAGGTAGGAGAGGGAGAGGGAGAGGGGGAGGAGCGGGAGAGAGAGAGAGAGGGAGGAAGCGGGAGTGGGGGAGGAAGAGGAGGCGGGGGAGGGGAGGGGGAGAGAGAAAGAGAGAAAGAGAGAGAGAGAGAGAGAGAGAGAGAGAGAGAGAGAGAGAGAGAGAGAGAGAGAGAGAGAGAGAGAGAGAGAGAGAGAGAGAGAGAGAGAGAGAGAGCGAGAGAGAGAGAGGAGAGAGAGAGAGAGAGAGAGGGGGGGGGGGGAGAAGGAAAGGGGAAGAATTGGAACAGAGGAGGGGATAGAGAGAGAGAAATTAGGTGAAGGGTAAAGGAATTGGAGAGAATGGAGGAGAAAATAAAAAAAGGAAGGCTGATGAGAAAAGTTGGTGGGAGGATATGGAAGTGTAAACAGATATAAGAGAGAGAGAGAGAGAGAGAGAGAGAGAGAGAGAGAGAGAGAGAGAAGAGAGAGAGAGAGAGAGAGAGAGAGAGAGAGAGAGAGAGAGAGAAAGAGAGAGAAAGAGAGAGAACAGAAAAAGAGAGAGCAGCAAAAAGAGGCACAGAAAGATAATAAAGATAGCAGACAGACAGTTATAAATGGCTGAGTGGGAGGATAGAGCGAGGGAGAGAAGAGGGGGAGATAGCGAGAAGATCAACACTTTCATTAACTATAGATAAGCTTATTTTTGTAGCTTTTGTCGTAGAGTGTTGCCCATCGAGCGAGTAAGCAAGTCGAGTGGGACGGGCTTATGGTAACGAAGAGCCAGTGAGTGAAAGGCTATGTGTGTGTTTGTAAACAGTGGGTTAAAAGGAGCAATTTCCTAGGTGGGGCATATTGAGTAATGGCATGGGTCACATTCGATGTGCTAGTGAGAGGGGAAGTAATTGAATAAGTCATTGCTCGAACAGCCGTTTGAAATAGGAATTCTATATACTTACTATATACACATTATATGCTATATCGTTATATATATATAATATATATATATATATATATATATATATATATATATATATATATATAGTGTGTGTGTGTGTGTGTGTGTGTGTGTGTGTGTGTGTGTGTGTGTGTGTGTGTGTGTGTGTGTGTGTGTAACCATATACTTGCAAGTGGTCGTATTTAAGAGATGACGTAACATATCTTATGCAGAAGGAGGGGTACAGACCGAAAAAAACGTGTAGCTGTACCTAACACTCTCTTACCAAGGGTTACAAGTGTTGCAAATTCAGGAAAGGAGGTGAAGTTCAGACCGGTAAAATGTTTGGATATGACTCCCTTTCTTTTCGCTTTCTTTCCCTTTTCCTCTATTTTTTTCCACTTTTTTTTATACGACTTTTACTTGTCTCTTTGTCTCTTTTTATCCATCTTCCTGTGTGTATCTGTATGTCTGTGTCTGTGCAGTCTCACTAACTTTCCCTACCCTTCCTCTCTCTTTCTCAGTGTTTATGTCTCTCTTTCCGTCTGTCTATTTGTCTGTCTGTCTGTCAGTCCGTCTCTCTCTCTCTCTCTCTCTCTCTCTCTCTCTCTCTCTCTCTCTCTCTCTCCTTCCTTTCTTTTTCTTTCTCTTCCTCTTTTTCTCTCTCTCACGAACTCTCACTGTCTAATGCTTTTCATCTCGCTCTTTCTGTCTTTATAAAGCGAAAAAGGGACAATATCATGGAGACTCAAAGGGTTAACAAACAAACAAACAAAGGACAACTAAGAAACAAAAGCAACACAAACAGCGCGAAGGGATTAGGGAACGTCTCAAAGAACAAGGAAGAGAGAGAGAGAAGAGAGGGAGAGAGGGAGAGAGGGAGAGGAGAGAGGAGAGGGAGAGGGAGAGAGGGAGAGGGAGAGGGAGAGGGAGGGAGGAGAGAGAGAGGAGAGGAGAGGGAGAGAGAGAGAGAGGAGAGAGAGAGAGAGAGAGAGAGAGAGAGAGAGAGAGAGAGAGAGAGAGAGAGAGAGAGAGAGAGAAGAGAGAGAGAGAGAGAGAGAGAGAGAGAGAGATTGAGAAGAAAAGAGAGAGTGAGAGAGTGAGAAAGAGAGAGAGTGAGAGAGTGAAAGAATACCAAAGAAAGGAGAGAGACAGATAAAGCAGAGAGAAAATGAAAGAAAAAATGTCTTGCTATTCTTAGATTCTGAAGAGGTACTCTGTCCTATTCAACATACTGCTCTCGAGATTCGTAACTAAGAATTCAGGTTTATATTTTCACCATTTTCTTTGTCGTTATTGTTCTTGTCGTAATGATAATAGTAATGTTGATAATGATAATAGCGATAATTAAAGTAATCATAATAATATTAATATTATCATTAGTTCATCGTCATTATCACTATCGTTGTTAGAATGATAATGGTATGATAAAGATGATGATGATGATGACCATCGGTAGTCTCATCTACGTAATTATTTTTATCATCGTTATCACTCTTTTCATCATTTTATGCATATAAATTTTTATTATCATCATTCTTATTGTCATCACCATCATCATCATACTAGTATTATCATCATTATTGCTACCATTATTGTTATCTTTACACTATATCATATAATCACCATCATCTTGTAATCGTAATCATCTTCATCATAATCATTATGTTATCGTCATTTCACGTTTTTGTTAAGCCAAGAGTAAAACAAAGAAAAAGAGAAAAAACATAAAACAAATATAAAACAGACATGAAACACAAACCAAAACAAAGAGCATCCATGAACGAACTTCCCATCACCCCTTTTACCATAAAAAAAGTGAAGAAAATAAACGAGAAGAACAGGACCAAGGAAAAAAGTAAAGATTCAAGGAAAGACGAAGAAAGTCGTAACCAAGCCTTTGCTCTGTGTTATCACGGCTCGAGGGAAGATGGGTCAGCTACACAACCTACGTTATGAGGGGGACATAGAGACGAGATTTAGTAGCGAGTACCGGCCGTGACTGGAAAATCTAAACGAAATCAGGCGTGCGGGACCGTAGAGTTAGTACATCGCGAGGCACAATGGGTGGCGGGAGGGAGGAGGGTTTGATGTGATGCGAGAGGAGGAAAGATTGATAAGATGTTCGGCAGTGAGAGCGAGGCGCTGTGAGAGATGCGGTGAGGGGGAGGAAGAGGCAGAGGGAGAGGAATATGGGGAGGGACATGATGAGGGAGAAAATGGAGAGGGAGAAGGAGAGGGAAAGAGTGTGTGAGAGAGAGAGGGAGCGAGGGATATATATATATGTGTGTGGGTATGGTGTGTAGTGTGTGTGTGTGTGTGTGTGTGTGTTGTGTGTGTGTGTGTGTGTGTGTGTGTGTGTGTGTGTGTGTGTGTGTGTGTGTGTGTGTGGTGTGTGTGTGTGTGTGTGTGTGTACATACATAAATATACATACATACATATATATATATATATATATATATATATATATATTATATATAATATATATATATATATATATATATATATATATTGAGTTAGCGCAGACTGAAATATATATATATATATATATATATATATATATATATATATATATATATATTGAGTTAGCGCAGACTGAAATATATATATATATATATATATATATATATATATATAGATATATATAGAGAGAGAGAGAGAGAGAGAGAGAGAGAGGAGAGGGAGAGAGGGAGAGAGGGAGAGAGGGAGAGAGGAGGGAGAGAGGGAGGAGGGAGGGAGAGGGAGAGAGAGAGAGAGAGAGAGAGAGAGAGAGAGAGAGAGAGAGAGAGAGAGAGAGAGAGAGAGAGAGAGAGAGAGAGAGAGAGAGAGAGAGAGAGAGAGAGAGAGAGAGAAAGGGGGATAGAAAAGAAAAAATGAGAGGAAGAAAGATAAGGATAGAAGGAAAACAAAGAACAAACACAAAGACATAAAAGAATAAAGGAAAAGAAAAAATACGACAATAAAAAGTCGAATCGAGGGGTGAAAAGAAAAATAGACCATAGACAAGAATAAAAATGTTCCCCAGAAAAACTTTCTAATTAGAGACATTGCTGCAGCTAGAGGTATTGGAGAGGCCTTGTGCCCCCCCCCCCCCCCCCCAACCCCCACCCGTAAATCCAGGAAACCAATGGGGAGATACTTCCTCTCTCTAAATCCTCCCTTCTCTCTTCTTCTCTTCTTTCCTCTTGCCTCCTCCTTCCACTTTCCTCCCCCTCTCACCACTTCCTCCTCTACTCTCCTCTCCTTTTCCCTCCCCTCGCTTCTTCCTTCCACATCCCTCTTCTTCCCCTCTTCCCCTCTCGCAGTTCCTCCCCTTCTTTCCTCTTCTCTCCCTTTCCTGTCTCAGCACTCCCTCCCCTTACCTCCTCTCCTCTCCCCTTCAACCCATTTTTTATAACAA
>NW_020871022.1:789466-801966 GCF_003789085.1 Penaeus vannamei | reverse complement strand
CAACATCACAGCCCCTTCCCACACACACAAAAAGCAAAAAACAAACAAACAAACAAACCAATCCCAGCCCCTTCCCACCCACACAAAAAGCAAAAAACAAACAAACAAACATATCTATCACAGCCCTTCCACACCACACAAACGCAAAAAGCATAAACAAAACACACACAAAAAAAAAAAAAAAAAACGACCTTACCCAAGCGACCGAACCCCAGAAGCCCCCCCTCCCCCCCTCCCCCCCACACAACGCATCTCCCGGACGCCCTAACAGCCTCGACGGAGAGAAAAAGATCAATTAATCAGAGTTCCGGCCGGTCTCCTACAGTGCTGACACGGGCCCTGTTACTCCCGTAGACTCCAGGAAACGTCCCTTATCTAAGGCTACGCAAAGGGGCTGGGGGGAGAAGGGGGGGGAGGGGGGAGAGGGTAGAGGAGAGGGGGAAGAGGGAGAGAAGGGAAGGGGGGAAGGGGGAGAGAGGGGAAGGGGGGAAGGGGAGAGAGGAGAAGGGGAAGGGGATAGAGGGGAGAGGGGTGGAGAACAGGTGGGAGTGGAGGACAGGGGGAGGAGTGGAGGACAGGGGAAGGGAGTGGAGGACTGGAGGAGGAGTGGAGGACAGGGGGAGGGGGAGGACTGGGGAGGGGTGGAGGACAGGGGGGAGGGGGTGGAGGACAGGGGGGAGGGGTGGAGACAGGGGGGAAGGAGTGGGGGTTGGGAGAGTGGAAGGGGGGAGGCACCGCGCTGACAAGGGAACACCAGATCCCTGTGTGTTGTGTGCGAGCGAGTCCTCATTATGAAGGGAAGGAGAGGGATAGGAAGGGAGGGAGGGAGGAGAGAGAAGCGAGAAGAAGAGAGAGAGAGAGAGAGAGAGAGAGAGAGAGAGAGAGAGAGAGAGAGAGAGAGAGAGGAGAAGAGAGAGAGAGAGAGAGAAGGAGGGAGGGGAGGGAGGAGGGAGGGAGAAAAGAGTGAGTGTGAGTGAGAGAGAGAGAGAGAGAGAGAGAGAGAGAGAGAGAGAGAGAGAGAGAGAGAGAGAGAGAGAGAGAGAGAGAGAGAGAGAGAGAGAGAGGAGAGAGAGTGAGAGAGAAGAGGAGAGAGAGAGAGAGGAGAGGGAAGGGAGAGAGAGAAGAAGTGAGTGAGTGAGAGAGAGAGAGAGAGAGAGAGAGAGAGAGAGAGAGAGAGAGAAGAGGAGGAGAGAGGAGAGAGAGAGAGAGGAGAGAGGAGAGAGAGAGAGAGAGAGAGAGAGAGAGAAAGAGCGAGAGAGCAACGAGAGATAAAGCGACAGGGAGACAAAGAGACAGACAGCCAGATACATATAGAAAAAGAGGAGGGGGGGGTTTTCTCTTGAGTTTCTCTTATGGAAAAAAGACGAAGAGAAAGAAAAGAGGAAAGAAAAGCAACAGACGGGGAAAACGTAATCTGCTTTGCGATGTGTTGCGAAGGGGGGAGGGTAGGGTGTACTGATGGGGGATAGGGTGATCTGAAAGGGGTTGGGGAGAACGAGGGGACGGGTAGCGGGGAGTGAGGGGAGACGAGGAGAGACGAGGAGAGACGAGGGACCGAGGGGAGACGAGGGGAGGGTGAAGGGGAGTGCCAGAATAGCTCGTATGACATATGAAAGTAGAACAAAGGCCTGATTGTAATGTTAACACTTCATGACCCCAAACATAGCACTGTCGGGACATAATCATTGTTCACGACGATAAATGTTGACAGAAAAAATGGGGGAAAGTTCTACACTCGTACAAATGATTATCATTAATTATTTTTTTTACTGGCTTACCACTCTATGTGATATCGTTGCGTAAAAATGAAAAAAGACAATACTTAGGAACTTGGCATGAAAAATAACATTTCGTATATTTGCATTAACTAAAAATAAATGTAATTTTTCATTAGCTGAGTGCATACATATTTTTTTTTCTGCTTTTGCTTTCTAAATAGCACATTAGCTATTCCAAGTGACTCACGTTCAGTACAGTTTACAAATGTGATACGTCATATTTTCAAACCAAGAAATTTGAATAAAAGATGTACTGTTATGAAACTCCTCACGATAAGCGTACACTACTGATCTAACCAAACTCATACGCCGGAAAGATGTAAACCGAAATGTACGAAAGGAAATTTTCCGATTCCAGAACACATTTGCATATCCGGACTCCATCGAACATGACTGGAACATGTTTAGAATTCCCACTCGTCAATGTATAAGTTATAAGTCTGTGTTCTTACTCGCTCCCCGTGATACCTACGCAGCTTTAACCTGACATGCTATCTTTGTATACAAGTATTAATCAGTATATATAAAAACCGTTGAAATGTCAATGCTGTCAACATATTTCATGCTTCCTGCTGCGGGCGTGAGAGCGCTGGATGGGTGTGGGAGGATGCGTCACGGCGCATGGCGGAGAGAGGAGCTGAGGAAACGCCCGGGAAAGAGAGAGAGAGAGAGAGAGAGAGAGGAGAGAGAGAGAGAGAGAGAGAGAGAGAGAGAGAGAGAGAGAGAGGGAGGGAGGGAGGGAGGGAGGGAGGAGAGGAGAGAGAGAGGAGAGAGAGAGAGAGAGAGAGAGAGAGAGAGAGAGAGAGAGAGAGAGAAGAGAGAGAGAGAGAGAGAGAGAGAGAGAGAGAAAGAAAGAGAGAAAAAAAGAGGAGAGATAGATAGATAGATAGACAGAGAGATAGGTAATTAGAGATAGATAGATAGATAGATAGACAGATAGAGATAGAGATAGAGATAGAGATAGATAGATAGAGAGAGAGAGAGACAGACAAACAGATAGAAATAGACAAATGGATAGATAAGTAGACAGGTAAACAGGTACAAAAAGAAAGAGAGAGACAAAGAGAAAAAAAATATAGAGAGAAAGAGGTAGATAAGTAGACTGATAGAGAGAATGAAAGAAACAGATAGATAGATAGACAAAAAGATAGATAAAGAGAGAGAGATATCCAGACATCCAGACACAGACAGAGAGAGAGAGAAGCATCCCACACACTCCAAGGAGACCGAGAACAGGTCAAGTTCGGCCAACGTCGTCCGGGCGCCACTCGCTGCCACTCGCCAACGCCGCAAATCCATGAAGTCAACGGCCAAGGACGACCTCTCACGCCCCAGCTGAAGTCCCTACGTGCCCGGGAGTACGACCTACGCCATGACCTCCGCTACGACCTTCTACTCTCCGACCACAAAGAGAGTTTCCTTCCGAATTCCTTCCCCGAATGTCGCTTTCAATACGAAAAGGCCAAAGCTCTCCACAGTTGCTAAGCTCGTCCAAAGCTCCCACTTAAAGTCGCTCTCTGATACGGTAAAGTTATAGCAAAAAGCGATCGAAAAAAAGTGGGAAGTACGCTAGCTTATAAACAATTTGATTATATAAGCACGCAAGGCTTTTTCATCATAGCTACTGATATTTACTCTGCCATCAACATATAAGTTTGTGAACACTAAATTTTGCCTCATCTTTTTAGCATGGCCGCTGGATTTTTCCTCTCAAAGATATATCTAAGCTGAGGACAATATCCACATAAATACAAGGAAAAATGATAATAATTTGCGCGAAAGATACACACGTAAAACATTTTTTATTATCTATTATTAAACGATCTTAAGGGATGGGAATGAGCACGAGTGAAGAATTGATTTTGACTTTTTTTCATTTTTCACATGATTAGCGAAAACTCATTTCTGCTCTGTTCATAATGAAAAAAGTGAAAAAAAATATACTCTTCAGTTATTTAGCTAACGAACTGGCGAACTTGGGTACTCATCACTATAATACCAATTAAGATTATCCATAAAAAATATTTATTCAAATATTAATCAAGAGACAACAACAAAAAAAAAATAAATAAATTAATAACCTAAAAAAAAATCTAATAAAAAAAAAAAAAAAAAAAAAACAAACGATCATTCAAACATTACTCAAGAAGCAAGAACAGAAAACCAAAATGATCTTGAAGAACTCGCACGGAGAACACACAATCCCGTCGTTCTTCAGTCGCGCAGAATCTGATAGATCTAACCCCATTCCGCGGTCCTGTAAACGCTCCAAACTCAATATCCAAAAACCTTCGCTTAGGAGGATTTATTTTTTTCTCCAAAGTCGAAACGTCTGTTAAACTACCTTAAGAAGCTATAGGGCGAGGAAGTGACGACAAAGATTTATTGGGTGCGGGGGGGGGGGTATGGAGGAATGGATGGATGGAGGAGGAGAGGGAGAGGAGAGGAGAGAGAGGGAGAGGGAGAGGAGAGGGAGAGGAGAGGAGAGGGAGAGGGACAGGGAGGGAGGGAGTGAGGGAGGGGTGGGGATGGGGAGGGAGAGGATAAGGGAAGGAAGGAGGGATATGGAGATGGAGGGAGGGAGGGAGATGGGAGAGGAGGAGGAAGGGAGGGGAGAGAGGGAGAGAGATGAAGGTGGGGTAGAGGAGGGTGGGGGGATGGGGAAGAAGAAGATGGAAAGAATGAAGGAAGGGGAAGGGGAGGGAGTGATGAGTGGTAGGATGGGAGGAGGGAGGGGAAGGAAGGAAGAAGGATGGAAGGGAGAAAGGGAAGGAGTGGTGAAGATATAATAAGGAAGAAAGGGGGAAAAGGAGGAGAAGACGAGAGAAGGAGGGAAGGGAGAAGGATGAATATGGGAGAGAAACGGAATGCAGGAAAAGAGAATGGGTGGAAGAGGGAAAAGGGATCAGAAGGGAGACATGGGGAAAGGAGGAAGAGGGAGTAGGGGGGGGAGGAGTAGCCAGAGAAAAGGAAGGAGGTAAAAAGAAGGACAAAAAGCGTAGTAAAGAAGCAGGGGAGGGCGAACACGAAGGAGGAGGGGAATGGACGGGGAGGAGTGACGAGGGGGTGGGGGTGAGGGGTAAAAGACGCGGGGAGGGAACAAGAAAAAGGGAGGGGGGAGGAGAGAGAAGGCGGGGAGGAGAGAGAAGGCGGGGGGGAGGAGAGAGAAGGCGGGGGAGGAGAGAGATGGAGGAGAGATAAGGCGGGGGAGGAGGAGAGAGGGGAGGGAAGAGGAGGAGAGGGGTGGGGAAGGAGAAGAGAAAGGGGGCGGGAGGTGAAGGGAGAGACAAGAAGACGGGAGAGGGGGCGGGGAGGGAGATGGGAGAGGGGTCAGGAAGGGAGGGAGAAGGGGAGAAAGAGGGGGTTAGATTTATGGGAATCAAAAGGAATCTTACGGAGAGAGAGCGGGAGAGGCTGATGGACTTGCTACATACTATAGGGAGGGGAGAGAGCCTCTTCCAGTGGATGAGGGAAGGGGCAAGGGGGTGGAGGAGGAGGGAGGGAGGAGGGACAGAGGGAGGGAGGAAGAAAGGAAGGAGGGAGGGGAAGGAGGAAGGAAGGAGGGAGGAGGGAAGTAGAAAGGATGGAGGGGGAGGAGAGGAAGGGAGGACGGAGGTCGGCGGGGGAGAGGGGAGGGGAAAAGGGAAAAAGAAGGGGCGTTGAGGTAAAAAGGAGGGAGGAGGAAGGGAGGGCGGGAGGCAGACGGCGGATGAGGGGTAGGGAAAGGGTAAAAAGAGGAGCAGTGGGGAGGGGAGTAGGGAAGAGGAAAAAGAGCGAACGTTGACTTTAAGGGAGGGAGGGAGGGAGGAGGAGGGAAAGGGGGAGGAGGAAGGGAGAGAGAGAGGGAGGGAGGGAGGGAAGGAGGAGAGAGGGAGAAGGGAAAGGTGGAGAGACGGAGGAAGAGAGATAGAGAGGGAGGGAGGAAGGGAGAGGAGGGAGGAGGAGGAAGGCTTGAGGGGAGAGGGACGGAGGGTGGACAGAAGGGAGAGAGGGGAGATAATTGTGAGGGAAATGGAAGGAAAGGCGTACGGAAGAAGACTGGAAAGGATGTAGTGATAGGAAAAATAGATGAAAAGCATAACTAAGAGAAAAAATGACAGTAACAATGATAACAATAATAATGATGATAAAATGATAACACTAATGAAAATGATGATCATGATTGAAAGGAAAGGGGAAAATGGAAAGCGAAGAGGAGAGAGAGAGGCAAAAAACAAAAACAAACAAACAAGAAAAACAAAACTAAAAGGAAAGATGAAAGCGAAGGCAAACGATTGAAAGAAAGAAGGGAGATAGGGGAGGGCAGAATGAAAAGAAACAAAGAAAGAAACAAAGAAAGAAAAGGAGGGGGAGAGGAGGAAGGAGAGGAACCAAACAAAAAGAAGAAATAAATAAAACAAAAGGAAGTGGAAAACAAAGTGGGGGTGAAAGAAGCGAAGATGATACTCGGAATAATAACAGAAATGAGAGAACGTCCACGGGAGAGAAAGAGAGAAAAGTGAGAGAAAGAAAAAGAACAACGAAGAAAAAAAATGACATGGAGGAAACAGTGAAAGTGAGATGAGTGAAAAAGATACAAGAGATAATGCAGGGAATGAGAGAAAGGGAGAGAGATGAGATAAAGGACGTAGGGAATGAGATAAATGGAGAGAGATGAGAGAAAGAATGAAGGGAGAAGACATGGGAGACAGTAAGGATAAGATGAGCAAAAAGGATGCGAGAGATAGCGCGAGATAAACATCGACGAAAGAAAGGGGAAGAAGCGAAAGAAAGAAGAAGAATGAGACAAATGGATGAAAAGAGGAAGGACAAAAAGTAGATAACAATCCCACAAGGAAGACAAAAGCTTTCAGAAGGGTGAAATGACAAAGGGTTAAGGGATAAGGCGGATCATTTGTAATAGTCTCCCCCTTTCTTAGTACCATTCCCATTTTCTTCGCTATATATTACTGCTTGAAAGATCTGTCTCTGCTCTTCGTGTTTATTTCGTTTTCATTTTGCTTCTTTTTATTATATTTTTTCATGCTAATTCCTTTATTGCTCTTATCTTTTATTTTATCTTTCTCTCTCGCTTCTCGCCTCTCTTTACATTTTCTCTCTCTCATCTTTTCACCCTTTCTCTCTCTTTCTCTCTCCCCCCTTTTCTCTATCTCCCTCCCTCCCTTCCCCCCTCTCTCTCACTATCTCTCTTTCTCCATCTCTCTCTCTATTTCACTCTTCTTCAATTTGTTATTCTCTCCCTCTTTCATCTTAATGTTATTCCTCCTCTTGCTTTGTGACATCACGAGACATCATCTCTCACGATTTATTCCAAGCAAACCTCATTAAATCAATACAACCTCCAATGCACTTGAATCGCACTCACATTTTGCAACAACAGCAACGGCAAAAATACATACTAAGCAGATGAGCTTCGACCTTTGCACTATACGCCACATGCGTTCATAAACACGAAATAAACCTTTGCTAATTTTAGCGCAGCGGCCGACTTCCTCCGTCAGCAGGGACCGGGGACATCAGAGCAAATGATATAAACAAATAATGAAATAGAAATAAGGGCCGTAGTTGGCGATGCAAGTGCTCCCAGCGCGGCGCCCTCCCCTCGCTCTGCCCGGCGCGGACGTAGCCAAACAGCGGGAGTAAACCGGAATGTAATTATCAATAAATTACGTTTGACGGACGCAAAAGTGGATGAAACGATGCCCGCAAACTCTTCATATCCATCACTCAGGCTAGGTTGAATTGTCGGAGTAGGGGGGGGAGGGGAAAGGTTGGGGAGGAAGGAGAAGGGAGGGGGAACCAGCGCTACATAACGAGGTCTCTCCCTCTGTTTCTGGTTCAGTCGGTTGCTCTCTCTCTGTCTGTCTGCGTTTGTCTACCTCTGTCTTTCTGTCTGTCTGTCCGATCGTCCGTCTCTCTCTCTTTATCTCCCTTTTTCTATTTGCCTCTCTTCCTCTTGATCTATACCAAACCACCTGTATGTCTGTCTCTCTGTCTATCCCTATATTCCCCCCTCCAACTGACTTGTGTACCCCGTCATCGCCAACCTACCAGCATTAATTCACCTGAAGGCACCTTCCCTGTCTCCGCGACGCATCACACCGCACTATATCACCTCCCTACACACAGATCCTCCTTGTCTCACCCCTTCCCTCAAACACACACGGACGCCCTATAACTACCCCCTTTATCAACACTCGAAGTGAAAACTTGTTGCCATAGTCACGAGGTAAATGCAGAAGGGTGTCTGCTTAGGGGTCCGCTAGGTGTTTGCTAGGGGTCTACTCAGAGTCTGCAAGATGTCTGCTGTTTTTTTTTGTGTGTGTGTGAGATGGGTCACCTTGGGTCCTGTTAAGAGTCTGCATGGTGTCTGCTAGGTCTCTGCTAGTAATCTGCTTGAGGGTCTGCTAGAATTTTGTTAACAGTCTGCTAGGATTTTGCTAGTGATCTGTTTGTCTGTTACGAAATCTGCTAGAGTCTTGTTAATAGTCTGCTAGGATTTTGCTAGCTATATATTTAAGTCTCCTACGATGTCTGCTAGCAGCTCTCCTACGAGACGGCTGGAAGTTTACCCGGGGTTCGTTAAGGGTCTGCTAAAGGTCTGTTAGGGGTCTGTTATACCAGGTCTGCCAGGGTGAATGGTCCAGCAAGTGTCTGGACAACACTTCAAGGTTTACGAGGGTGACTGAACTTCAGGCCAGAGTGAGGCTTAATCCTATTCCAAACGAGGATAGCGATGGGGGTGATGGTGAAGGCCATGATGGGGATGAAGGCGGGTGGGGTGATGATGGGGGTGGAAGCGGTGATGGTGATGGCGATCGTAAGGTTGGTTTGGTGGTGATGTTAATCGCGTTGGTGTGGTGGAATTTGTGGTGAGGAAGATAGTGATGGTGACGACCGGTAGTTTATGGTGGTGATGATTATGATTACAACAACACCACCAGACTTAGGCCTGGCAGCAACAGACTAGCAACAGCGACCATAGTGCGAGGTATGGTGAAAGCGTCCCTCCTTCCGAAAATAAAGGTGCCGGCGATGCTGATGATGAAGATAAATAGTGAAAAATGAAGGCTGTGGCGGCGCTCCTCGAGTTTTACCGGAGGGCGAGTGGAGTGCAACCGGGGGAGGGGGAAGGAGGGGGGTCATTTCCTTTACCCCGGGGGTTGGGAGTGGAGGGGAGGGGAGAGGAGGGGAAGGGGAACAAGGGGAGGTGGGGACAAAGGGAGGGGGGGAAAGGGGCGCTTTTCCTTCAGCCTGGGAGTGGGAGGAGAGGGGAGTGGAATGGAGGTGAGGGGAATGAGGGGAAGGGGAGAAAAGGGGTCATTTCCTTCAGCTACGGGGATGGGAGGGGAGAGCATGAGTGGTGAGGGGAACAAGGGAAAGGAGGGGAGCAAAGGGGGTCATTTCTTTTAGCCCGGTGGTGGCTGGGAAAGGGGAGGTGTGAAAAAGGAGAGAAAAGGGTTCATTTCCTTTAGCTCGGGGGAAGTGGAGGGAAACAAAGGGAGGGGGAGGGAGGGGATCATTTCCCTCAGCCTCGGAGTAAGTGAAGTGAGAGATGAGGAGAGGGGAGGGTTTGAGGGGGAGTCATTTCCCAGAGGATAGAGGAGGGGACAAGGGGAGGGGTATCATTTCCTCCAGCCGAGGGGGGAGGGGGTGAGAAGGGAGAGGAGGGAGGGGGAGGGGATGGGGAGGAGGCAGGGGTATCATTTCCTTCAGCCCAGGAAAGAGGAGAGGGAGGGGGGGAGGGGAGGGTCATTTCCTCCAGCCGAGGGTGAGAAAGGGAGGAGGAGGGGGAGGGGGCAGGGGTATCATTTCCTCCAGCCGAGGGGGCGAAGGGAGAGGAGGGAGGGGGAGGGGGAGGAGGAGGGAGGGAGAGGGAGAGGGAGAGGGGAGGGAGAGGGAGAGGGAGAGGGGGAGGGAGAGGGAGGGGAGAGGGAGAGGGAGAGGGGGAGGGGGAGGGAGAGGGGGAGGGGAGAGGAGGAGGGAGGGTCAGACATTTCCTCCAGCCGGCTAATGTTGGAGTGATTACCCCGAGGGAAGGACCGTGGAAATGGCTCGGCAAAGGCTGGACCTCAGGCGACTGCTTTTCCCCTCCCTCTCTCTTTAGCTCTTTCTCTTTCTTTTTTTTTATCCTTTTTTGTTCTGCCTCCCTCCTTCGCTTCCTGCTTTTACTCATTCTCTCCTTTTTGGGTGCCTCTTTCTTCTTCTTCTTCTGTTCTTCTCCTTCTTTCCTATTCTTTACCCCGCCCCCCTCTTCTCTTGCTTCATTTTTTTTTTATCTTCTTTCGTCTCCTCCTTTGCCTTTTCTTTATGTCTTCATTTGTATTTAAGAGGCAATTTCTAAAATACTATCCTCTTTCTTGCTATTTTTTACTGTTCCTCTGTGCACTCTTTATTGAAACAACCTAGTAAATCTAACCGTGCTAAAAATAGATTGCACTTAAACAAACTAGAAAAAAACAATAAAATGGCTTTCTATGATAATCTTCAAGTCACCCAAATACATTTATCATTACACGCAAATAACTGCAACAACAAAAAAAACAACAAACAACAACAACATAAATAACATTAACAATCAAAAGCTCAACATACAAAAAAGCAAAGGCATTGTAGAAGACAAACATAATGAATATACATACACAAACAAACGCCCCCCTATCATCCTAAATTTAGGAAAATATACTATCTCGTAAAGTGGGTAAAAAAAAAAAAGTTTGAGGATCCCTACACTTGAATTTATGGTAGCCTTAATGATGTTTGTGATAAATGGGGAAATATGGAGAGAGTGGAAATAGATTTTCTTTTTTTTTCTTATTTTTCCTTTTCTTTTCCTTCCTTTTCTGGTTGTTGTTTACTGTTTTGATATTCGTTTTATCTTATTTATTTTTTGAATAGTTAAATTACAAGAAAGAGAAGCAGATAGGCAAAACCCGAGAGACAGATAGCACAATAAAAATATATATAAAAACAAAGACTTCTCCACACAATCCCTCATCCCCCATACTCCCTACACAGACACTCTCCCACTCCCTCACACCCCCTATACCCCCTACATCCAGACACTCCTACCCCTCCCCTTACCCCCCTCCTAAAGTCTCGAAACACAACAGAATCGGCAGCAGAAGGTGTGTCTTTTGCCATACGATAATGGGCACTGATTGCGGTCTGTTACATTGGGGGTACTTCTTTTCCCATTAGGGACCAATGTCATTAGTCAGGGCTAAGATAAGGGCGGATGTGAGACATAAAGGGAGGGAGGGAGATATTGGGGATAGATGGGAGAGGGAAGGGGAAAGGGGAGGAGAAATGGAGAGGAAAGGGAGAGGGAGAACGGGAAAAAGGAGGGGAAACACGGAAATGGAGGAAGAGTGGGAAGGGAGGGGGAAAGGAGAAGGAGAGGGAGAGAGATATGAAGGAGAAGGGAAGAAGGGAAAGGCACAAGGAGAAAGAAGAATAAGAATAAGAACAGAGGGAGAGGAGAAAGAGGGGAAAGATAAAAGAAAAGAGGTGAGATATAGGGATGAAGAGAAGAGGAAGAGAAAGAGAAGGAAAAAGAGAAAGAGAAAGGGTCAGCGACGGGAGAGAGATGGGAAGGCGGGGAGAGAGAAAAAAAGAAGAAATGACAAGGTAAGGGAGAAGAAGAGAGATGACGAAGATGGGAAGGGAGAGGAAACAAAGGAAAAAGGGTGGAGGGGAAAGGAGAAGGGGAAGAGAAGAAAGAGACATGAGAAAGAAAGGAGTTGAAAAAGACAGGTGAAAGAAAGGAGAAGAAAGGGGGGGAAATAAGAAATGAATTAAGGAAAGGGAAAAGGTGGGAGAACGAAGAAAGAAAAGGAAAATTAGGGAGGTTTAAGGGGAAAGAGAAGAGAAAAGAGAGGAAAGGAGAAGAAAGGAAGAGAGAGGAGTAGATAGCGAGAACTAAAACAAAGGAGGAGGAGGAGGGAAAGAAGGGAGAAATGATAGAGGAGAGGGGAATAAAGACAAAGAACAGATAAAACAAATAAAAATGGAAGTAGGAGAAAAGAATGGATCAAGAGAGTGAGGGAATGGAGAAGAAGAAATAGAGGGAAGAAAAGAGGTCAGCGGAAAAGGGAGGGGAAACCCAAGGAAGGAAGGAGGAGGGGAGGGGAAGGGAAGGGAAAAAAGGATGCAGCGAAGGACGACGGACATGGGTGAAGGGAAGGGAGAGGGGGAGGGGAGCAGAGGGGAGAAAAAAAAAAAAAAGAGGAATAGGGAAGTGAGTCGAAGAGGGGAAAGAGCCCATCCTCACTCCTGGCCTACATTTCCCCTCACTCCCGTTGGCAAAAGTTGCTCTTTATTTACTGTCTCTGGGCTTTTTTCCATCCAGCTCGTTAGGCCTACTTTGCTATCAATCGGCGAGTCGTAAACCCACTTTAGATAGTTTGTCACTGGCTCGCTTGTTTGTTTGGTTGTTTGTTCCGGAAAGTCGTTCTCTTACTTCGCGTGCCGCTGGGGCGCCTAATGTCACAACTTGTCATTCTTTTCGGGAACCAGACAGTGACTAAACGCTTTTGTGTGTGTGTGTGTGTGTGTGTGTGTGTGTGTGTGTGTGTGTGAGTGTGTGTGTGTGTGTGTGTTGTGTGTGAGTGTGAGTGGTGAGTGTGAGTGTGAGTGTGAGTGTGAGTGTGTGTGTGTGTGTGTGTGTGTGTGTGTGTGTGTGTGTGTGTGTGTGTGTGTGCGTGTGCGTGTGCGTGTGCG
>NW_020871022.1:781966-784466 GCF_003789085.1 Penaeus vannamei | reverse complement strand
ACACGTGTTCTCCCATTTCTTCTCGAAAGCAGATCTAAAGATCCCATATCAACGAGGCAATTTCCGGGGCTCAGACATGTTCGGACGCGTTTTCTCTCGCCGAACTTCTGGCCCCCCGTAAACTATGAGCTCAAAGGACGCGCCATGTAAATAAAGAACTGAACCTGCCCACCGCTGAAAACATCAGATGGCGGTGTATTTCGATACTAAGATGGCAGCACATGGCTCGCACTCACGAAACCGCGGATACGTAGCTGCGAGGAAAGAGGGGAAGGGGGAGGGGAAAGAGGGGAACGGGGATGGAGGAAGAGAGAAAAGGGGGAGGGTGAAGAGGGAGAAGAGGGGAAAGGGGATGGAGGAAGTGGGGAAGGAAGAGGGATGATGGAGGAAAAGGGAAAGGAAGGGGGAGAGTGGGAAACGGAGAACGGGGGATGGCGAAGGAAGATAGAGGATAGGTAGAAAGAGAAAGGGGAACAGGGGAGGGCGAAAGGTGATGGGGGGGGAAAGGGAAAAGGGGGAAAAAGGGGGAAAGAGCAAAGCGGAAAAGAGCAAATGGAACAACGGATGGCGAAATGATGAAAGCCAATAAAAAAAAAAAAAAAACAGGAAAGGGAGAAAGAGGAAGGCGGAAAACAGAGAGGGAGAAGGGAGTAGGGGAGTAGGGGAGAGAAATGGGAAAAGGGGGGGGAAGGGGGGGGGAGGCGGGAAGTCGAAGCGTCCGCGCCGGGGGAAGACGCTAAGGAAATAAGAAACCGGAGAGGGAGGAAGGGCAACTTTGCGTCCGGCGCTTCGGAGACGATTCGGAGGACAACTTTGGGGAAGAATTCGCGAAGGAAACCGGATCTTGCTTAGAGACAGGCGGAGACGGGGGATAGAGGGGGGGGGGGGGGGTAAGGGACGGCGCGGGGATGGGGAGGGGCGGGATAGGGATGGAATACAGGAGGGTTAGGGTGGGGGAGGAGGAGGAGGATGTGTCGAGGAAGGATATCTGAGGAATAGGAAAGGGAACGAAATGAGGATAAATTAAGGACAGGATGGGGGAGAGGCATGGGGGGGGGGCAAAGCGGAGGAAGGACACATGAGGCGAAGAATGAGGAGAAGGTGCAGTAAGGAATGAGGACAAGAGAAAGACTGGACGAAAGGGAGACGAAAGATAGGTTTGAAGAACGAGAGGAGGAGGAGGAAGGGAGGAAGAGGCGAGGAGGAGGAGGAAGAGAAAGAGGCGAGAAAGAGACAAGAAAGAGACGAGAAAGGGGCGAGAAAGAGGCGAGAAAGAGAAAGAAGAGGAGAAAAAGAAGAGGAAGAGGCGAGAAGACGAGAAAAGGAAGAGGAAGAGACGAGAAAGAGAGAAAGAAACGAGAAAAGAGAGGAAGAGGCGAGAAAGAGACGAGAAAGAGACAAGAAAGAGACGAGAAAAAGGAAGAGGAAGAGGCGAGAAAGAGACAAGAAAGAGACGAGAAAGAGTCAAGAAAGAAGCAAGGAGAAGGCTAGGCCAGAGTCGACCCTCGCAAGATGGCGGAAGTTGGCAGGAGGCGAGTAGCGGCCGACGTGCGGGCGGGACGGGACGCTCTGCCAAGACTTGTGACGTAGAAGAGGACCATCTTGGTTGGGGGGGGGAAGAAAAGGCAGGGAGGGAGGAAGAGGAGGAGGAAGCAAAGGGAGAAGGAAGAAGAAAAAATGGGAGGAGGAGAGGAGGAAGAGAGAAAAGGAAGAGGAAGGAAGAAAAAGGAAGAAGGAAGAGGAGGAAAAAGAAAAGGAGGAGTAGAAAGAAGGAGACAAAGGAGGAGAAAAAGACGGTAAAAGTGAAGGAGGAGAGAAAAAAAAAGGCGAGAGAAGAAAACGAAAGAGGAAGAAGCAAAAGAGGGGGAGGATGAAGAAATGAGGGGACGAAGAGGATGAAGCAGAATAATAAGAGTAAGAGAAGTGGAACATGAGAGAAAAAAAAGAAAAGAAGAAAGAAGAGGAGAAAGAACAAGAAGAGAAAAAATCAACAAATGAAGAAAGAAAAGGGAGAAGAGGAGAAGAAACAAGAAGAAGAACGGGCGCAGGAGGAGGAGGAGGCGGAGAAAAAGAGGCTCCTTATGTACGTGGGCGTGAGGGAGGCATACTTTACTCCGTCCAGAAAGTCGGAGGCTGACTCGGAAAATGTTTCACTGAATTTCGAATAGGCCTCAGAAATAGGCCGTGTGAAAACCCAAGTTCGTTTAGGCTTTCGAGTCTCCAGATGCACTTCGAGAATCCTTTACGAGAGAACCTTTCCAAATACGATTTATTCGATCTGTATTTCTATCTAATGCATTTTTATCTATCCCTTTCCCGTAATCAACAAGGTATCTCTCCCATCTATCTCTATCTATTCCCTAATTCTTATCCTAATTCTCGATTTATATCTCTCTCTATCCACATTATGGAGAAAGAAAGGACAAACATTGAAACAAGAGAATAAACACGGCCGGCAGCAGACCTAAAAGTTAGACCGATGTAAACTCGATTTTCCAAA
>NW_020871022.1:769466-779466 GCF_003789085.1 Penaeus vannamei | reverse complement strand
GAGAGAGGAGAGAGAGAGAGGAAGGAGAGAGAAGAGATGAGAGAGAGAGAGAGAGAGACGAGAGGAGAGAGAGATGAGAGAGAGATAGAAAACGGAGAGAGAGATACACACAGACATAGAAACGGAGAGACGGTGAAATTTATAGAAAAGATAACCAGCATGGATGAGTAAACACATTTCAAAAAGATATTGCCAGAAACACACAAGAGCAGACAAACGAAACAAACAGAAAGACAAACAGACAGCACAACAGAGCAAAAACAAAAGGGACAGAAAGCGAGGAGCAAAGATACAAACTGAAGCGATTATTGATCCAGAGGCAACTTCTGGAACCAAGTTTTTTTGAGAGGAACTTGAAAGAGAGGCTGACATGGAATGGATCACGGGGAACTAAGATCGAGTAATTTCGATTAAGAGAGAAGGAAAACGAAGAAGGAGGAGAGAGAGGAGGAGGGGAGAAGGAGGGTGGTAGGAGGTGGAGGAGGAGGTGGGGTGTGGAATGGTTGGAGGGGAATTACAGGAGGAGGTAGAGGTGGGAGGATGGAGATAGAGGTGGAGGTGGAAGAAGAGATGGAGGGATAAGAGAAAAGGAAGTAGAGTGGAGCTGAAGGTTGGTGGTGGTGGAGGAGGAGGGGTAAATGGTGGAAGGGGAACTGGAGTGGGAGTGAGGAGAGGAGGTAGAGGAGGTGGAGGTGAAGGAGAGGGGAGGAGGAGTGGAGGGGTTGGAGGTGGAGAGAAGGTAGAGTGGTGGTGGAGGTGGAGGAGGAGTAGAGAGGAGGAGAGGAGGAGGAGGAGGAGGAGGAGGAGGAGGAGGAGGAGGAGAGGAGTGAGGAGAGGAGGAGGAGGCAGTAGGAAGGAGGAGGAGGAGGAGGAGGAGGAGGAGAGGAGGAGGAGGAGGAGGAGGAGGATAGGATAAGGAGGAGGAGGAGGAGGAGGAGGAGGAGGAGGAGGAGAGGAGAGGAGGAGAGGAAAGGAGGAGGAGGAGGAGGATAAGGATAAGGAGGATAAGCCAAGAAGAAGAAGGAGAAAAGAACAAGAAAAAAAAAGAAACAGAAGGAGGAGGATGAAGAAGATATGGAAGAGGAGGAGGAGAAGGAAAGATGATGATGAAGACGAAGAGGAAATAGTAGGATAAGTAACAGCAGAAGAAAAAGACAATCTTAAATAGAAATGGACGAAAATAGAGAATCAAAAGAATAAGATTCCGACGAAGACGAACATCATCATCAACAACAGTAAGAGAGAAGAAAAAAATGGACACGAAAAAACAGAAGAGGAAGAAGACATAAGAAGATAAAAAAAAACGCAAATGATGAAGAAAAAGAGCTAGGAAAAATGAAAGATGAATATTTAGAAAAAGAAAAGAGAAGTAGTATCAATGAAAGCAAAAATGGAGAACACACACACGCCTCTCTTCTATATGTATGTTTTTTTTTTTTTTTTTTTTTGAGAAAGGTGAAAATGTCCCGAAGAATATGAAACCATCTCGAAAGCAATAAAATGAAACCGAATGTATCCCAGAAACAGCCCAGTTGTGCCATGTTCTTAAGACTTATTATATTGCTGCTGAATAAATTTACATAAGGATCCTACCGAGTGATATAAGAAAATCGGAATATTTCTTTCTCGAAGTTTCCGAAATTCCCTTCAGAGGCGATGACTCCGATAGTCTCCCACCTCCTCCTCCTTCTCCCCCCCTCAAAAAAAGAAAGAAAGAAAAAAAAAAATAAAAGAAAAAGATGCCGGCGTGATTAGGAGTCAATTTGGTCTCCTGTATTTTTTTTTCCTTTTATTTTTCAATGTGTTATCTTTCTCCTTGTCTTTCTTTTTCTTATTTTTTTTTCTTATGGAGCTTCTGTGAGGATCTGCATTCATTGAGTTGATCAGAAGGATATCATCTGTCTTTCAAGAGGTTTAAGGAGAGGGGAGTTTGTCTTCTGAAATCCTTCGTCTGACAAGGTTCCTTAATATGGAGTGGCTCCTATATGGATGTTTTTATTACATTTTTCATCATATTTATAAATCGATATTTTCATCATATGTTGTTTATATTTAATTTCTGGGTCTGTATTGCGTTACTCTCTAGATAAATATTAGAAAAATAGATGAATGTATTATAGAAAAAATATACAGGATTTGTGGTTTAATCAAGCTACTACGTCTTATAAGAATATTATATCAAATGAATTAAATTCTGTGCGAAAATATTCTATACTTTTTATCAAAGGAATCAAGTCGTATATAATACGGTACCACTCCATATATTTCACCACAAGGAAATGAATCGTATATAAAAGTATTCTATATATTTTACCAAAAGAGTTACGTTTTATATAATGCTGCTCTATATATTCTACCCAGAGAAATTGCATTATATATCACTATTCCATATATTTTCCCAGAAGGGGTTGGATTCTATATAATAGTATCCAATTCATTTCACCAACAGGAGTTGCCAAATACATAATGGTATTCCATGTATTATACCCAAAGGAGTTACATCCTATACATTATTATCGTAATTTCTATAGATACAGATCTCTTTGGGGTGGCGGTGAGGGGAAGGGAAGAGACGGGAAAACATTCTCACTCAAAAGGCAAGCAAGACGACGAGGTTCAGTCCATGAATGTAGAGTGTCTTCCTCTCTCTCTCCCCCATCTTTTTTGTCTTTTCTGTTCTGCTGCCAGGTTTTCCACGTCGAATGGGGTTTCTCGGCTCTCCGAATTAACCCATCAAACCATTTACGCCTCGACAATAAACCTTATGGAGATCTCAAGGTGGGGGAGGAGGTTGCTTTGGGGGTAAGGCAGAAGGGTCGTGTGGTGTGGGTATGTTGGGGTATGTAGGAAGGGTGGAGGTGGTGGGGGGATGGATATTAGGTAGGGGGAAGGTTGGTCAGGAGGGGAGTTGTGGAATGTTGGCGAAGTGGGGGTAAGGGGGTCGTGGAGTGTTGGAAAAGAGGAAAGGGAAGCTAGTAGGATGTGGAGAAAGCGAGGGAGAGGATGTAAGGAGGGATCTTAAAGGGGTGTGTGTGGGGTGGTGGGGAGGGGTGGTGTTAGCAATCTTAACGGAAGATATGGCTGGCAGAGTTCCCCCCTGACAGCGCTGAATGACGTCTCAACAGCCAACGAGAGCAAGCCATTGTCAACCCTGTGACGCCTTGTCATAAGTCACACGACTACTCAATAGTACTTTAAGTTCTACCCTACTTTGCAACAAAAGGGGTTTGGGGGGGTGGAAAATGGTAAAGGGGTAGAAGGGGGAGGCAAAGGGAGCAGAGAGGGGAAAGGGGAAGCGGGGAGCGAGGGGAAAGGGGGAGGAAATAGTCAATGACGTGGATTATTGCCAACCATGTCTGTCGCTTGCTCCGATGGCAGAAAATAAGAGCAGGATGACGCAAGGACACATGGACTGTGGGACGCCAACGAGACGGTCTTTTTTGGGAGAGGACCGGAGAGGGAGAGAGAGAGAGAGACGAGAGAGAGAGAGAGAGAGAGAGAGGAGAGAGAGAGAGAGAGAGAGAGAGAGGGAGAGAGAGAGAGAGAGAGGAGAGAGAGAGAGAGATGAGAGAGACTGAGAGAGAGAGAGAGAGAGAGAGAGAGAGAGAGAGAGAGAGAGAGAGAGAGAGAGAGAGCAGAGAGAGAGAGAGCGAGAAAGAAGAAAGAGAGAAAGAGAAAGAGAGAGAGAGAGAGAGAGAGAGAGAGAGAGAGAAGAGAAGAGAGAGAGAGAGAGAGAGAGAGAGAGAGAGAGAGAGAGAGAGAGAGAGAGAGAGAGGGAGAGAGAGAAACAGAGAAGAGAAGAGAAAAAGAGAAACAGAGAGAGAAGAGAAGAGAAGCGGAGGGAAAAGAGAAGAGAAGCGAAGCGATGAAAAGAGAAGAGAGAGAGAGAGACTATGGCTCTCATAATCATTACGAACAGCAGGGTTGATGAAACATAAGTCGGCAGAGGCAATTTTGCGGTTGTACAGTATCATAAACCGGTATGTGCGTGTGTGTTTATGTAGATACATACATAAATGAAACTACACACACCCATACATACATGAAAATACAGACACCCATACATGCATGAAAACACACCCACCCATATATACATGAAACTACACACACCCATACATACATGAAACTACACACACCCATACATACATGAAAACACACACACCCATACATACATGAAAACACACACACCCATACATACATGAAAACACACACACACATACATACATGAAAACACACACACATGCATACATGAAAACACACACACCCATACATACGTACGCACAAAAAGCTAAAACACTCACGCGACAGTTGTGGTTAATAAAAAACAAATATGCAGATTGGCTTTTAACATGAACCAGGGACGTTGTGACAAGAGATCCACACGAAAACATTCACACAACACATCCACATGAAATCACTCGCACGAATATATCCACATGAAAACATCCTCACACAAACATCCACATAAAACAATCAACATGAAAACACCCACATGAAACATCAACATGACACACTCACAGGAGAACATCCACATGAAAACATCACGAAATAATCCACATGAAGCATCCACATGAAAACAATCTTACGAAAATTCCACATATCCACATATCCGCCCGCACGAAAATTTCCACACGAAAACGAGACACGCAAGAGGCGAAGATAACGAGGAAGGGGGGCAGATGAGAAAACATTGGTAGATAGAACGGGTGAACAAAGAGAAGAAGAAGAAGAAAAAGAAAATCTTGAGAGAGAAAAAAATGTGATAAAAGAACGAAACAAAGAAAAGAGAGAGAAATACAGAAATTGAGACAGAAAGGGCATCAGAAAATGCAACAAATATACAAAAAAGAGAAAGAAGGGTGAAAATGTGATAAACAAGACAAAGAAACAAAGACGGAAGAAAAGATATGATGACCAAGACAAGGAGACAAAGAAGACAACAAAGAAGAAAATAGAAAAACAAAAACAATAGACAGAAAATATAGTAGAGAAAACAAAGGGACAATGGAAAAAAATTGAAGAAAGGGTGACAAGGAAAATAACCGATAAAGGAATAAAGAAGAGGAAGGGTCAGAAAGAAAAAATGGACGCAAAAAAATAAAAACAAAGAACAAAAAAGGAGAAAAACAAAGAACAAAAAAGGAGAAAAACAAAGAACAAAAAAGAGAGATATAAAAAGGAGAGATAAACAAAGAACAAAGAATGAGAGAGATAAAAAGAGAAAGATAAACAAAACAGAGAGAAAAACTAAAAAAGAAGAGAGAAAAAGAGTAAACACAGAGTGAGAAAAAACTATGAGAGAAAAACAAAGAACACAGAAAGAGAGAGAAAAATAAAAACAATAAAAAGCAAAGAACAAAGAAAGAGTGGAAAACATACAACAAAAAAGTAAAATACAGCAAAAATGAGTTACTCAGAAGAGCAAAGGATTGAAATAAATAGAAAGCATGAACAAATTCAACAAACAAAGAGACAAAGAAACGAAGGAAATAAAGAGATAATGATAAATGATATGAAAATGAAGAAGAATGGGAAGATGAAACAAACACAACACTTAAAAGAGGGAAATGAAAGAAATCAGAGGTAAAAGAGACGAAATAGGAAGGAAGATGAGATTATTGTGGTAGCCTGGAAGTGTTATGGAGATGAGGATAGATGCTGATGCTGATGGGGGTGGGGGGGGGGGGGGGGAGGGGAGATGGGGACAGGAGGGCGAATGGTTACGAGATGAGGGAATATATCGACAGGGGGGGGAAGGGTTGGGGAGAGGAGAGGAGGGAGGAGAGGAGGGGAGGAGAGAGGAGCAGAGAGGAGAGGGGATGGTGGGGACGGGGAGAGGAAGGAAAAAGAGGGGAGGGGGAAAGGAGGGAGAGTGAATAGGAGATAGGGTTGAGGGATGGGAGGGGGGGGAGGTGCTGGAAATGACTGACATGGGGGTGGAAGAAGTTAGGGGAGAGGAAGAAGAAGAACAGGAGGAGGAGGGAGGGAGAGGGGAGAGGGGAGGGAAGGGCAATCAGGAGGTGGAGGGATGGGGGGGAGGTGAAGAGGAGGTGATGCTAATGAGTGATGTAGTAGGGATAAGGAAAAGAGGTTGGGAGGAAGGAGAAGGGAGAAAAAGGAGGAAAAGAGGAGGAGAGGAAGGGAGGAAAAAAAGGAAAAGGGGAATAAGGAAGAGGGGGAAAAGGAGAAGAGGAGGAAGGAGAAAAGAGAAAAAGGAGCAGAATAGGGCGGAGATGGGGGGGGAGAAGAGAGGAGTAAAGAGGAAAAGAGCAGCAGAATGGAGGGAAGAAGGAGGAAAAGAAGCAGAGGAGGGAAAGGAGAAGAGGAGGAGAGGAAGGGAGGAAAGATGAGAAGTGAGGAGAAAGGGAGAAAGGACAAGGAAAAGAAGGGAGGAAAGGAAGGGGAAAGGCAAGGAAAAGGAAGAGAAAGGGAGGAAAGGAAGAGAAAGGAGGAAAGAAGGGAGAATGGGAGGAAAGGAAGCGAAAGGGAGAAGAGAAAGGAAGAAAGGAAGGGGGGAAGGGCAAGGAAAAGGGGAGGAAGAAACGGGTGATGGTGTTGGCAGTGGTGGCTGATGATGATGTAGCGAATCGATACAGAAAGTGATAAGGATTGGTGATAAGGGTGAAATTCCCCTCTTTAGTGAAAGAAGGAAAAGGAAAATGGTGATAAAGAATAAAATAAAATAAAATAAAATAACGAAAAAAACAATGATAAGAAAAATCACCATCATAATAATACTAACAATGACGATATATAATAAAAATGAATATAATAATATAAAAAGAAAGGAAGGATAAAAAAGGAAGAAAACAACAATACAAAAGAAAAGAGAAAAAAGAAAAAAAGAAAAAAAAGAAAAAAAATATATAGATATAATCATGAAGGAAGGATAAAAAGAGGAAGAAAACAACAAAACAAAACAAAAAAAGAGAAAAAAAAGAAATAAAAAGAAAAAGGAAAAACAATATAGATACAATCATGATAATTAAGTACACATAAAAAGGTGGCTTGACCTTTCAATGACCGCACTTAATGTTACAATTTCCCCTTTTCCAATTCTCTCGTTTACCATCCATCTTTCTGTCTCTCCCAACCTCTCTCTTCTTTTTTCCCGTTCTCTCCAATCGCATCTATTCATTTATTATTATTATTATTTATCTGTTCTTCTGTTTGTTTCTGTTTCTGTCATTGGGTAATATGTATTATATAGATCTCTTTATTTTCCTTGTTTTAATTATCTTCAATATTTTCCCTTTTTCGTTTTTTTTTTCATCAGTTACTTCATTTTCTTTTTTCCGTTTCGTATTTTGAATTTGTCGTGTTGTGTCTTTGTTTATGCTTTCTATTCTATTTACCTCCATTTATACATTGTTTACTCTGCTCTTTCATCATCATTCTCTTTCATTCTAGTTTCAATCGCCTTTACTTTCATTTCCCCCTCTTTCTCAATATCTCTCAATATTTATCTTTCTTTCATTTTTACTTCCTCAGTCTCTCTCTATATATATCTTTCTCTTTCACTTTTTCTCTCTCTTTCTTTCCATTTCTCTTTCTCAATCTCTCTCTCTCTCTTCCTCTTTCAATCCTTCCCTTTCACGTTCTCAGTCTCTCTCCCTATCTATCTTTCTCTTTCAGCTTCGTTTTTTCTCTTTCCCTTTCTCAGTCTCTCTTATACTTCTTTTTTTCTCCTTCATTCCGGTAACTTTTCCCACTCATTCTTTTATGTATAATTAATCACCTCTCACTTTCTCTCTCTCAATCGCTTCATCCTTCCTCTTTCTCCTCTTTATTCTAATTACTTCCCTCACTTATCCTTTATGCATACATTTATTCACCCTTTGTGTCCTTCTCCCTCCTTCTGTCTCGTCTTTCATCAATTGTCTGCTTTAAATATTCACACTATGTCCCCTCTTTATTTAATAATTTTCTCTCCCTCTGGCTTTAATTTCTTTTTATATTCCTATACATTGTTCAGGTTTTGTTGTTCTTGCTAATTAAAATCCTGGTCCTTTTCCCCATTCTTTTGTACCTATATATGTAATTTTTTTTAAAATTCCATTTTACCCTTTACGTGTCCCTCTATTTCATTCTTCAGTAGTTTTATGTCTCTTTCTTTCGTTTTGGGGATTTATTCTGATTTATTTCATAGTCTAGTTTAATTTTTATTTATTCATTTATCTATTTATTTATTTATTATTATTATTTTTTGCTACTTTCGACATATTAATTTCCAAAAAATAAGTGTATGTGATGTTTTCCTCGTTCGCGTCTCGTTCTATCTAAACTAAACTCCCTCTGTCTATTTGCATCTCTTTATCTTTCTGTTTTCATGTCTTCATCTTTATCTTCCTCCTTCTCTGTCCATTTTCTTGCCTTCTTCACTTTATATGTTCCTATTTTCTCGTTCTTACGTTCTTTATATTCATCTACGTGTCCCTGTCTCCCTGTTTCTATTTATGTTTCATTTTCTCCTTTTCCATCTGTTTATATATCGATGTCTCAATTTCTCCTTCGCTATTTATCCGTCTTTCTTTCGATTTATCTAGTTTTCATTTTCTCCTTTTCCATCTATCTATCGACGTCGCACTTTTTCTTAACTATCTATCTTTCTTTCACTACTACTGTATTTGTGTTTTATTATTTTTCATCTCTATCCCTCTTACTATCTTTATCTCATATTTCCCTTTCCCCCCCTCTACATCTATATCTATCCATCTATCTACCTGTGTCTCATCATCTATATCCTTCTCTCCTTCCCTCTATTTTTTCTCTTTATCCCTTTATTCCCCTTCCCCCCTTCTACATCTATATCTATCTATCTATCTACCTGTATCTCATCATCGATCTCCTTCTTCCTCCCTCCCTCCCTCCCCCTCTCTCTCTCTCTCTCTCTCTCTCTCTCTCTCTCTCTCTCTCTCTCTCTCTCTCTCTCTCTCTCTCTCTCTCTCTCTCTCTCTCTCTCTCTCTCTCTCTCTCTCTCTCTCTCCTCTCTCTCTCTCTCTCTCTCTCTCTCTCTCCTCTCTCTCTCTCTCTCTCTCTCTCTCTCTCTCTCTCTCTCTCTCTCTCTCTCTCTCTCTCTCTCTCTCTCTCTCTCTCTCTCTCTCTCTCTCATCTTCTTCTCTCCTCACCCTACATCTCTTAACGTTTATTCTTCCACTCTATTGTTCATTACTCACTCCTCTCCCTTTATCCCTTAACCTCCCCTTAACCCTCAATGAGCATTACTCCCCCTTTGCTCTTTATCCCTTAATCCTCCTCAGTTTCTCGTCCTCATCACTCACTCTCCTCATCTCCCCTCTGCCCTTCCATCCTCTTCCCCTCTCCGTCTTCCCCTCTTACAGTGCCTTCTGAGACATTGTCTTTGTTAGGTTTCCTTTTCTTCTGTTTTTCCCCTTTTTTCATCATCATCGTCATCATCTCTTCTATTCATATCATCATCATCATCGTTATCACTATCATCATCGTCTTTCTGTATCTATTAATATCTTCCTCTTTTTTTGTTTACTGTTTTTATTCCATCTTTTCCCCCTGTCTTCAGTTTATTTTTCTTCTGTTATCCGCTGTTATCCTTCTGGCTTCATTTTTACACCGACTTCAGTATATTTTCTGTCTTTTCTTGTGTCTTGCGTCTTTATATCTTTTCTTAAGGACTCGCTGTTTGTCATTTGCGTCTTCTGCTTATCCCTCCTTTTCTCCTCCTCCTTCATGTCCATCTTTCTGTTTTTATTTTTGTTATCGTTTTTCCGTTCGTCAACTGTCATCTCCAGTTTTCCCTCTCTACGTCTTTTCACGTGGCAGTTTCCCGTTCTATTTTTTCCGTCTTTTTTTTTATCTTCCGTCGGACGTTATCCCCAATATTTCTTCCTTCTCGCCTCTTCTCTCTTCGTTTCATGCTGTCACACTCTAGCCACACCTCCCTATTTCTTCTCATGTCGGTATTTCTGTTTTTTCTTCTTCTTTTTTTAATATTTTCTTTTTTTGTTTTACATTTTTTCATTCT
>NW_020871022.1:747246-759366 GCF_003789085.1 Penaeus vannamei | reverse complement strand
AGAAGTGGTGATATAAATCAGAAGTAAAGAACGAATGAAAATAAAAATATACACAACAAAGAAGGATAGAGGAATGAAAATTGATAAATCGAGCAAGACATTAAAAGAAGAAAAAACGAAGAAGAGGAATTAGAAGAAGAAGAGAACTCAGCGCAACGAAGATGGGTAGAATGGGAGAATGGAATAATAAACGGTAGATGAAGAAAAAGGTTTAGTAACAGAGCTGGTCGGACGCACTATGCCAACTAAGCTCGCTAAAAGGGTTAACTAAAGAAGATGAAGTCTTTTCCTAAAAATTGTATCTAAATAGCGTATTTAAATCCAATGCTAATGTTATCAATGATCAGGGGCAAGCTAGAACTGCATTCGCCAAGGAGAGAGAGAAAAAAATTATATATATGTATATATTCAAAAATAAATAAAATAATCATAATAATAATGATCATTAATGGATGCGGAAACTCTGGATATATTTATAGGAAGTTAGTATCGATGCAAAATGCAAAGGTAATTACCGATAAAGAAATTAAATGAAAAAAAAGTTGAATCAGTATGGCATAATAGTCCCTACCCTTTATTGTCGTCAGCCATAGAGCGTTATGTCTGCAATACAAGAAGAAATGCCATATATGTTATGAGGTCATTCAACATATTCTTAGTTGCTACTTATGGGAAAAAAAGTTTGCAGCATTTGGCAGCATGAGTGATAGTAATAATAATAATAATAATAATGAAAAAAGTAATAAATAAAAAAATGGGGCAAATGGAATACTCTTCTTAATGAATGTACTGATTTCAAAATCATAATGATAAGAATACATGAATTAAAAAAAAAATTGATTACACAAATGAGAATGTACGATTAATTCAAATAAAATCTATGTACCATACTTCATGCTCGTTATTTCTCTTAAAGCAAGCAAGGTTACAGAACGTGATGAAACTCTAAACTGGGCCGCTATACAACCTAATGTTTAGCAGTAAAGAGATACACCCTTAAACACTCAAGTATATACTCTCTCTCTATGTATGTGTGAAGCTTATGACCACTCAGGGGGAAAAAATGAATATAGAGGTCATAGAAATAGGTCTAATTTACTCTACATAGGAACAGGGCCTTTATTACGTCATAATATAAGGGCCCAGGGATATTATATATAATTATTAATGATAGCTATTATCATACACGGCAGGATATGGACCCCATCTTTTCTGTGCAGACATGTGAACAATGGGACGTGTATGGGGACAGAGTTCGGCAGTGAAGCTTGCAGAAGAAGAGGAAGGAGAGAACAATTTTTTTTTTTTTTTTTGTGAACACGATGGAAAGTTGCTTTATTTTGAGGTGATTCACCTTTATCTATCATTTTGATCATGTTATGTTTGTTCCTATCGTAATCGAAATAAATAATCAAAGGTGAATTACTCTTATTATTATTATTATTATTGTTTTTGTTATCTATTTTATTCGAGAATCTAGCCGAAGTCAGCCCCATACCGTGCAGAAAAAAATAACCTTGTGTAGGGTACAGAACCACAGAGCTGCGGACTATAACATGGACTGATTGCAAAAGTATAAGATCACAGTGCCACCAAGCCACAGGATTCTCTTAGTGTGAGCACCAAAGAAAACACACACACACACACACACAAACACACACACACACACTCACCCACTCTTACACAATCGCTGCCACAGTCCAGGGCCTTTTTTTCGCTATCTCTTGAGCTCTAAGGATTTCTAAGTATGGAGGCTATGCTGAAGTGGCGAAGCTCTGCCTATTCTTTAGTCACTTGAAAACATGGGCCGCACTAACAATCTAGGGAAGCTTATCTCTCACTAAAATCTAATGGGCAAGCAGATCTTCCAACTTACAGGTATCAAAAAAGGAAAAAAAAATGTATAGATATATTGGTTACATGGAAAATCAAACGTTAAAAAATGCAATCCTAAAAATGCGTCAGATAATAATAATAAAAAAAGGTCTACGGGCACAGAAAAAAGATTCATATTGGAAAAGTAATCGAGAAAATCATGCCACATGGGTCAAAATACAAGCCCATGAAAAATGAAAAGCAAAAAATGTTGGGGGGAAATAAAATTCCTATAGTCCTGCGCATTGAATAGTCGTTAGCCATTTTCCAGGGTCAACGCAGAACCCGCTTCGAGTGTGACCTTTGATGCTTAACCTTATCGCAATCGAAAAAAAACATGCTGAAAATCACATACAACCCCCTCCCCCCCCCAAAAAAAAACATACTTAAAACACATACATACTTACACACGCCTTACAACGCAAACAAAAGTATTTGTAAACTTATATACGATTACCATTAGTTACATAAATCACCCATATTCCTCTAGGTTTCTCTTTGTCCGATTCCTTAAAACATCCTACTGACGCTTGCATATTTCTGTTCTATTTTTCTCCTACCTTGTTGTGTATATGTACTTACGGACCCACGTATCCCCGGTGCTTGTGAATGTGACTGACATCTTCCGTGTTTCAAGAACTACGTACACGAACGCTTGTATTCTCGACTCGCCTTTTGTAAAATTACGATCTGTCATCAACGCGCTGTTGAAATTGGGATCCGATGATGAGCATTTCATAAATTTTGCTCTAATTAACTAGCGGTTAAAAAAAAAAGGGAAACGGATTTATGTTGTCTTTGGGAGCAGAATTTTCGATCTTGCCGGAGAACGCGGCCAAGATTCCAATATCGAACTCTGAATCACTCCATAGGCCTATCAACACGTGTTCCACATTTTAATCACGCTACCCCAGTTCATGTTCTTCTACCCCCCCCCCCCCCCACCCAAACTTTGAAAAAAAAAAAAAAAAAAAAAAAAAAAAATAATAATAATAATAATAATAAAATAATAATATAAAAACAACGCAAGAACTCCGGTTGTAGTTATGACCCCGAATACAGAGAGAGAAAAAGCAGTCAAGGGTTCACCGAGTCTGGGTCACAGCGGGCATTTTCTCTCTCAATACAAGCGTGTGAGATTAAAACCTTTCGCCCAACATGACCTTTCCAGAGATATGCAGAAAATTCCCGAAGTGACAATGCCGCGCGTTGGTCTCGGCGATTGGAGACATGAGGACAGATCGAGAGAAAAGGGGAAGAGGAAGATAGATGGAGAAAGAGACAGATCTATAGATAGATGGAGAAAGAGACAGATAGATAGATGGATAGCTAAATAGGCAGACCAGATGGATGGGTATTTAGATGAGCAGACGGATGGACAGGGATGTAGATGCATAGACAAATAGAAGGTAAATGAATATGTGATTTTATAATTAAATAGATACTTGGAAAAAAGAGGAGAAAGCGGAGAGGTCGAAGAAGAAGAAGAAGCGGAAGAGAAGGACGGGAAGAAAGAGACGTAGGAGAAAGAGAAAGAAGGAAAGAAGAAAGAGGAGGAGCATAGGAAATGGGAGAAAGGATGCGAAGAGACGAAAAGGAAAAGAAAAAGAGGTGAAAGAGACGGAGAAGAAGATGAAGAAGAAGTAGAAAAAGAAAGGAGGAGGAGGAGGAAGAGGACGAGGATACAACGATGTACTCTGCTCCTCCTTTTCTCTCCCAAGATGTCCCTGGCGACGGGGAGACTGACTTCCGAATATTAATGGATTGTTTGTGTCATGTAGTGAATTATGCCGTCGCTGGGGGAGGGGGGGGGGAGTGGGGATCGGGAATGTGAGGGGGGTGGTCACAGGGGGAGGGTGGGGTCACGGGCCGAGGGGGGGGAACGGGGCACGGGGAAGGTGAAGGGGAGAGGGAAGACGAGAGGAGGTTGAGGGGAGGGGATAGAGTTGAGTGGTTGGGCGGTGGATGGTGGGGGTGGTGAAGGAGATGGGGGTGGTGGAGAGAGAGTTCGAGACTAAGATGAAGGAGAAATGGTGGAGGAAGGAGGGTTCGATATTCGAGGTTGAAAAAATGGTGGGGAGTGGTGGTGGGGGTAGGGTGGGAGTGTGGTGGGTGGTGTTTGAAATGGAGGTGAAGGAAAAAAAGTAATGATAGGAGGGATTGGAAGAGGAAGGGAAGAAAGCAGGAACGCGGGGAAGATAGAGACGAGGGGATGAGATGAACAAGGTACGAGGGGAAGAAAAGAAGGGGGAAGAAGAGGAAGTAAAGAGGGGAACAAGGTGGAACGAGGGGATAGAAAGGAGAAAGAGTGGAAGGAGGGCGAACGAGTGGAAGGAGGGCGAACGAGTGGAAGGGGAGGGGAAGAAGTGGAAGGAGAGGGAAGGAGTGGAAGAGGGAGGGGAAGAAGTGGAAGGGGGAAGGAGTAGAGGGAGAGCGAAGAAGGGGAAGAAGAGGAAGAAGGGGGAAGGAGAAGAGGGAGAGAAAAGGAGGGGGAAGGAGGGGAAAGGGAACTTCCAAGGTGCCATAAGAACGCCAAGTGTCCTGGCCAGTAAATCATGGGGCCGGCACCCATGGCACTGCCCGGGCAACGACTAATTAATGCCTGATTTATGACCATCACTATATCACCCCGTGTGTCAATATTTACGAGCGCAAACCCTGAACGAAAACAACTGATTTCCGTGGGCGTGCGGGCGTTGGAGTGGGCGTCGTGAAAGCATCTCGTCTCGAAATCCTCGACGAAGGAAAATTCTCCGGAGAATGGGAATGAAAAAAGTAATAATTCAACAAGTAAATAAGTGAATATGTAAATTTGATTGACAAATTTTTATATATAAATCTCGATGAATGAAACTATGACAATTTAAATAATCAGAAATTACAGAAATATACGTATATGCAAATGAACGCCAGACAACACACACACATATGGAAGTGTGTGTATAAACGTACACATGTATAACGCTAAAATAAAAACAACATAATTCATCTCAATTGACGCTGGAAAACGATCTCCAATCCCAAAGAAAAATACGAAGACGAAGCCAGTACCAATCCCCTCAAAACGAACACCCGGAATGCAACGGCCATACAAGCACCTACAGTTTCAGACACCGATACCGCCCTCATCCCGTTCCAAATTTGAATAACGATGATCTTGTCCTAACTACGGAAATTTGGCCCGATTAGAAATTAATGCAATTCGTCTCCCTGTGATTGGACTCCGGGGAAAAAAAGGTCACTCAGCCTTTCCACTCACAGACGCGACCGCCGACGCTACCTGTCTGTGGCTCGAGCAGAAATGTCACAAAAAAAAAGAAAAGAAAAATGAAATAAAAAGAAAAAGGGATGAAAAAGAAAACGGGATGATCATAACTTTAGGAAGGGGAGACGTCCATTTTTTTCATATTCGCGGATCTTCTACAAAGGGATAGAATGTGAAAGGAGAGTGAAACGATTGTAAATTTCTCAAGAAGTAGGGATAAGGTGGTGGGAGTGTAGGGTAAGTAATGGTAGATAAAGACAGTAAGTAAGAATAGTAAAGAAAGTAATAAAAAGAAAGAAAAGTAAAAAAAGAGAGTAAGAAGAGTAAAAAAAAAGTAAGAAGATAAAAAAAGTCAAATTAATTGGAGGTTATACAATTAAGTAAGGTAAGAACAAGATAAGTAGGTAAAGGAAGAAGAAGGTATATAAAGAATGGAAGAGTAAAATAAACAGAAGTGTAGTGTAAGTAACGGAAGAATAAAGTAAGAATGCATTGGAAGTGTAAGGAAAGCAAATAACGGAATTCATAAGGTAACTGAGGCAAGGTAAGTCATTATCGAAAGAGAAAGGCCAATATCTTCTTAATATTTCTACAACTCAAACCAATCATCACCAATTCGAACCTAATCATTCCATAATACTTTTTTCTCTCCTAACGACGACCCCACCTAAAACACCCAATAACAGACGGACAAACAAACAAACCACCCCATTTGCAACACGACGAACAAGCGAAGATACGAAGTTAGTTTCCGCAGTTAATTTGCCACAGTTCCGTTGTCTCAAGTTATTTGCCATGGTTAATTGTCTTTGTTTAGTTGTGAGGACGGAATCATCAGCAGGGTCAATATTTACAGGCTGCAGGTTGGCACTAGGGAGAGGGGGGTGGGAGAGGGGGTATGGGTGGGAGGGGGAGGGGTGTATGAATGGGAGGGTGAAAGGGGTGTACGGGTGGGAGGGGGAGGATGTGTACGGGTGGGAGGGGGAGGGTGTGTACGGGTGGGAGGAGGGGAGGGAGGTTTACGAGTGGGAGGGAAAAGGGGTGTATGAGTGGGAAGGGGAGGAGAGTGTACGAGTGGGAGGGTGAGGGAGGGGAAGCCGGAACAAGGCGCTGGCCACAGTGAACAATAGTTTTTAATCCAACATTTGTAAGCAAACGGTGTTCAGGGATTCCCGCGTCCAAAATCCTATTTAGGATAATAGTGTATCCCCGAGGGAGGATTTTTTTCCCGGTGGCCGTCTCTGAGGTGGAGGAAACTTTCGATTTTGTTTTAGTGGATCATTGTATGGCGTGGGCTACGTGTGTGGACGACGGGCTCGAGGGTGTGCGCTGTTTACGGACATATAGACGGATCGATAAATACACACTCACAGATAGATAATTAGGGAGATATACACAGGTAAACACACGCAGATAGACACATACAGGTACACACCCACAGGTAGACACACACAGTAACACACACAGGTAGACACACACTAGTAGACACACATAGGCAGATGCATAGAGGCAGACATACAAGCACGCGCGCACACACACACACACACACACACACACACACACACACACACACACACACACACACACACACACACACACACACACACACACACACACACACACACACACACACACACACACACGGTTCACAACGATCACGTGAACCGTAGCCTTTCCATATATATCTATAAAAATATCCCCATCTTCCTTTTTTCCCCTCTTCGCGAGAGAGAAAGCGGCGCCTAAGATAATCCCAAGCTTAAGTTTGCGAAAAGGAGGTTGTTAAGAGGAGACGAAGGAGGATCCGCAATGCCGTACACTAATGGAATTTGGTCGAGGAAGAAAGAGATTGAATACCCCAAGAAACTGTTCACGGTCCGGTCGAGACCCTGACCTCTTGCAGTACTACTAAGGGAACTCCAGGCACGTTCTGGCTCTCTTCGCCGCCGCGGTTGCCAATGAAACTATATTGTCTTTGTGTTTAAAAAGGAGGACGGGTCTCCTGGGGGTTGGTTGCAGCATCACACGGTTGATTTTATTTATATTATATAACGTAATTCGTATTATCTATTAACACAAGGGATAGAATAAGGGGTCATAGGGCTGCGTATAGATCCGCTGACCGTGGCTTTTATAAACGTGCGAGGCGTAGCATATAAAATAGAATCGATACAGCTATTATTATTACGCTCTCACCCACGGTCTCAACTATCCCCACGTTTGGCTCCCAGGAGAACAGGAAGGGGAAGAGGGGGAGGGGGAGGGGGGGGAGGTCCACGCGCACTCATCGTTCAATTAACGCGGTCATCCGTTAGCCACGCGTCAGAAAGTGTACCATACATCAATTACGTCATGATCTCCATCGCGCAGCTTTAGCAGACGTCTGACAGGTTCTGGCGCGTGACTCGGTCTTCTGGTCTCGTCCCCTGCTGGAGGTGTCCGGGGAACTTTCGGTCTCTCTCTGTGGGTGGCATTCGTTTAACGCGATTCCGAAGCTAGTTGCTTTTGAGGGAAAGAGTGTGCTATTTGTTCTTTGTGTGGTACGGGCGGTTTCATCGGCTACTTCCGCGTTGTGGTATTTTTAAAACCCTTTTCAGCATCGGGAGTAAATTGAGCAATTCAAAGGGAATAATAACAGTGACGATTACTACGCTTGAAGGGAGTGTAATCATACTATAAGGTTTATCAGCATTAAACACGAAGGGGAAATCATAACGAAAATAAAATGGAGACTATCTAAAAGTAAAGACCAAAGTGAATAAAAAAAACAAACAAACTATAAGACAATACAAATACAAAGGCGCAAAAATATAGACACCTATAAAAAAACGAAAATGAAAAAAGAAAAATGATAAAACCCGACAAGGAATTACCAAGATAATGAAATAATTCCCTGACTAACGGGCCAAATCACCACAGGGGAAAGTTACACCCTCTTCCCTCTCTCCCCCTTTCTCCCCTCTGCGGTATGGACCATAAGTTCATTCTTTAATCTAATAATATATACCCCCTTCGCTTAATGAAACCCATCGGGCCATATCCTTAATCACGCCCACCTCCTGTTCGTCGCTAATATTCCTCCCTGGTGTCTCATTTCGCCCTTCCACCTATCCATCCGAGGCATTTTGCCCCGACCCTCGCCCATCTATCTATCTATCTATCCCCCTCCTTTCCCCTCTCCAGATGAGACGTCAGGGTAAGTGGCCTGTCTCCCTGCCAAACTCAATGATGACACGGTATAGGGTGATATATATTTTTTTCTCTTTTTTTTGACATAATTTCACTGTGGGTCGTGTGTTTGCCAATGAGGACCGGCAGCCTTGTCAAGGTGTTCCGTGGGAGGGAACGAGGAGAGGGATGGGGCTGGTGTGTGTGTGTGTGTGTGTGTGTGTGTGTGTGTGTGTGTGTGTGTGTGTGTGTGTGTGTGTGTGTGTGTGTGTGTGTGTGTGTGTGTGTGTGTGTGTGTGTGTGTGTGTGTGTGTGAGAACGAAAGAGAGAGAGAGAGAGAGAGAGAGAGAGAGAGAGAGAGAGAGAGAGAGAGAGAGAGAGAGAGAGGAGAGAGAGAGAGATGAGAGAGAGAGAGAGAGAGAGAGAGAGAGAGAGAGAGTGAACAATACAAAAGTTCGTGAATGTAATCTCGTGTGATAACAAAGGCCAATATTTATCTTTTGACTAAATCACCTACTTGGCTTCATGGACAAAAAAAAAAAAAAAAAAAATCCAATCTTTAGGCTGGAAAAAGATATAAAACGCAGATATCTATATTTTCAGAATCTACTTTAAGATACAATTTTCCTTCCGAGATTTTACTCAACGACTCAGCATTTTCGGCAGAGAACGACCACGAAGAAAACAAAAAAATATATAAACAAAACGTATTCTTTTATCTGGATTTTTTTCTTTATCTTTATTTATTCATCTTTATATTTTGAAGAAGTGAAGGACCCGCGTTGACACCGACCGGCTCTCGCCCTCCACTCCCGCCGGTTTAATCCTTTGGCAACACCGGGCAGCTAAATTCTACACTATGAATATTAAATTATACCTGGACGCCAATATCCGATTTTATTTGATATACAGAGTGGTTACAGTGTTATTTGAGCATTTTGTTGAAATATTCTGCACTCGCACTCAACCGGCCGTGAATCTACACTAATAATAAATGACAGACAGTGTTAATAAAAATAAAGTCTCATGACAACGAAATGATGAAGCAGTTTAGGGGCCATGGATTATTAAAATGTTTTTTTTTTTCCATGGATTTGGAATTCTGTAACTTGGTTATTTACAGGATTTTTAGGAAAGAAACACGTAAATAGAGCATGAGTTTTCCCCCCCAAATCGGATTTTGACTTGCGCCCCCGTGGCCAGTTTCTCATGAAAATTGTGTGACTTCTGTTCCTGGACCTGGTTATGTGTGGCGCATCCCCAAGCAGTCAGTGTTTGCGCGTGACCCTCCTCTTCCCTTCCTTCCCCTCCCTCCCTCCCTTTCATTTCCAGCTTACCCTGCCAACCTACCCTTGACCCCCCCCGCCTACCTCCTACCCACCTCCCTTAACCCCTCCTACCCGCTAACCTCCTGACCCCCTCCCCTTCGACCCCCCCCTTCCTCTTTAACCTCTTCCACCCCCACCTCTTCGGCTCTTTGTGTGTGTATGTGTACTGAATCCGTGATGGCGGCTGTGCGTGTAATGGTTGGCCCGAAGCTCATGTCTCGGCAACGGCTAACTAAAGCGTTACCTGTCTTTGTAATGGCAAGGACAGTGTGTGTGTTTGTCTCCGTGATGGCTGCTGTTACAGTCCCGTGTCTTTGTACAGATGAGCGCAATTTTAAGGGAAATTGTCGATGCTCGTTTAGTGGCTTTGGAGAGAGGGGAAGACCTTGGGGAATTGGCTTATTAGTTTTTCACTTTGGGTTTTGCGTCAACAGGCTTGATGTTGAGTGCATTATTAATCATTATTTGAATCATGTACTGATGCTAATCTTATAAGCTTTTAACAGCCTCAGGTACATAAACAAACTTAATATCCTTGTCAGACAAACGTAAAGCTTCGGAAGGGCAAACACTCAGCATATCTTTACCGTCACACTGTACACCACCGATTTTATACCACCTTAAATCTTTTCTCTTATCAATCGATTTTTCACTCTTATTCCAGCAAGGTCATCGTTATAAGGAAACCTCTCATTTTACGTTAGACTCGAACGATAATAGCTCGTCCCATTTTCCCGTGAGCACCCGATTTTTGTTTAATATTAGAGGTTGTCGAAATGTTTGCCCGCCGAACTTCCGCCAAACAAAGCTGGAGGAGAACTTGGTTATCAATGCACACTATTCAGCAACGCAAGAAAAAGACCAGATATCGCTGAAAAGACGACGGTGGCTTAACATAAGTCAGATTTCCCGTGCGCTGAATATTTCCCATTTTGTCGGCGGAGTCATAGACAGGAAAAGCAATATAGAGTCTTTTTTTTGTAAGATAAAAATAAGAAATTAAAAGTGGGTATCGTATACATAATAATCGGATTTTTTTTAGGACTGGACAAGCAAATTAGATGATTTTAAACGAAGTATTAGTGATGTACATTAATATATTTCGATGGGGTTGATGCATCTGACATTTCTTTATTGAACTATTAATTTAGTTAATTAATTGGCATTTTCCATCTGAATTTGAGAGGAACTAACATGAAAAAGTTTTATTTGAGTACCATGTCATAATGGGACCTTTATGAAATATTCTCTCTCAACTAACTATACAAAATAAGAATACAATTTAATTTAACTCTATGGAATGTCATATCTCCCTGTACTAACGTTGTGTATATTTGCTAGTGTGTGTGTAATGTGTGTGTTTCGAGTACGTCTGTCAAAATGTGTAGCGTGTCGTGTAGGTGTTCTAACCATACTTCGTACTCTGTTATCTACCATTTCCAATTCACATAAAGGAATCTGAGACACTACATTCGTCCATTAATACTCGCTACATTCCCTACCTTCTTATTGGAATCATCATGGATATATCATCGTTTACCAGCATCACCATGATCAACAATATCATTAAAACCCGCCCATGAAGCAGCGAACCCGAATTGTTGTTGGTCATCGTGTTGGTGGGATTATTATTTTATAGTAATTGATGATGATAATAATGTGGTGGTGTCGGTGTCGGTGTCGGTGTCGATGGCGATAGAGTGGTGATGTCGATGTCGATGGCGATATAGTGGTGACGCTGATGGTAAAAGTGATAAGATAAAGATAACCATCTCAACAATACTGCAATCCCTGTACAACGAGAATCTGTCTCTTTTATCCATTAAAAAATCTCGCAGTAATAAAATTACTGGATTGAATTACATTACTATGTTATCTAATTTTATCGCCATTTATCCCCTAATTTTTTCTCTTTGTCATCTACATCTTCATTAAGAAACTACAATCAGATTTATCTTGGAGGCTTTGTAGCGGCGAGTATTTTTCTTTATCTTATTTCTCTTTCATCCATTCTTTGAGGTCCAATTTGGTCTTTGTCTCCTATTCACCTATTTTTTTCTATGTAATTTTTGGTTATGTTTCATCTACTTCGGCTGAATTATCTTATGCTTCGTTTCGTCTCTTTCTATCTTCGTCCCAGTTTTATTTTCTTATATCTTTCTTCGTCACTTTCTAGCCTTCCGTTTTTATTTACATTGGTTTCGGTTTTGTTTCTTTGACCGCTACATTGCTAAGAGAGAGAGAGAGAGAGAGAGAGAGAGAGAGAGAGAGAGAGAGAGAGAGAGAGAGAGAGAGAGAGAGAGAGAGAGAGAGAGATGAGAGTGTGTGTGTGTGTGTGTGTGTGTGTGTGTGTGTGTGTGTGTGTGTGTGTGTGTGTGTTGTGTGTGTGTGTGTGTGTGTGTGTGTGTGTGTACATACACGCAAACATATTTGCTCGTGTATTTCCCTTCTTTGTTGTGGCATCTTTTAATTTTTTGACTATCT
>NW_020871022.1:732246-737246 GCF_003789085.1 Penaeus vannamei | reverse complement strand
CTACGACTTCCCACTACCAGGTTCCTAGGGGTCCCAGCCCCCAAAATACGAAGGTGAGAGTCTAAATTTTTCACATCTCGTCCGCGAGATACGAAGCAGAAGCGTGGTTGGGCGGTATGAGAATGTACACGCGACTGTCACGCAAATATTCAACACTCATTGATAGAGGCGCGAGTGCAACGGGAAGTGTGTGCGTGCGTGTGTGTTGTGTGTGTGCGTGGTGTGTGTGTGTGTGTTGTGTGTGTGTGTGTGTGTGTGTGTGTGTGTGTGTGTGTGTGCGTGTGTGTGTGTGTGTGTGTGTGTGTGTGTGTGTGTGTGTGTGTGTGTGTGTGTGTGTGTGTGTGTGTGTGTGTGTGTGTGTGTGTGTGTGTGTGTGTGTGTGTGTGTGTGTGTGTGTGGTGTGTGTGTGTGTGTGTGTGTATCTGTGTGTGTGTGCGTGTGTGTGTGTGTGTGTTGTGTGTGTGTGCCTGCGTGCGTGCGTCGTGTACCTGTGCGTGTGCTTGTGCGTTTACGTGTGTGTACGTGTGAGTGTGCGTATGCGAACATATCCGGTAAACTCCCTTAGTTAAGGATCCTTTTCTGCACTACACTGCACAGGGGTTACTACAATTAGTTGCAAATAGCATGTACAAATTACCTCTCCAATTCATGGGCTTATCATGGGCCATCCGTCAAGGTGAGGGAAGCGCTGATAGTCTTTTAATAGCTCGCAACAGGAACAGTAAGTAACATATAGACTAATGCAAAAATATCCTTACAAACACATCAATATTTATCCTAAATACTGAAATCCTGGCGTCAAGACTTAAACACAAACAAGTGCTTAGATCTCGGCGGAAATACCTAAATGATTGATTGCAAGCTGAGTGAGCGCTGCATTGCTTGGCAAGGCTAATGCGCAACACGCTGGGATGTCAAGGGCATTGACTCACGGTTGCAAGTGTTGAGCGATACGCGATGGCGTACAAATGGCGATTGTTTATTGTGAAAACACGCCGATACAACCACAACGCGCGCAGAAATACACACAAAGAGCCACATATACATATACAAACCCAAAGAAAAAAAAAAATGCATGTACATACATAGAGACGCATACATTGGCAAATGGATAAGCACAAAGAAATAATTGACGCACGCACGCACGCACGCGCGCACATACACACACACACACACACACACACACGAAAACATAGCAAATACACACACTCCCGCCTCTCACTTGCTGTCCTCTCCGCCCGCTAACACGCACATGAGAACCTTTCTCTCTCTCGACAGACAATTAAATAAATTTATCATATGACTCCATCTATAATTATAATGTGAGAGAAAAAAAGAAAAAAGTGAATGGAAACGAATCCATTCATTATTCTCGCGTGAAAATTTTCACCCAACAATTTGACTCGATTGCAAAAAATTCCGAGGAACTTTCGTGAGCGACTGATTTGCGCGAAAATTTGTCTTTTCGCGAAGGATATAATGTGGATAATGTACACACGCATACGCAAAATATACACCACGTGGATGATAGATGGCTGCACGTTGATCCCTAAGTGCGGGTATTTTTATGTGGATTTTATAATTCCTTAGAAAATCGTCATATCTTTTTTCCTACGTCGCTGTTCTTAACATCGCAATAAGGTCTCGACTTCATGAAAATGTAATCATGAAGAAACCAAATGCTTTTAACTTACATGCAAGATGAAATAAACTTTGCAGGCTTCACGACCTTAACTTAGAATCAAACATTTTAACGGGAATATATCTAGAGTAAAGTTCATTATTATCTGACATCCGCTAATAACAAACAAACACCACACGGAAGAAGGACGGAAAGCGCTCTGACCTGCCATCATTAATGAAGATGTTATCACAATCGCACACTAATGACCTCAGGGCCACGCGGGGACACCAGGCGCACAAACACGCGCACAGATACGCACATACTCTCTCGCTGACACATTCATATACAGACACAGATACACACACACACACACATACACACGCACGCACGCACACATACACACATACGCAAACATAGTTCAGACTAACCATACAAACAACAAAGACACGATTACATTTCAGTGTCTTCCTGTTCTTCCCCTGTTTGTTTTGTTCACAATTTGTTCAGCATTAACCCTGCACTTCATAATTACGCTTAACACCACAGTCACCATCGTTACAGTTATTAATGATTAGACTAGATTAGAGTAATGATTAGACTAGACTGGATTAGATTAGAGTAATGATTAGACTAGACTGCTAGACTGGACTAGACTGGATTAGAGTAATGATTAGACTAGACTGGATTAGATTAGAGTAATGATTAGACTAGACTGGATTAGATTAGAGTTGAGAGACTAAGACTAGACTGGATTAGATTAGAGTAATGATTAGACTAGACTGGATTAGATTAGAGTAATGATTAGACTAGTAATCTTGTAACAACCACTAACATAATTTCACGAAACAACTACATTTCAACTGCTTTCGCATGCATCGACTCCTTGCTTCACCGACCACCAAAAAAGCGAACCAAGACGCCAATCGCTCCACGAACCCATCCCACGTTATAAAGCGATCCTTCTCGAACCCCGACCCCCTTGCTTCTCACCTTTCCAAGACAACGGTTCATCGGTTCTAAGACGCCGTATTCTCAAGACGCGTTTCTTCAGCCACCGCCGCCGCCACTTCAATATTTCAAAGACAAACACTTCGATGTTTCTATGACGCCATTTCAAGGTTTGCGAACCACTGTTCCGAAGTCTCGAGATCACCTCCTCAGCAGCTCGCTCGCCTCTTATATATATCGGTCGAGGAAGGCGCCATCCACGGGCGTTTTATCTCGCTCCATCCAGCCTTTTTTCGGGGTTTTCTTCGGGTTTCTGTTTTATTTCTCTCTTTCTGTCTTTGGCTTTCTGTTTTTTTCCCCTTTTTTTGTCGGCCTGTCTTGTTTCTCCCTCTCCTCCCTTCTCACTTTATTTTTCGTTTTTTTTTCTCCCTATCTTGCTTTTGCTTGCGCTCTCTCTCGGACTTTCTCTCTCTCTCTCTCTCTTTCATTCATCATTCTCAAACAGTTTTCTCTTTCAATCTCATCAGTCTACCCGAAATGATTCCTCTTTTAACCCTCGGTCACGTGACTCCCTATCATCATTATTTTCACCAGCTTCGTGACTTTCGGAATTTTGGCGCCCCGAACTGCCTCCTCCCGCCCAGCCTCGAACAAACGGCGGTCGCTTTCTCCTTTTTCATCAATCCACATAACACTAAGTCGCTTCTCCTTGCTTTTGTTCTCGGTTGCGGGGAAGAAAGGGAGGAAGAAGAGAAAAAAAGGAGAGGGAAGATGGGGAAAGAGAAGGACAAGGCTTTGAAAAATGCATCTCTTACTCCGGTTCCTGATGCTGCTCAACTTCCTCCTTCTTTCTCCTCCTCCTCCTTCAACCAGCGACACAGATAACTCTTCCTCCTTTTCTTCCTTCTCAACCCTCAACATCGCTTTCTTCCCCGCCATTTCTTCTTATTCTTCTCTTCCTCTTCCTCCTCCTTCTCCTCTTCTTCCACCTTGACCACCACCACAAACATCTCCTCCTCCTCCATCTCAACCACCACCATAACCATCCCTCTCCCCCATCCTTCTCCTCTTCCTCCTCCTCCTTCCCCATCCCCTTCCTCCTCCTCCATCTCAACCACCACCACCACTACAAACATCCCCTCCTTCTCCTCCTCCTCCTCCCGCCCTCCCTTCAATCATTTCGTTCCCCCTGGTCCATAGAAAGCCCATAACCCACAATCCAAACAAAGCCGGCCCTCGCTGCTTCCCGTGGATATGTGCTGGCGAACTCCTCCTCCCGTTTTACATACACGCGTAGACGGGACCAGCACAACCACGCAGTGAATCCGGGAGACGAGTCGCGCAACTACGGCCTGAGTTACGGTTCTTGAATTTTATCGGATTTCTCTGCAAATCAGCTGGGGTAGCATATGGAGGGGCGGCGGAGAACAGAGGGAGAGGATTAGGGAGATTTTGAGGGAGGGGCGGCGGAGAACAGAGGGATTGAGGAAGAGGTTAAGAGAGGGGGTTGAGGGAGGGGGTTGAAGGAGACGTTGAGGGAGAAGTTGAGAGAGAGGTTGAAGTGGGTTGGGAGTGAGGAACAATAGGGGTTTTGAGTGATATGAACAGTAGGAATGAGGGGGTTCCTTTTCTTTTTCTTCTTTAGCTTTGTTACTTTCGTTTTTATATATTTTTTCTCCCCTCTCTCTCTTCCTTTCGTTTTATTCTCTCTCACATAACCCTCCCCCTCTTTCTCATTCACTCACTCATTCATTCACAAACTCAAATGCACACACTCACACACTCAAATGCACACTCACTCACACACTCATAAACACTCACACACATACACTCTCTCTCACTCACACTCTCTCTCTCTCATCCCCTCACTCCTCTCCTTCCATCTCCTCTTCCCCCTCTTGATATTCAATTTTTATTTACTCATCACAGACATAAATATAAATAAACTTTTGGGCAGAGCCTTAGGGGTTTAGAGAAATGTGAATCCCAGACCTTGTCAAAATGGGTTGGAGATAACGAAGAAGACGATAAAGCTGGCGAGTGAGATAATAAGAAGTAGCGAAGATTCCGAAAGAGGGAAATATGAGAATGGAGAGAGAGTGAGACGCGACTAACTTACTTTCCAGACTTCTCTCTTCCAGATGGAGGATATGCAATAAAGCGGAGAATCAGAAGGAGAATGAAATTGTCTGGAGAGGAGAGAGAATATGACCTTAAATGAAATCGATGAGATTAGAAAAGTGGAGTCGGAAGGAGAGGACGAGAGGGAGGGGGAGGAAGGAGAGGAAGAAAGGAGACGGAGAGAGATAGGGAGAGAAAGGGGAGGGAGGGAGGGAAAGGGAGAAAGGGAGAAGGGGAGGGAAAGGGAGAAAGGGAGAAGGAGAGGGAACGAGAAAGGGGGAGGAGAGAATGAGAGGGAGAGGGAGAG
>NW_020871022.1:722246-724746 GCF_003789085.1 Penaeus vannamei | reverse complement strand
TCCCCCAGCACAATGGCCGAAGGGGGGAGGAGGGGTAGCCAGCTGCAGGTCTACTGAATGTAATGAACCATCTGTGACGGCGAGGAGGCGAGTGGGAGAGAGAGGAGAGAAAGAGAGAGAGGAAGTTAGGGAGAGTGGGAACGGTCAGTACCCTACACGCTGGCTGCACCTCTCGAATGTACTAATTTACGGCCCTCGGCATTGTATTGATGTAGTTATGAAGGTGATGCTACCAGCACTAACGGCAAGGATAGCGATAATAATAATGATAAAAGTTATTGCTATTAGTTCCCTATTATTAGGTAATATTATTAGTTAATATCGTTATCAGTATCACTACTGAAATAATAATAACCATTATAATAACTTTAATAAAAATAACTATCATTAATATTATCGTTATTATTATAATTGTTGTCTTTATTATCATTATTATTATGATCATAATCAATACATTTATCATTAGTCATCATCATTTTGCTCATTATCATGAGCAAAATAATATATTTATATACATTAATAATGATCATCATTATAATTTATCATTATTGTTACAAAGATATATACTTACGTTATTACTGTCATCATCATGCCATTACTTATCTATATTAGTATTATTACAATTACATCATTATCATCATTCTAGTCAACATCATAATCATCATCATTGTAACTCCTACTATAAATATTAATATCCCCACAATTACAGTCCTCAAAACCCATTTTTGATCATTCTACATCACACCATGTATAATATTCGACTTATTTCTTTTATGATATTTGTGAACAGCGATTACCATAAATCCGAATCGATTTCTGATGTGAAATCCTGAAGGAGAAGGAACATAACGAGAGAACAGTCTTTAAACATTAACATCCACATTCACTCACAGCGAAATACAGCGAAAGATTAGCGAAACAAGGAATTTTCACCTCTAACTCTCCAAAGGTCTAACTTCCCGCGCCGAGTTGAATAGTAAACTGTTTTCGGGTCGTGTAGTAATATTCACCTTTCTGTCCGATGCGAATAGAGCTTTGATTGGCGTGACGCTGAGTCTCTCCTGACGATCCCTGTTATTTCCGCCCTTCGTGATTCATGCATTAAGGACGAATATCCCATTACTATTTTCTCTCTGTCTATAAGAACGCCGCTCTGATCGCCGTTCCAACCTCCCTCCCTCCTCCCCCCTTTCCCCCCCCCTCCTTTTCCTTCCTCCTCCCACCCCCCAACTCCCAACCCTACCACAGCAATATCGCCCTCATAATCGGATAACACAAGGATCAAAACACGCCATCGCTTTCGGGAAAAGATCTATCCGTCTTGGCACGCCTTGGATACCCGGATGTACGTGCCACTAGACCAGCCAATGAGCCGTGAGCACGTGGAAAACAAATCCCGCGCTGTTGCCATTTATTAAAACGTCTCGCTTTAAGGCGCTCTATGGCAGGTGGAACTTAGCGCCTAACTCGAGCGACTCTCCGCTACATTAGTCGGCCATTTCTTTTTTCCCTTTAGGTTTATTTATTTATCCATGTCTATCGAGAGGCGGAGGTTAGGGTTCGGGGTCTTCAGGAGGGGGAGGGGGGGGGGGGAAGCTCCCGTAATGGGGATGCGATAGGGATAGTGATAATGGTGATAATGATGGTGATGATAGTGATAAAGATATAGTGATAGAGGGGGTCAGTTCTTGTTCGAATAGTGATGAGGAATAGAAGAATGACTTGCGTGGGGAACTGATACGAAAATTAAGCCTAAAGAAAACGTAACAACAATGTTAATGTGACGGTAAAGATAATAGTGGTAATAATGGAGATAACCGCAGTAGCAGTAACGAAAATGCTAATGGTGGTAATGAAGATAATGATGATAATGATCGTTGTCATCGTTTTGATTATCTTTATCGTCTTATCATCAAAATAACTATCATTTTACCAACATGAAATAACAAGTACAATTATAACAAAGTACATGATGAAGGTACCAAGAACAGTCAGGTAGAATTCTAACACCTAATCTTTTTACTTAGAACATACGTGTCATTACCAAGGATATTTATAACTAAATTACCGTTATTATTGGCGCTTTTAGTAATTTACAACTTTCATTAATTCCACTAGAATGAATAGCAAGAAGAAAAATTCCAAAACTGATGACAGCAGCAATATCACCAACATGTTTTGGCTCAATCTACATAAACTGCCTCGATCACACTGATATCACATTTACCATAACTGATGTCATTAATCGACGTAGCACAATGGAAATCATAAATACAAGGGAACCAGAACTTTTTTTTTCACAAAATTTATTAGATTTGGGAACCAGGTAACACTGTGCCAGGCGTAGCACCGTGAAACTATGTCAACAAACTAAGAAAATCAATGTAGAAGGTATTCAACAAGTTACAGTGAAGATAACAGTATCTGTGAGAAGTAAGTGTGTGTGTGTGTGTGTGTGTGTGTGCGTGTATGTGTGCATGTGTGTGTGTGTGTGTGTGTG
>NW_020871022.1:717506-720128 GCF_003789085.1 Penaeus vannamei | reverse complement strand
AAAAACGTGTGTGTTTGCTTCTTGCAGCCTATACAGTGTCCTTCGGCTGTGTTATATTTAGTAACCGGTCTTGTCGCAAAAAAAGGGAGTGAAGTGTATCAGACGAGTGTGAAAGAACATGCATCTATAATATTCCTTTAGGTAAACGTGTTTGGAATTTCAGCTGATAGAATTCCTATTGTGGGGCCTCAACCTTCGCGGGCGCCGTTAATCATGATTGGACACGGTATCTTTTTCGTCTGGAGTGAAAATTTCTTGCCTCTTTTTCGAGAACGGCGAGGCGGGTGTTCTTTCTTTCTTTTTTGCTTAACTTGGGGCGCATTCACGTAAATGGATTAAAACTGCTGAACGGTAAATGGATAAAGACGTTTTACATTTCTTTTTCTTCGTCGTTCAAGAGAAGATATCAATCGCACAACCTCCACAGAAATGCAGCCGCCCTATAACATCCCTTTTGAAAAAAAGCCTATATATAAATCGATAATTCCTGCAGTTTGGATACAAATTTTGTAACAGACTTACCAGTAAAGCCCCTTTGGAACTTTTGCGCTGCTGCTTAGCCATGCAAATTCCGAAAGTCGATCATACGAAGACAAAGTGGCGCGGGAACGAAAATCACCCCCAAACGCAGACAACTTTGAGCCAGGGACGCCTAGACGACAGCATCTCCTTATCAAATAAACCATCAAAGGATCCGAGGCAGGAAAACACACAAGCTATCAGAATCCTCTCGCTTAACGTGCGCCGGATTTACGTCCTACATAAGCATGTTTGCCAACACTCAGCTCCCTTGATTGTGGGGGGAATATTTGTCTGTTGTCTAGGGGCTTAAATTTGGATTAAATTGCAGCAGTAGTGTGTTGAAATGATATACTGTCTTATTATTATTATTATCATTATTTTGTTCCGCGTACGATTAGATAAGAAAAAAGGAACAAATAACAATTCAAAACAATAAAAAAGAACAGAGATTTAGACGTCCCTTCTTGTCTCGCAAATTTTCTTCGGCATTTGCCAAATCATTCTTTTTTTTGTTTTCCTTTTCCTTTCTTCTTTTTTTACGACATTCCAATCCGATAGATATGCAAACAAAGCCAGATCTTACGCTTCCCGTTTTCAATGAGTAGTTGCGAAAGTTTCTGCCTCGGGGTCTGCGCCGCTTGCTTGGTCGTCGGCCAAGATGTATATGTACAAGTAGCCCCATGCATCATTCCTGGCACAAACTTCGCCCATATTCAGCAGACATTCCATGATGCGTCGTTAACCTCGGGTTATGTCTCGCGAGAGAGGGGCAAGGGGGGCAGGGAGGGAGGGAGGAAGGGAAGGAGGGAGGCAAGAGAGGGAGGGAGGGGAAGGAAGGCAAGGGAAGCGAAGGAGGAAGGCAACTGGGTCAAGGGGAGGGAGGGGGGGGGGGAAGGGAGGGGGGACGACGGCTGTCCGCGGGGAGGTAAAGAGATTGTGGACCCAGCTTCCACGGCGAGGGAAAGAAAGCATCGAGATTCTTGTAAGATGCTTGTAAGATGCTCCTAAGATTCCGTGCTGTTATCTCCACTAGACTAATTCTGTTAAATACCTACTGAACCTATTTACCATTTGGGAGTGATAAGGGGGATCATAACGCAAGCCAGAATGTTCTCGAGAATTCGTCATGGCAAGTTCTCTCATTTGCAAACTTAGAACTTTGCTTATGAAGTCCATTAATAAAAGGAAGCATCTGTAAGTAACTTGAGAGAAGAAGAGAGAGAGACGGAGAGAGAGAAGAGAGGAATGCGAGAGAGGGAGGACGCTGACGCAGATCGAAGCGAGAGAGAGAGAGATGGAGAGAGGAGAGAGAGAGAGAGAGAGGAAGAGGAGAGAGGAGAGAGAGAGAGAGGTAAGAGAGAGAGAGAGAGAGAGAGAGAGAGAGAGAGAGAGAGAGAGAGAGAGAGCCGAACACAGAGAAACGCAAAGAGGTGGAAGCTTAATGTGACGACGACTTGGGTCATTTCGTGCCCGTTTGAGGAGAGTCGTTCGCCTGTCCTTATACACGGGAGGTTTTCCAGGTCCAGTTTCGTAACATCTTAACGACGCGGAGGGAAATGTGACGCTCCTGTTATAGTAAAGTCGTCCAAGCCCGCAAACGCATGCGCACACGCTCTCTCTCTCTCTCTCTCTCTCTCTCTCTCTCTCTCTCTCTCTCTCTCTCTCTCTCACACACACACACACACACACACAAACACTAAACACACCACAAATATATCAGCCAAATGAATATACAAATGGCTAGTCAAAATACGAATTCTGAAAATGAGGCTGTAACAAAATCTATGGAAAACAATATTCACGTTTAACTAACAACACGTGAAGATAAAACAAAACAAACACACACACAATCACACACACACACACACGCAAGCACGCACACAAAGCATATACCTGTACAGATACATATCCACTTACACACCGTAAAATCTCATCTATCCAATAAAAATAGAACTATAAAACGAGTCTGCAATCAAGCTGATACTCATACTTAATCGGTATCACATTTGCAAGTTTTAGACGCTTTTGAACATACACGCACATACATGCACAATATGAACATTCAATAGCTATGATTAAATCTATAGAGGCAATATCCTG
>NW_020871022.1:705006-710006 GCF_003789085.1 Penaeus vannamei | reverse complement strand
TCCCCTGTCCTATTTCTTTCTTCTCTCTCCCCTGTCCCTCCTCTTCCTCCTCTCCCTTCGTCATTCTCCTCTTCCTCCTCCTCCTCCTCTCCCCTTGCCATCCGCTTCCTCCTCCTCCTCTCCCCTCTTCTTCCTCTTCATCCTCCTCTCCCCTTGCCATCCTCTTCCTTCTCCTCCCCCCTGCTCCTTTCTTCTTCCTCCTCCTCTCCCCTTGTCCCTCCTCCTCCTTTTCTTCCTGCTGCCCTTCCTCGTTCTGCTCCTCCAACTCCTTTGCTCTCTCATCAACACCAGGACGCAAGCACGCTTGTTTACAGACTCCAAAGACCGTAGGAGCAGGAAGGGGGTAGAGTAGGGAAGGAGAGGGGTTGGGGTGAGAGTGAGGGTTGAAGAGGGTCAGTGGGTTGTGTGTGTGTGGGGGGGGGATTAACAGACAGGAGGGGGTAGAGTAGGGGGTAGTTAACGACGAACGAGTCCACCCTCTTCCATTCCTTACCCTCCTTCCGTCCCCGCCCCTCCTCTCTCCCACAATCGCCTCCCTCCCTCTCTCCCTTCCTCTCTCACATCCCCCTCCCTCCCTCCCTCTACTCCTCTCTCTCACAGACCCCCTCCCAGCCCCCCCTCCCCCAACCAAGACCCTGGCGATGAATATGCATGACCACGAGAGATATTTTACGCTGCTTCGACTTATCTCCGAGTGGGAGTCGGTTCCTTGGGCCTCTGCCAGACTTGTTCCTTGGAGACGGTCCCCTTTCGAGGCATTGTTGGGGAGGGTGGGGTTGCGGGGGAGGGTGGGGTTGTGGGGGAGATGATGATTTGGGGGGTGTTGGGTGGGGGTGAGGTGTTGGGGTGCGGGGGGGGGGAGATGAAGATTGGGGGTGAGGGAGGGTGGTGCTGAGAGGGAGCTGATGATTTGGAGGTTGGGGGGGTTGGGGGGGGAGATGAAGATTGGAGGTGAAGGATGGTGTGGAAAGATAGCAGAGTATGAGAGATGGATAACGACTAGGTGGAGGATGGGGTGGGGGATGAAGGGCTGATGACGAAATGGGTGAGGACAAAGCGATGTGGAGTGGCGAATGAGGTAAGGTGGGGATGTAGGGGAGGACGACATGAACTAGGATGAAGTTGGGGGTAGAAGGCGACTGAGGGGAGGAGCCAGGGAAGGGGGCGGGGTAAGGAGTGGCAGACTACAATTTGTGTGGTATGGTTGGCGGGTAGAAGTAAGGGGGGGGGGGTAGGGATAGGGACGGTAGGTGACTGGGGGATGGGGGCTGAGGGATTGATTGAGGGAAGGATGTAGGGAGTGGGGAAGGACAGAGAGTAGATGATGACTGAGGGTGGGGCTAGAGGAGGGAGGATTGAGGGATTGAGGGGAGGAGGGAGGGAGAGAGAGGGGGGGGGGAGACGGCTCTTGGGATACTTTTGTCTCTCATCTAAGCTGATATTGTCTCTTCCCCAACCATATAAGAGTGATTAGTAGGGTAATCAGGAATATATTGTCATCCTCTCTACGTCTAGGCATTTTGATTACTGGCATCGGAAACGGCATCTGCGAGGAATACTTATTTCGGTGCCAATACATTTTTTCCTTTCTTATACATATCCAAAACATAATTGGATCTAGAACCTGGTTGTATGTGGAATTATTGCATATTACTGAATTATGCAATAATTCGTTGAAAACCAAAGGAAAATAGACAATAAAAGGTAGAATAATTCCAGATGTTTCTCTAAGCGCCCAGAGAAATACTGTCCGTAATCTGTCTCTTCTTCGAATGTAATTTGTCGTTGAAGCCTTACAACAAACCTTCTCCGCATCTTGTCTCATAGCAGAGAGAAACGCACAGATCGACACTAACACATACATAAACACAAACACCCGTCTCAAGGCAGTCACGCACAGATCGACACACACACACACACCCGTTCCAAGGCAGTCAGTCCAGATACGCAGACACCCATTCATACACTCATTCACACGCCCCATTGATATCCAACCAAAATGACACAGACACATAGGCACACATAGCACACACACGTACACAAACACGCACTTACGCTTACACTTACACAAACACGCACTTACACACACCCCTTCCACAGCATCCAACCAACGAAAGACGGGACTCACCCCCCCCCTCCCCACCACCTACCAACACCCCCGTTTACCGGCGTCCGAATCCCTTCCCACACGACAAACACGAACGAAGAGTGAAGATCTCTCGCAAGAATTTCATCGTCCTCCCGATCCCAAGATGTGCTCGAGATATAAACAAAGGAGCAGAGGGGGATCCTCGTCCTCCTCTCAATAAATTCACGCGCACACACCTTCCCGCATACACATACATCCGTGTACACGCCGACACACACACACACGAGAGCGCTCACACCCGTTCAATGGTAAACTTGAAGAGAGAAGGCAAAACACACACACACTTACGCACACACACACACACACACACACACACACACACACACACACACACACACTACTCTTCGCGTTGCTTCCTTGTCGATAGCCGGGCCCCAGAAGCGCTTCATTATGCAGATGAAGAAGAGGTCATTAAATTTACACGATGAGGAAGTCAGAGTGTGGCGCCTGACATGCAGTCTCATCCCAAGGGGGGGGGGGGTAAGGTAAAGGGGGTATATGGGTAAAAGGGGGAGGGGTATATGGGTAAAAAGGGGGGGGTTGTGGCGGGGTTTGGGTTTAAAAGGGGGAATTCAGTGGGGGGAGAGGGGAAGGAGTGCGGGGAAAAAGTTGGGGAAGGAGGGAGAATAATAAGGTGAGAGGGAGGGAAGGAAAGCAGAGGAATAAGAAGGAAGAGGAAGTGGGAAGGGTGTTAAGATATGAAGAGGGGTAAGAATGAAGAAGGAGAGAAGGAGAAAAGGGAAAGAGAAGGGAATTGATAGGAGTTAGGACAGAGAAGGAGGGAAAAGAATGAGGAGAGAAGGAGGGAGTAAGGATAGGGAAGAAGTTAAGAAGAGGGAAGGGGAGGAGGGAGGAATAAGGATAGAGAGGAGGGGAGGCTTTGCGCTTATCCGGCCATATCTTGAGGCTCATTGTCCGGAGTGGCCAGAGAAAGTGGTCAGGAAGGGGACATGCATCCACTCCGGAAGTGAACCGAGGGAGACACAGAGATAGAGAGATAGAGAGATAGAGAAAGATAGTAGATGTGGAGACAGACAGGGACAGCGAGATCGAAGCAGTGTGAAGAGCATGGGAGAGAGAATAGAGCTGGGGAGGAAAGGAAAGGGAAGGTTGTAGATGTATAAGCGCTTATACATCTATGCATTAATTCATAAACACAGCAATGTATATATTCACACCTATACACACACGCGCATGTACAAGCACACAGACACACACATTTGTTTGTGTGTATACATATGCCTATACTTGTAAATACACATTTACATACACGTATTTGCGTATATGTGTATTATGTATTCACATAAATAATAACAAAAAACAGATAAAGCAAAAACAAATTTTCCTCCCTATTGGTTATTAAGTTCGAAATCCACTCACCTAATTAATTAAGATTTTTTTTTTTCTTACTAGAGATTCAAAGATAAACATACGCGTGACTGCCTCCACAAATAAGAAAAAAAAATGAAGGCCGACGAAAAAAAAGGATAGAAAAAAGAACAAATAAAAATATAATATTATTCATGTTTTCAAAGGAGAGAGAGAGAGAGAGAGAGAGAGAGAGAGAGAGAGAGAGAGAGAGAGAGAGAGAGAGAGAGAGAGAGAGAGAGAGGAGAGAGAGAGAGAGAGAGAGAGAGAGACAGAGAAAGAAGAGAAATAAGAAAATAGAGAGAACAAATAAAGAGAAAGAGAAAGAGAGAAGAGAGAGAGAGAGAGAGAGAGAGAGAGAGAGAGAGAGAGAGAGAGAGAGAGAGAGAGAGAGAGAGAGAGAGGAGAGAGAGAGAGAGAGAGAGAGAGAGAGGGCGACCGAGAGAGAGAGGAGACAGAGAGAGGGAGAAGGAGAGAGAGAGAGAGAGCGAGAAGAGTACACTAACTCCCCTTAAAACAGATCAAATGCAACATGGATCTAATTGGATCAGTGGCGCCTCATGTCTCGATCCATCTCCATCAACTCCCGAATTAGCTTCGCATCTCCAAGACGCATCGGCGGAGCAAATCGCATCTCTTGAGGAAGTAGATCGTTAGGTAATGCTTGGATAAATATGGAGGATAGAATTAGATAAATGTGGAAGCTAGAATTAGATAAATGTGGAAGCTAGAATTAGATAAATGTGGAAGCTAGAATTAGATAAATGTGGAAGCTAGAATTAGATAACTAGCTAGAAAGAGATCAAAATGGAAAGTTGAGTTAAACAAATGTGGAAACTAGAATTAAATAAATATGGAAACTAGAATTCTAGAAAATAAATGTGGAAAGAATTAGATGAATGTCGAAACAAGAATTAGATGTGAACTAAAATTAGGTAAGTATGAAAAGTAGGATCAGATAAATATGTTATAATATAAAATATGGAAACTAGAATGAGATGAATATGGAAAGTAGAATTAGATAAATATGGAAACTAGGTTTAGATAAATATGAAAGTAGAATAAGATAAATATGGAAACCAGAATTAGATAAAGGTGGAAGTTAGAATGAGATGAATAGGAAAACTAGATTATGAATATGGAAAGTACAATTAACTGAATATGGAAACTAAAATTAGATAAATATGGAAAAAAAGAATTAGATAAATGTGGAAACTAGAACTGATAAATATAGAAACTGGAAAAGAGAGATATGGGATATTGGTAGATAAATAATAGGAATAGGAACGTAATAAAGGTAAATAGATAAGATGGTCACAGAATTTGATACTAGGAGGATAATATATAGACAGATTGGTCCCACAAAATCCTGAGATAATAACACATAAAGAAAAGAGTAAGAGAGAAACAAAATTTGATAACTTAATCGTAGGTAGAAATGAAATGATGTAAAAGAGGAAAAAAATATTTAAAAAGAAACGAA
>NW_020871022.1:667506-697506 GCF_003789085.1 Penaeus vannamei | reverse complement strand
TGATGATAAAAATAAAAGCAACAAAAACAACAATATAACCAAAAACAACAGCAGCAAACGCAGTAAATAGATACATCCGAACACATCTCGTTATGTCACTTATTCATCACATTCACGATATCGCACAAGTAGACGTGACGAAACCTTATGAATAAATGAGTGTCTCATGAGGGATTTATAGACATTCCACGTGATTGCGAGAAAGAGACTGACTATAACTCTGCTTCTGGGCTCTCTTGTGCACTGGAGAGTCGAAGGGGAGTGTTCATGGTACAATCTGGGTGGACTTGAGGAAAAATGTTCATGGGATAATTTGGTCTTATGGAGGGAGAGTTGTCATGGTACAATCTGGAGCGACTTGAGGAAAAATGTTCATGTATAATTTGCTCTAATGGAGGGAGAGTTGTCATGGTATAATCTGGCGCGACTTGAGGAAAAATGTTCATGGTATAATTAGCTCGATTGGAAGGGGAGTGGTCATAAGTCTGGAATGACTTGAGGGAAAATGTTCATGGTACAATCTGCTCAAATGGAAGGCGGATATTCATGAACAATCCGGTCGAATCGAGGGGAAATGTTCCTGGTACAATTTGCTCGACTTGAGGGGAAATGTTCATGGTACTGTCTGATCGACTCGAAGGTAGTGTTCATGGTGCAATCTGGTTGATTTAAAGGGAAATATTCGTAGCACATTCTGGTCAACTAGAGGGGAAATGTCCATGGTACAACCTGGCCGTGACTTCTATTCTTTCGAAACGATGTTGTAACGAAGAGGATATGGTTAATTCTGATTGTGATTGTATCTATCACTATCATATTTTCTTGGGAAGTTGGGCGTGTGATTATAATCTTAGTATATAAAAAATAAAAATGGGAGATAATCTAAAGTACAGATATTTAAGTGACTAAAAACTGAGCATGCCAAACATAGAAAGTGTGAGAGCAGAGAGTGTGGTCAGAGAGCGGGTGTAAGGTGTACTGTGAGTGCATGAGGCGGCTGGCATGTGTGAGCGACACTCTGTGAGCAACCTACGTTCGTGTGCCGCTCACCCAGGCCTCATCAATAATCCCAGAGGGCCAATTATTAACATTCACAAATAATGCGATAGAACCATGTGCCACACTCACTCACACCCTCACGGCCCGCCGCCACACTCTCGCCGTCTGCCCACACTTACACTCTTTCGAATCTACTTGCCTTGTGTTCGTGCCCCTAATACTTCTCGCTAACACTTGCAGCTGCGAGGTGCACCTTCCCTATCACCCATCATCAGCCACACAACACTCACTTGTGGGGCAGAGAATCATCGTTCTCTGCGGCGTCCTCCTCGGCTATTACCACCTTTGAAGCTGTGAGGAGAGCGGTGCAGCGTCTCCTGGGCATCTAAGGCCTCCTTGGCTAAGCTCTCCCGGGGTACAACACGTCCTCAGACACAAGCCGTTCACGTAACAAAAGTCCACACACTTCACTATCTCCATCTGGACTCTAATGATTTTTGTTGAGAAAACTAGACACGCCAAAATATATATATATATCTATGCAATATATCTACGAGGCAATGTAGTCGCCTAAGGCGACGCTTTAAACCACATCCATGTTATCATCATCGGTTATCCATCTCGACTCGGCCGTAAATCCTCGAACTCCACACGAAAGATAAGGCAACAGCGGCGGTTGAGGCGACGTCAAGTATTCATCCACGCGTTGTGCAAGGTCGGATCGCGGCGGGGCTCGTGTCCTGCTTCGCCAGAGAGCGTTAAAGGGGTGCTGCCAGCAAGGGGGAACAAGCACAAGATGGATGGAGTGTTTTGTGGGAGAGGGAGTGAGTGGCAGTGGGAGCTCCGGGGCGCACGTGGCGGTCGTGGTGGTCCACGCACTCTACTGGCCTCGCAGCCACCGCCGACCTCCGGGCCCGCTCCTCCCCCCCCCGCCCCGCCCCGCCCCTCCACCACCACGCAGCCTACAGCGCCGCCACACTACCCCGCTGCACCCCGCGCCGCCCACACCACCCTCGTACACACTCGCGCCGCTCGGTCTTCACAGATTGATGTTCACGTTGTGCATTTAATACTTTACCGTCCTTTATAATCGAGGGAAATATGCTGGTGCGCGCCGCGCGTATGGCTTCCCATAAAACCATAGACGTGGGAAATATACGCCATTCTACACCCTACGGCCACCCTCTAAAACGGCCCGCAATTTATTACTTAAACCAGAAATCGAGTCACCACTTTTAACACTCTCACCTGAAATTCGTGGCAAAACTCCGCCAATCTCATTAGGATACACAATCTATACAACTACAGTGCCATTGGAAGCGCCGGGCAATTCTATTTCGGCAAATCGGCAAACCTGAGAGCGCGCCGACCACAGGAAAACATCAAGCCTCGCGTGCACACACACACACACACACACACACACACACATATATATATATATATATATATATATATATATATATATATATATATATAATATATTAGTATATAATATATACATATATATGTATATATGCACACACATACACATAACACACCACACACACACACACACACACACATTATATATATAATATATATATATATATATATATATATATATATATATATATATATATGTGTGTGTGTGTGTGTGTGTGTGTGTGTGTGTGTGTGTGTGTGTGTGTGTGTGTGTGTGTGTGTGTGTGTGTGTGTTTGTGTGTCAAAAGTGCAGAAGTAAGAGACTAAACCGTAACCGCGTCGTGAGCAAATCACTTGAAAATATCTCTAATAAAAGGCAAAGTGCCAACTCAACGATGCAGTCAGTACCGTATAGCATAAAGTGTCCGGTGTACTCAAGACAGGTACCATCGATTGCGATAGCACACTTAATCTCCGACAGTTCTCAAAGTAATTGGAATGTCAACGCACTGTACGTTACACGATTTTTATAGCATTATGAAGCAAATAAAAAACTCAAATCAGCCATACCTTGAACCATGTAACAATGAATAGACTTTCTAACCAACAATAATAATACCGTGAACATTAGAGAAACAACATTCTTAACAAAAACAACAGAAAAAAGAACATCATCATCTATCAAAGAACAATGACAATACATGACAGTGACAGCCCATGACAATCAAAATCCCTTATCGATCTGGACACTACTAGAGCTCCCGGTGTTCCCTTACGTCGACGTCAGGGTAATATAACAAAGTTAAACACAACTCTGTTCAATGGCCAAGGTGCCAGTACATAGTTTTAACATAGATATTGGTCCTTTGGCAGAGAGAGAGAGAGAGAGAGAGAGAGAGAGAGAGAGAGAGAGAGAGAGAGAGAGAGAGAGAGAGAGAGAGAGAGAGAGAGAGAAGAGAGAGAGAGAGAGAGAGAAGACAGAGAGAGAGAAGAGAGAGACAGATAGAAACACAGACAGAGGCGAGAAACAAGTAACGAAGAAACGAGAGAGCAGTACACCAGAGAAAAGAGAAGCAAGATATAACAAAAACCACCATAGTGACGGCCAGTGTACACCAAAACAACATAAAGGCTACAGTTACAATGGCGGCTCTCGCAAATGAGAAGGAAAATATGCGACACGAAGGCATCGAGCAGCTCTCACGAATCAATAGGAAATGGCTGTCATCCTGGCATAGCTTGGCACACCGCAATCAAGGAGCCGATCCGACATCATCAATCAGCCTGTGCGACCTCATGACCTCATGGCGTATGGCCCCTCATGACGAGAGAAAAGGCTTGGCTCACTTTTTGTTTTGACTTTATTTCTGTATATTTTTGTCTGTGGATGAAGAACAGTTTCGTGAGTTTGTTGTGTATGGTGTATCCTGCCTATAAAAAGAGATACATTATTATTATAATTTTCATAATTATAAAAATAATAACAATAATAATAGTAATAATAGCATTTATAAGTATAACATTTATAATTATCATTATCATCATTATCACTATCGTCATCATTATTGTTATCTGTTATCACTTTCATCTTCATCATCATCTAATTTCTATCATCATTATTATCATATCTATTATTTCGTAAATACTATACATATTTCTTATAGCTTATTATATCATTGTTCTTTGATAGTTGGAGTAGTTGTTTCTGTTCGTGTAAAGCTTGGAGACAGAGAACAAAAAACTATGCTTGGACTGTCTGATATTCTCTGTGCCTTATCTCCAAGCAGGGCGTATCCCAAGCCACTAAGCTCTTATGGCTTCTATACCTTTATTACAACTTCTGAAGCCACCCTTACGACCGGGACATCACTATAGCACGTATACTTAAGCGAGCACGACACCTTTCATTGCCATTACATTCCCATTATCCTTTTTACATGCATGGATACAGGGTTATCGTAAACAACAAACCATGCCAAAGTTGCCATCCCATTACTGTTCGTATATATGATCGTCGTGGCTTTATACATACAGTGGGATGTCAAGATCACTGTATCTTTACGAGCCATTCTTGCACCATATCCCCATAACCCTTGTCCCGCACTGTAAGACTAGTAACCCATTCAGATAAGCACTATTTCCTTGTAATGATGGTACTACTTGCGTAACCTTGCTTATCGCCGTGCTTAATATCAGCCCAATAATTTTCGTAATTGTTAAGAATGACGTGCCTTCAAATTATCTCTTAAATATTGTAATCGTTCCATGATACATGTCCTAATTATGCCTATAATTGGACGAGAATCTATTTCGTTTCCATTTACATACATTTTTTTCGAACTCCATAAATATTGTTTTATTACAAATAGTCGCATGCACTACCTCACCCCCTCATTCTCTTAGACTTCCTAATTCCTTCACGCTTCCTTATTCACTCATATTTCCCCCAATCCTTCGTACTTTCTCGTTCTTTTCCATTCTCTTTTACTTCCTCGTTCCTTTATTCTCTTCATATTTCCACATTCCGTTACATTCTCTTTATATTTCCTCATTCTTTATATTCTCCTTATATTTCCTAATTCCATTCCCTTCTCTCTATATTTGATCTTTCCATTACACGTCTTTACATTTCCTCATTTCTTTAAACTTTTCATATTTCCTCATTCCATTACAATCTCTTTACATCAACCCATTTCATTACATTCTATGTATATTTCCTCATTCCACTAAATTTTCTTTATATTTCCTCATTCCTTTACATCCTCTTAACATTTCCTCACTCCACTACATTCTCTTTAATTTCCTCATTCCACTACACTCTCCTTACATTTCCTCACTCCACTACATTCTCTTTAATTTCCTCATTCCGCTACTCTTCCAGCCAATCAGTAAGCCACACCACACCTTCCCGCTATGCTCGTGACCGTACCTGGCTGATTCGCTACATAATTCATGCAACTCCACAAAATAGTATATACATCTCCAGAAACACTCGATCAATGTGATCATGGTAACTACGAAAGAAAACATAGGAAGAATGAAAAAAATTGAGAGAGGGAGAGAGAGAGAGACGGAGAGAGAGAGAGAGGAGAGAGAGAGAGAGGAAGAGGGAGAGAGAGGGAGAGGGGAGGGAGAGGGAGAGGGAGAGGAGAAGGGAAGAGGAGAGGAGGGAGAGGGAGAGGGAGAGAGGGAGAGAGGGAGAGAGGGAGAGGGAGAGGGAAGGAGGGAGAGAGGGAGGAGGGAAGAGGGAGAGGGGAGAGGGAGAGAGGGAAGAGGAGAGAGGGAGGAGGGAGAAGGGAAGGAGGGAGAGGGAAGGAAGGGAGGGGGAGGAGGGAGAGGAGAGAGAGAGAGAGAGAGAGAGAGAGAGAGAGAGAGAGAGAGAGAGAGAGAGAGAGAGAGAGAGAGAGAGAGAGAGAGAGAGAGAGATTGTTACAAATCTATTAGTGTTATTTCATTGGCCTTGCGAGGGGTACGAGGAAATGGATGTATAGACGAATACACCAACGAGAACAAAAGCAAATAGTAAAGCAAACATCAATAAAAAAAATATAAAAAACGGAACAAACAAATATCGCTTTGCTTCCCTCGGCCTTCAAACAAATAAATAAAGACAAAAACAAGCAAACAAACAAACAATGAACAAATTAAACAAATGAAAAAGAATGAAAACAAACAAACCCATAAAGTACACGAACGAAAGTAAAAGCCAAAGTCCCCCATAATATGTGGGGGAGAAAGCGAAATATTCGAAGCAGACAACAACAAAATCCGGAATACACGGGGGGGAAATGTACACGGAGGTGGAACCAGCGGTCGTGTGGCTCGACGCTGCATAAGTCATGAAATTCCCGATGTGTGTTGCTCCTCACGCCGCCACCCCGCCCACCCCGCCCACCCCTAACTACATACATTGCGCCGCCCTCCGCCCGACCCCCGCTGATTGCTTCATACACACGTACGCACACGTGTCTGCATATGTGCGTGCGTGAGTGGTGAGTGAGTGTGTGAGTGAGTGTGTAAGTGAGTGTGCTGAGTGATGTGTAAGTGAGTGCGTGAGTGAGTGTGTAAGTGAGTGTTGCGTGAGTGAGTGTAAGTGAGTGTGCGTGGTGTGTGTTGTGTGTTGTGTGAGTGTGTTTGTGTGTGCACGTGTGTATTGTGCGCATTCATGTCTGTTAGAGTGTTTGCGTGTGCTTCTGTACGCGTGTGAACATGGGTATGCGTGCTTTTCTCCGTGTGCGTGTGTGTATTTCTTTGAGTGTATGTCTACGTTTTCTCTCGTTTTCACTCTCACTATCATTTTCACGTTCATACTCTTACTCACTCTTACTGTTTCTCTTTCTCTTTCTCTCGCTCTCATTCTCCTTCCTCCATTCCTCTCCCCATCTCTTCCTCCTTTCCCTCCTCTCCCCCGCTCTGTCTCTCTCTCCCTCCCCCCCTCTCTCTACCTCTTCCTCCTCACTCTTCCTCCCTCCCGCCTCTCTCTCCGTCTCTTTCTCCCCTTCCCTCTCTCTTTCTCCCCCCCCCTCTCTCTCTCTCTCTCTCTCTCTCTCTTCTCTCTCTCTCTCTCTCTCTCTCTCTCTCTCCCTCTCCCTTCCTCTCTCCTTCTCCTCCTCCTCTTCTCACTTTCTCTCTTCTCTCCCTTCTCTCCCCTCTTCCCTCCCTCTCCTCTCACTCTCCTCTCTCTCTCTCTCTCTCTCCCTCCCCCCTCTCTCTCTCGCAAGCATCATCACACATGCAAAGGAGAGGTCGTGACACTGCATTCCGACTGGTTCTTGAGGGCGGCTTCCTCGCCTCCTTCAAGAATCAGACATGTTGATAACTTGTTCAGGAGCGGAGAGAACGCCACTGATTCTCGAGTTCGTAGATTCCCGTCGCAAACAGTGATCAAAGAAGCGAACCCCCTTTGCCATAATTAATTATTCATCCGCTGTTCCTTTTCTCCCTTTTTTTTTTCTCTCTTTTTTCTTTTTCTTCGCCGCTGGGAAGACACGTTGCGGGTTTCACATGCGTTGGAAAAAATAAAGTCTGTTTCTTAAAGATTTTTAAAAATAACATATTGGACTGAAGATACAGGGAATTATTGTTCGTTTCCGAAAAAAAAGAAAAGAAAAAGGTACTACTTAAGTTTCCAGTATACATCTATGACACGAGCTTTGATTTTTCAATCATATAGATTACAATATACATATTACACACAGACACACACACACACACATATATATATTTGTGCGTGTGTGTGTGTGCGTGTGCGTGTGTGCGTGTGCGTGTGTGTGTGTGTATATACAAAGACAACGACTGACAAAACAAATCTAATCACAAAACAGGCGGCAACATAATCCCTCCTCTCTTTTTTATTCCTTCGTCTTCATCCTTCCTGCAGACCCCCCCCCCAAAAAAAAAAAAAAAAAAAAAAAAATAGAGTCCCTCAAGTCAATTATCATTCCTAAAAAAAAAAAAGAAAAAATCCCTAAAGTGCGTGTATATCCGCACCTTCGCCGCCATCAGAGGTCAGACCAACGACGCCACGAGGCTGCACCGTCTCCGAAGACCTTTTACAAGAGCTCCATAAAACACCAAGACCTTGTGGTTGCTAGTCACACACACACTCGCGGCGAAAACAGGAAACTCCCGCTGCATTAACTCCAGCAAAAATACTCCACGACCTAGAGTACCGTTGCTGCACACTGGAGTGAATCGGGGGAAGAAAAGTCCTGTACAACGAGGAAATGCATTTCGGTCTTGGGGAAACTACAGTTCTGAGGCCTAATGGAGAGGGGTTGAAGGGGAGAAGATATCTGTATGCTAATCTGTCTATTTATCTATCTACACACAGAGAGAGAGAGAGAGAGAGAGAGATAGAGAGAGAGAGAGAGAGAGAGAGAGAGAGAGAGAGAGAGAGGAGATGAGAGAGAGAGAGAGAGAGAGAGAGAGAGAGAGAGAGAGAGAGAGAGAGAGAGAGAGAGAGAGAGAAGAGAGAGAGAGAGAGAGAGAGAGAGAGAGAGAGAGAGAGAGAGAGAGAGAGAGAGAGAGAGATAGAGAGAGAGAGAGAGAAAAAGAGAAAAATAGACAGACGGAGAAAGACAGTAAGCCAGAGATGGAACCAGAGCCAGAAACACCGAAATAAACAAAGAACGAACGAAAGAAAGAGAGGGAAGAGGAGAGAGGGAGAGGTGCGGGAAACGGAACCTCTCCCCTGAGCCGGTCTCCGAATGCGCGAGAGGAAGGGCCGGGGCAGCACAACGGTGGCGCCGAGGTATCGACAGGGCCTGACTGCTGCACACACAGTCACACTCCAGTACAGCCACTAACCCTTTTTCACCTGGAACTCACTGAACATTACGTTCTATGCGTGAAATATATTTATACTGCTTGCTTCTGAAGTGCGCGCTGGGTGGCTGGAATGAGGTTATATGAAGCTTGTGGCAATCATATGCTAATCGTAGATATTATAAGGAGGCTAATAAATGTATCCTCAATTGCTCATTTTTGAGGCATGATGTAGGATATGACAGCTAATACACTACCTACAGATATAGTTCTGTCATGGATGATGATCTACATAGACCTTAGAATATTCTACACAGTCCTTATTGGCAACAGATATGCCCTTCCGTGCAAATCCCATCATAAAACATGCCACACTCAGGGTAATACGGCTAATAATGTAATACTTGTTCACGGGACCTTTCGCTCTATCACTACAAGGTCTAACAACAACAGGTGCTATGTAGCCGTCAGTTCACCTGTTGCCATCTCATTTGTATTGGACACCGTTTCCCTGAACTTTGATAACCATTCTAGCTCGTTAATGGCGTAGATTGATCCATTTCATTCACTGTCGAAGTTAAAATGAACTAAAGCAACTCAAATTCTCTCTCCCCCATACGAGAGTAAAAGAGGGAAAGCAAAAAGAAAGTTGAAAAGAAAAGAATGAAAGATAGAGGAAGATACGAGAGTTTACCTTTGCTTATGTTCTCCTTGTTGAAATTATACAAACGTCCTGTATTTCTTTTCACTAGGAATTTGAAGCCGGAGAACAAACGTATAGTTCCTCTCGAACGCCTTGTATTCAAACCCAATTTTTTACCCACAAGTAAAGATGAAGTTAGTTCTCGGCGGCTGCAATTATCCTCCGCAGGCAATGTGATCAAGCAGCGGTTTGCTGTTCGTGGCTGGATGCACGTGGCTGGATTCGCCGTGGCACATCTGTGTGTGCTGAAATGATTGCCTTCTAAATGAGCTGTATTGACCGAATGGCAGACGTGTCTCTGATCATGAGAGACCCGGCAGATCAAGAAGCTGTTCAGAAGATGTCTCCTTAGCTACAGTAGCCTCGGTGAGAGAAAACTACGGAATAAAGAGACCAAAATCGGATAGACAATAAGAGATAATATGAAGGTACGTCGTGCACATTCCCTTTCAGCCTTGAAGAACTACAGACGCATCAAACCAGCATTAGAAAACGGCCTTTAATGGAACCCAACGCCTCATGGAACCAGAGCAGAATGCATATATCAGACTCTGCCCTCTCATCTGCCTAACCGCTAATTACTGGCCTAGTTATTCGCATCCTCCTTTAATACGGGATCTGAGCAAATTGGGATCGATCAGACGGTAACCGGAGCGCCGACGTGTCACTTCGCTGTCTACGCCCGTTTTGTGGGAAGCGACTGTCTGGAAGATCAGGGGCTTCTCCACCTGCTCAAGACGTGCTGTTTCTCTCTTGGTCTGTCTGTCTCTCTCTTTCGTTATACTCAGACACACACATACGCGCGCACACACACGCATACATATATATACATACATATATATATATATATATATATATAATATATATATATATATATATTATATATATATATACATATATATAATACATACATATATATAATACATATATACACATACATATACATATATATACACATAATACATATATACATATATTATACACATATACATACATATATACAAAATATATACACATATACATATATTATACATATATGTATATACACACACACACACACACACCACACCACACACACACACCACACACACACATATATATATATAATATACATATATATATATATATATATATATATATATATATATATATATAATATATATATATATATGTATATGTATATGTAATATATACATATCATATATGTATATGTATATATACATATATATATGTATCTGTATAAACACATATATTATACATATATATATATATATATATATATATATATATATATATATATATATATATATATATATAATATATATATATAATACAAAGGTGTACACAATATACAGGTCCGGTCCTCGTCTATTTCTGCCGCCGAGAAGCATCGCCATCTGAGGAGAAGCCATAAGCCCCGCGGACAATAACGGAAGTAATCTTATCGACCGTCTATTACTACTTGCTGATAACATATGCTTCCAGATCGGATTTTATCTTTACCACATTTTATGATTATAATATATATTTTTTTTTTTTATTTTTCTCCTTTTTAAATTTTTTCTTCTTTTCCTCCTCTTTCTTCTTTTTCTTTTCCTCCTCTTTTTCCTTCTTTTCCTCCTCCCCACTTTCTCCTCCTTTTTCCCTTCTATTTCTTCTTTTCCTCCTTTTCCTCGCCCTGGTCCCTTTTCGTGTCCCCTTCACAATATGACTTCAGCGGCTTTTGAACGCAAAATTTCAGCCACGTTCTATTTTAGCGGCCGAGCCTTCCTCTCCCTCTCCGCCGTGGAAAGCCGGACGAGCCACAGTATGACAATGTAGGAGGTAGATGATATCGACATTTATTAATGATTCGCGACGGGGGCCTGTGGGGGTGGGGAGAGATGGGGGGATATAAAGGGGGGGTAAAAGATGGGGGGCTGGGGCTGGGATAGGGGGGGGTAGCGATAGGGGGAGGCAGGGCAAAGAGAAAAGGGTCGCGGTAAGAGAGGAGGGTGGGCCGCGGCAGGGGGGAGGGCAAGGAGGCGGTTGCACGTGCCTCATAATCCTCTCAGTAGCCCTCTAGTAGGCTTTGCCTCAGCCTCCGTCTTATGTGTTGATGATTCAGCAACAGCAGACTGTAATGTCTTATGTAACTGCGCGTTCTGTACAAATACACGATCATCCCAGTTGTTGATGATGTCACATCTCTACGGGCCTGGAAACCCACATTTCACTACCTTTTGTACCCCTTTCTACGACTCGCGATGACTAATTATGCACCCCAGCGGCACAAGTGACAAAGGAAACGAAGCTAACGATACAAGCCATCCTTGCAGGGGAATACGGCACAAGAAGGCGAAGGGATACAGCAAAGGCAGCTCAAGTAAGATTTGCCTCCTTATTAGACTCTAATCAAGGCAGATTAACACCTGCCTCCTCCTCTTCCTTCTCCTTCTTCCACTCGCCGTAGATGTGTAGAAGGTTTCGCAAGAAGGCCTCGTGGTAGCGCCACTATAAAGGAGAACAAAGGAAAGGGAAAAGGCAGACGGAAGAAGGAAGGAGGTAATGAAAAGAGCAAGAAGGTAGAGGGAAAGGAGGGGAGGAAATGGAAGGGAAGAGAAGGAGAGAGAGAGAGAGGAAGAGAGGAGAGAGAGAGAGAGAGAAAGAGAAGTACCAAAGGAGTGAGAATAGTAACACAAACAAAGAGAATGAGAAAAGGGGTTGAGGGAATGAGTGATGAGTATAACTGAAAAAGTAGCAATAAACAAACGGGCTGTTATATTTTTAAGAGACAAAAAGATCAAGGCAAAATTAGATTCTAGGTAGATATAAAAGGATTAAGGGGAAGGGATTAGGTGTCAGATAGGAGAGAGAGAGAGAGAGAGAGAGAGAGAGAGAGAGAGAGAGAGAGAGAGAGAGAGAGAGAGAGAGAGAGAGAGAGAGAGAGAGAGAGAGTGGGTGGGGAGGGCTTTGAAACGTAGATAAGCAGAATTCATTATTCATGATGGACCTCCTCTGGTATCAGTATGGACGTGACTTTGTATAAAATGTGATATTAATGTTAACATCAAAAACATGCGCGATTCTCAGCAAGAAATTTTTATTTTACAATGTTAGTAGCTGTATAGTAAGGGAAAACATGACGCTATAAACTGAAAATACATACATACATACATACATACATACATACACATACACACACATATATATATATATATATATATATATATATAATATATATATATATATATATATATATATATATATATCACACATCTGTAACCATGCATCTTGTAAGAATCTCAAGGACACGGTATTATGAGCATACGAGGCAAAACGCCCTATGGAAATCTTATAACTGCCTAGTTTTCAGACGATTTCCACGCGCACCGGCTTCCCCAAATCCCACTGTACTCGGAGCCGTCTCGCAGCTGCAGTATCTAGACCAGAAAGTCCAAGGCAAGGACATTTATGGCTAGCTTCCCCGTGTAGTGAAAGTCTCACTCAGGTTCCCAGGATCCTGACTGCTGATTGAACATAAGGGAGATTTAGTACTGGCGCGTTTCCTTCTTGGGGGATAAGGACGCCTGCACAGAATCCTTGCTGTCATGAGGAGGACGAAGATGTCGGGGAAGATGTCTGCTGAAAAGGGGAAGATGTCTGTCGAAGAGGAGCATGATGTCGGATGAAAAGGGGAAGTTGTCTGTCGAAGAAGAATATGATGTCTGCTGAAGAGAGACGACTGTCGAAAAGGTCTGTTGAGGAAGTCGAAGATGTCTCATCGAGGGCAAAGATGTCTACCGAGGAGGGCGAAGACATCTGTCGTCGACGGGCGGGGACTAGCCTGAGATGTACGTGGTCATCAAAAGAACATAATACATATATGTATTTCCCGAATAATAAAGCCAAGAGCGTTGTGATAAAAATGGTAAAAGAGGGCGAGAAAAAAATCTGTAATTCTCTTCTCCATGATTTCGAGGAAAAGTCGTGAGCATCCAATATTGCTAAGAGGATGGAGTAGGGGTAATATTCCAAAAAAACAAAACATATTTGCTGGAAAAATTGACTTCAGGTGTAATATATTGTTTTATAGCTGTTGCTCATTCAGACAATATCTATGTATGCATATACATATAAAAATGATGTGATAGAATTATGCTAAAATTCGCTGCATACACGGCACCTAAAAATGTCCATATGAATATATGCACCGATGAAAAATTGAACCAAAATCTGCCTAGAAGAATCCTTCACGTTTCGTTCCTCCGACCACCCCGAAACAACATTGTACGATCTTCGATAATATACCAACACCTCCCTCCGTTACTGTAAGACTAAGGGACCAAATAATACATGACGCGATAAATAATCTTATTCTTGTTGTTCCCTGTCGAGATGTCCGCTTCGTGTGTGTGTTCCTTAGTGTTGTGGAAACATCTTGGTACAGCTTCGGCGTGGAGTGCTCCGGAGGACTGTTTTGCGGCGGGATGTGGTTTTGTGATGGCATGATGCCATGCTCGGCCAGGGGTGACGGCGGACCAATAGTGGTGTCAGACTTTGATAGGACGCTACGCTAGCAGTGCTGTGTTACCATGACATGGCGCTTCTGCTGTGTGGTGTCCACTAGAGGGGAAGGGAGAAATGAGGGGAGCGAGAGGAGGGAGGGGAAGGGAGAGAAGAGGGAGAGAGGAGGGAGGGGTAATTTACGAGAACTGGGCGTCGCCACGACTCTGCTTGGCTGTGTGCCATCCTCCACCCCCCCGCCCCCATGCTCGGCCCCTCCCCCCCGTCCTTCCTCGTCCCTACCTCTCTGAGCCTCCTTCCAGGCCCTCCTACGCTCCGGGCGCGGCTGCCGACGCCACGCTCTGGGCCATCGCACCGCTGACGCCATCTGTCTGAGGCCGGCGAAACCAGAGCATCTTTGGCGTCATGAGATGGCCGAAAGCCCTCGCGTTGACGCACCACAATGGGAGGCGCCCGTGATTCAGCTCGCGACGGGGGCGGACTTGCGAGCGGCGAAAGGGCTTCATTCATGTAATTACAGACTTGTTGAATGAAAACTGATTATGGTAAAGGCATGGAAACGGATGAAAACCTGCCGAGAAATTATATACATGTGTGTGGATACACTATATATAGATCTGAATGGTGTGTGTGTGTGTATGTGTGCGTGTATACATGTGTGTGTGTGTGTAAACATAAGTATTTGTATATGTATATGTACACATACATGTACATATATACACACAAATGCGCACACACATACACACACGCACGCACGCACGCGCGCGCAAACACACACTATTCATACAATATATAATATATATAATTATATATATTATATATATATATATATGTATTATATATACACATATATACACATACAACACACACACACACAACACACACACACACACACACACACACACACACACACACACATATTATATATATTATATATATATATATATATATATATATATATATATATATATTATATATAGTATACATATATATATATATATATATTATATATATATATATATATATATATATATATATATATATACACATATATATATGTATACACACATACACATGCATTATGTCTACGTATATTACATATATTATATATATTTCCTTTATTTATATCTACAATCTCTATAAATCCAATAGATATTATATCTGTGTATGGTAATAGATGTATATCTGCGTTTGATATGCTCCTCATAGTATCAACATATGATAAAAAAAATATCCAGAAACGCAAGTGCCATTTGCTTTATTGCCTGCAGATAGATCAAGCTAAAGAGCATGTATACGCATCAGCATTCTCAGACATCCTCTCGTCCTGCCTTGAGACGTAAAGTGTGAGTCAATTTTACACTCAACACAAAGGCGCTCTCACACGCTCTCCACAGGCCCGCAGTCACTCCTCGGGTCATAAAAGGGCTTTTTATGTGCCGATACTACCCTTAAGTACAAGAATCGGTGCACGGCAAGTGAATGTTGGGAAGGCAGAGAGACGCTTCCTAATACTGGGGGTACTATCTATTCCAGAGAGAAGGAAGAGGGAGAGGGAGAGGGAGAAAGGGAGAAAGCGGGGAGGGAGGGAGGGAGGGAGGGAGAGGGAGAGAGAAAAAAAAATACAGAGAGAGATTATATAAGTGAAATTTACATAAAAAGAAAAAGAAAGAATATAAATTCAAGCACAGCGTTTGCGCGAATTATCCGTACTTTCTCCCTGCCTCTCTTCCTCCCTTCCTCAATTCCCTCTCCTCCTCCCCTTTCCTTATCTCCCTCCCCTTCCTCACCCCCTCCCTCTCCCTTCTTCCCCTTCTCTCTCCTTCCTCTCCTCCTTCCCCTTCTTCCCCTAAACTCCTCTCTCCCCCCCCCATTCTTCCCTTCAACCCCTCCCTCCCCTCCCCACTTCCCACGTGTACGACGGCCTCTACAATCAACGGCAGTAACAAGGTTCCGATTTGTTATGCACAGGAGCTCCTCGGCAGGATCGACAGTAACCTCACGTGCGATCTACATCTTGGGCTTCTGAGTCGACGCTGACGTATTCGACATCGCATTTAAGCTTCTTGTTTTACTCCCCAACACCTGTACCTGAGGTGGCTAGAGAGAGGGATAGGAGAGAGAGAGAGAGAGAGAGAGAGAGAGAGAGAGAGAGAGAGAGAGAGAGAGAGAGAGAGAGAGAGAGAGAGAGAGAGAGAGAGAGAGAGAGAGAGAGAGAGAGAGAGAGAGAGAGAGAGAGAGAGAGAGAGAGAGAGAGAGAGAGAGAGAGAGAGAGAGAGAGAGAGGAGAGAGAGAGAGAGAGAGAGAGAGAGAGAGAGAGAGAGGAGAGAGAGAGAGAGAGAGAGAGAGAGAGAGAGAGAGAGAGAGAGAGAGAGAGAGAGAAAGAAAAGGAAAGGGTGTATGGGTAGATAGGGTACGGTAGGGTAAGATTGGAGAGGGGAGGGTAGGGTTAGTGTAGGGTAGGGTTGGGCAAGGTAGGGTACAGGAGGGGAGGGAAGGGTAAGTGGATAGATAAATAGATAAAAAAGAGAACAACAAAGCGGGGGCAGAATTAGAGAGAGAGAGAGAGAGAGAGAGAGAGAGAGAGAGAGAGAGAGAGAGAGAGAGAGAGAGAGAGAGAGAGAGAGAGAGAGAGAGAGAGAGAGTGCATGGGGGGAAATCTGACAACAGACACAATAAAACTAAAACATCAATCCAACACTACTTCAAAAACGAGACCACCAACAAAGTACAACCCAGAAAAACATAATACAAACACCATAATCCAACCCCCCCTTTGTACCTTAAACTTACCCCCTACACCCTCCGATTCGCTCGCGTAGCCCCCTCTTTTGTCTACATTACAAACTAAGGATCCCATGCTTGCAATCTTCCCCATCACAGGACCCCCTTCTGTACCCAAACCTTCACTACAAAGGTATACAAGACATCCCTCAGATTAATGATGCTGAGAGAGGGAACACTTGACTCCACGGTTTGTGCGAGGGATTGCGAATGAGATGGAGACGCGGAGGAAAGTGTGGTTGAAGGAAGGAGAAAGGGAAGGGATGAGGGTGATGATGAGGATGATGGTGAGGGTGAGGTTATGTTAGGATGAGGGTGAGTGAGGTTAGAGTGTGCAGGTGAGGAGGTGAAGATGAGATTGAGGATGAAGATGAAGTTTGAGGATGAAGGTGAGGTGAGGTTAGAGTGAGGGTGAGGATGAGCGTGAGGATGAGGTGAAGTGAGGGTAAGGCTGAGTGAATAAAGATGAACATGGAAAATGAAGATAGTGATGAGGATGAGGTGAGGCTAAGGAGGGTAAGGTGAGGGTGAAGAAGAGGAAGAAGATGGTAATAAAGATGACGATTAGTCTGGAGTGAATTGATGAGGATGAAGAAGAGTGTGAGAACGAGAACAAGGATATAATAAAAGGTAACAATGATATTATAACAAAGATAACAAAGCGAGTCAGATCGAAAAAAGACACGTGACAAAGTCCAAGAATAGAGTAGATTAATGAAGAGTTCATAAACACGACCACCAGGCTGACCCTATGAAGACCACGACCGCAAAAGAGAGTGAGGAACGACCAGCAACCACGACAGACGACAAGGAAGATCAACCATGTGGAAAAATCATGTTACTGGGGGAAAATAGGTCGGAATTGAGTTCAGGAGGACGTGGTAGATCAGCAGGGTGTGCCAACAAAGAAGCAGGTCAGTAGAGAGTAGAAGAGAGAAGGGAGGGAAGGAAGTGAGAAGGTGGGAGGGAGGGAAGGGGGGAAAAAAGGGGGAGGGAGGAGGAAGGGAGTGAAAAGGGGAGGGAAGGTGGAGAAGGAAGAGAGAAGGGGGAGAAAGAGGGAGTGGGGAAGAAGGAGTAGACAGATAGATAAATCGAAAAGGAGGGAGAGAGCAGATCAGCAGGGTCTGCCAGAAAAGAAGGTTAGCAGAAAGAAGGGGAGAGAAGGGGGAAAGGGAGAGAGAGAGGAGGTTAGAAAAAAGAGGGAGAGGAGGTTAGAAAAAAAAGAGAGAGGGATAGGGGATTGAGGGAGAGGGAGAGAGAGGTAAAAGTGGATAAGGAAGGAGGAGGGGAAGAAAGGGGGGAGAGGGAAAGGAGGGAGGGAGGTATAGGTAGATAGAGAGAGAAACAGATAGAGAGGGAAAGAGAAAGGGAGAAAAAGAGAGAGAGGGGGGAAAGAAAATAGAATAGAAGAGAAGAGAAGAGAAAGAGAGGGAAATGGAGACAGAGAGAATAACAAGGCAATGGTAGTATAAAAAGAGGAGACAGACAGACACACACAGTAGATCAATGGAAATAGAAAGAGGGAACATAGCAACAACAACAACAAAACAGACAAACAAACACAGACAGACAAGAAAAAGCAAGAGAAAATAAAATGTGGGTTAGTCATGTGAATGAGAGAGAGAGAGAGAGAGAGAGAGAGAGAGAGAGAGAGAGAGAGAGAGAGAGAGAGAGAGAGAGAGAGAGAGAAGAGAGAGAGAGAGAGAGAGAGAGAGAGAGAGGAAAAAAGGGTCACCAGATAAAAAGGTGGGTCATCAAGGAGGTGGGGGAAGGGGGGAGAGGGAGGGTGTGGGAGAAGGGAGGAAAGGAGGACGAAACACTCCTCAAATAGTCTCTTTGTCCCTTGGCTATTAGGGCTAAAATTGTCTGCGGTCTGACTGTGGCGAGAGAGCGTCGCCTGTTGTTCCTCCCTTGCTTTCCATTTTTTTCTCTCACTCTTTTCTCTCGTGTTTTGCTTCTAAATTATCATCATTATTGTTACTTGGAATATTTTCCTGCATAAATATCAATCAACTTTATGGCTCGCGTGATCCACATCAGTCCTCTAACAGAAACTAGAGTTTGTGTACACATTTCCACACACACACACACACCAATACACAACAAAAGCGGATGTAAAGAGAGTACATTTTTGCACATGGTTCAGACACACAGAAAAGACATTCATTACATACGCACTTACTTACGAACACGCAGGATGAAAGCCAACGTAAAAAACATTATAAAAAAGTGACCAGAAATACCCATCGAACAATCCATTTGCATACATACGCCGGAAAGTGCCATAATTCACAAACAGTACATAGGAGTGGAAAAAAACACGTGCGCACAAATAAATAAGCAAAGACTGCTTACACAGAGCATATACGTACAAACCCAAAATTAAAACACACACAGACAGTTCGTAAGAGACGCCACACACACACACGCACGCACTTACGAACACGCAGGATGAAAGCCAACGTAAAAACATTAAAAAAAAGTGACCAGAAATACCCATCGAACAATCCATTTGCATACGCGCATACGCCGGAAAGTGCCATAAGGTAGATTGATAGCATACGGACGACACGCCATCTACGCAAATAAACAAGCAAAGACAACAGCAAAACGGACGCACAGCTGCTTACACTCAGAGCACATAATGAAAACTCATACAAACCCAAAATGAAAACAAATAAACTAACCAATAAAGAAATGCATACAGCTCGTCACACTTAGAGATACGTACATACACTGAACACAAACACACACACACACACACACGACACACACACACTTTCACCACCAACACTTCAACAACCACAAAACACCTCAAAATCCTTGAAAAAAACATCATCGAAAAAACCCACCGCCTACACACACCTCCCGACGGGTTAGCCCCCCCTCCCCCTGCCTGTCCTCTGCCCCCCCCCTTCCCCCTCCCCTCCCCTGAGTCATCACGCTGCCTAAGGGCTCTGGCTTGATGGTCGCCCGAGTCGTTACCCTGACCGACGACTCTCTCAAAATACGGTGACGACTCGACGACTCACCCCCCCCCCCCCGTACCCCCCCCCCCCCCCCACCCTTCTCCGCGGATGTCGTCGTCTCAGCGATCTCTTGGGCGATGTCTTGCAGGGGGAAGGAGGGGACAGGGAGGGGATGAGGGGATGGGGAGGGGAGAGAGGGGGTTTGGAGGAGGGGACGGAGGTAAAAAGGTAGTCTGAATATTTATTTATTTTTTCTGGATTGGAATTTTTCCTTATTGACATCATTTTTTTTTTTAATGTGTTTTGCTCTGGAAGTATTGCATTTTACATTATCCTTATGATTATTTTCCTATCATAAATTTGTTAAAAAGAGGGCTAATGATATATTCTGCGTGGGCGTGATCATTTCTTGGTGAGTGGTATAGTATCTAGTATAATTTTCTGGTTTGTTAAAGATAGGAAGAAGGATATGTTGTGTTCTGAGAGTGTCTTTTTAGGCATGATTTACCATTTCATGCTAATTTTCGGTTATGGTGATTACTGTATGATATTGGTTTGTCTTGCAGCAAATACTCCTAATGTAAGTGGATTAAGCAATGAACAATTACTGTTTTTCGTATAGTTAATATCGATACGAAACTTATCTCGACTTCTAATTGTGTGAGGTAAACCCTATCCATTATTTGGCAAAACGGGGCAGAAAAAAAATAAAACAAATAAAACAAATAAAAAATAAAAAAAGGGAACATTTATACAAAAAAGATACAAACCACAAACAAAATAGAGAACAAAATAAAAGAAAAACGACGAAAATATATATTAATATAAAATATATATATACAAAACCGAATATATGTATACACATATATATCAACAGAAACGAATAATAGCACTGCTGTTAAAAAAAAAGAAAGGGAAAGAAAAAAAGCCTTTGCAACAATGCGTTCCTCCCGTTCATTAACCCGGCCGCCGAGAGGTGTTCACGAGTGGCCTCCCGAACCCCTACAAGAAGCGCCCCCCCGCCGCGACCGGCATCGCGGCGGGACAACTACACGCGATGCCATAATGCCCCAGTTACGTAAATTTTATGACCTCTTCGACTTTACTGGACGGGATTTTATTCGGGAGCGCGAGTGTCTTCGGACTTTATCATCTTGTTATCCATTAAGATCTCGTTTTATCTGTACGTCTTCGTTTGTTTATAACCTTTCGGCCAAGTGCGAGCCCTCTCCGGGGTTCTTGTCGCATCTACATGTCCGTAAGAGCGGGGCGTTTGTGTCCGGATTGTGCGTTGACGGCGGGAACAGGCGCGGATAAGAGGGAGGACGGCGCGGTTACACGTCCGGTTTAGGGCTTCGCGATGGGAGGCCGATCATTGCGGGGACTTTTCGCACACACGCAGTGCACGTGTGTGTGTGTGTGTGCTGTGTGTGTGTGTGTGTGTGTGTGTGTGTGTGTGTGTGTGTGTGTTGGTCGTGCATAATATGTGTAATGCCATATACAGTATATATATATATAATATATATATATATATATATATATATATATATTACATATATATTACATATATACATATACATATATATTATATATATATATATATATATATATATATATATATATATATATATATATTATATATATATATATACATACACATATATATACAAATATCTATAGTAATATAATATAATAATATATATATATATATATATATATATACATATTTATATATATATATATATATATATATATATATATATATATATATATATATATATATATATATATATAAATGTTCACAGTATATTAAAATGAAATGTGAATCCGTGCATACTGTCCATTCTTCCATTCTTCTCTCAGCATGCCATGCCAGGAATCCACATCGCGTGCTAATGTACTCTTATTTCACACCGACTCTAATTACTCGAGACACAATACCCACCATTACTAACGACTACTATAACCTTGCGTCCCACTTGCTTCTTAAACGGCAAGAAGGCCACTTACTCCCCCCCTAACCCCTTTCCTCTTACCTTAACCCCCTACCCTTCCCCCAACCACCATAGCCCCTACCACTAAAAAAAAAAAAAAAAAAGAAAGAAAGAAAGAGAAAAAGAGACAGATTCTTAAATAAGTAAATCTCGCTCGCTATTATCTACTCCCAGGCGACGAGGAGGCGAAAGGAAATAATAATGGTTGCTTAGTGCCGGTAATTGCTTTTGTTAATCGTGGCCACTAACCATTTCAACTAGGGATAACTGTTGTACAAACGGGGGATATTGTAACGGTATTGTGTGCAAAGGAATGTTGCTCGGGAATGTTGCTAAGGAGAGAACATTCTCAGGGAATGGGAGGGAATATTATGTCACAGGCGGTGGAATTCTTTTTCTTTTCTTTCTCGCTCTCCATTGTGTCACAGGAAAGTTTTTCATTGAAAAAGAATGTACAAGAAATAACAAGAAGGAAGAAAGGAAAGAAAGAAGAAAGATGAAGCAAGAAGATGAAGAAGGAGAGGATGAAAAAAATGGAAGGATATTAAAACCTGAAGGAAAATTGTGAATTACAGAACACGAGAAAAGAAATCCACGGTATTTTTTCCATTTTCATCCTTTTCAAGCTCATTTCAAGACATGAAATATATCAGTCTTAGACAGAACATGAAATAAGATAATAAAATAAAATACCTAGGTAAAGGATCCATGTATTACTAGTTATGATGATATTATCATGATTCTTATGAAAAATATATTACTACTAATTATAATGATAATGATGATAGATAACAAACTTTCTCCTCCAAAACAACAGCAACAGCTCAGATACTTATAACAAAACACTATATAGGCACACGTGCGCGCGCGCACACACACAAACACACAATCACGCGCACACACACACATACACAAAGCACGCACGCACGCACGCACACGCACGCACGCACGTACACACACACACACACACACACACACACACACACACACACACACACACACACACAACATATATATATATATATATATATATATATATATATATATATATATATATATATATATATATATATATATATATATATATATACATCCTCTGTCTCCTTCCCTTTAAAGATATTATAACGTAATGGTCACATTATCCATAAAATGATAACTATGCAATAAAACAAAACTGTGATTGCATTTACGTATTCATGAATTGGTGATCGATTATTCTTTGCTTTGAAGAACACACACTTTCAAATTTTAAGTCTTCAGGAAAAGGGAATTTAAAGGCTTAACTTTGATGTATGCGTCTTGTAAAGTTTTTCCGTTAATATTCATGGACCAGGAGTCAATGTATTCATAGAAAAATATCATCGATTTTGTTCATAATCGTGATTATTGTTGTATACTATATGTTCTTGCTTCTGTTTGTATCAATTTTGCTGTTCATATGTTTGCTTTCATGATCATCATTACTATCATTAGCTATATAATCATATTTCTGCAATTACTATTTCTATAGTCATTGATTTTATCAACATTAGCATTATCCTTATTATCATAGCTATTTAGATTATATATATATCCATATATATACACAATTAATAATATATTGACTAACAAAAACATGTAGGAAAGAACAATTGTATCAATTGATGATGATGACGATAATAATTTTATTGATAATAGCAAAACAACATTAATAATATCAATAATTTTAATCAAAATATAAGAATATAACAACTGTGAAATCACAATAACATTGTATCTTTATCCCAAATCACTACAACCAAACCAGCACGACCGCCATCACGTTTACTACTACAACATAACAACCGCGACCCGAGCGATAAACAACGCGAGGCCGGAGTAGAACGGTCAGGAAATACGCGTGAATCTTAAAAGACGGTGTGATAAAGTGCAGTAGTAAATAGAGCGATAACTTTAATGGCGGAGCGTAACCAGATAGGAGTCATGATCTCGTATAATTATATTCAGGAAATCGGATCATTCAATCCCGTCTGGTGAGTGACGGCAACCCCGCTCGCTATTCTGGTTTTGGGGGTGTGGATGGGAGCAAGTGTATGTCTCTCTCTCTCATATTCTCTTCTCTCTTTCTTTCTCTCTCTCTCTCTTTCTCTGTCTCATTTTCTTCCCTTTCTCTCTCTATGTCTCTGTATTTGTTTATTTCTCAGTTTCTCTAAATCTATCGTTCTCTGTCTGTTCTTCACTCATTTTCTTTTTATTTTCTCTCTGTGTCTCTGCATCTGTATTTGTTTATTTCTCCGTTTCTCCGTTTCTATCACTCTGTCTGTCTGTCCTTCTCTTTCTCTCTTTCTCTCTATCTCTTTCTCCCTCTCGCCCATCCCCTCTTCCTTCCTCCCTCCCTCCTCTCTCTATTCCTCCATCACACACCACACACACACACACACACACACACACACACACACACACACACACACAACACACACACACACACACACACACACACACACACACACACACACACACACACACACACACACACACACACACACACACACACACACACACACACACAACACACACACTACATATATATATATATATATATATATATATATATATACATATACATATATATATACATGTACAAACTTGTAATCCCGGATTTCCCCGGTTACGCGAGGTAGCGAGGGCTTAAGGGATTAAGACCCAAGGAGTTTAGATCTCTGACGCCGGTGAGATCCTTGAAAAATCATGCGTCGGAAATATCTCGGAATCAAGTGATTACAGGTAATAGCCCCGGGGTATGGCGTAACGGCGATGTAGGTCAGTGAGTTAGTGGGACTTGTGCTTTGATTATTTATAGGTTGGGATGGAAAAGGGGGAGGGGGGTACGGAGAGAGGGGAGGGAGGAAGGAAGGAAGGGAAAAGAGAGAGAGAGAGAAGAGGAGAGAGAGAGAGAGAGAGGAGAGAGAGAGAGAGAGAGAGAGAGAGAGAGAGAGAGAGAGAGAGAGAGAGAGAGAGAGAGAGAGGGAGGGAGGGAGGAGAGAAAGAGATAGAGAGATAGAGAGAGAGAAACATAGAAACAGAGACAAAATAAAAAGAGAACGAGAAAGAGAGAGATAATGAGACTCGCCTCGTAAATAACCTGAACCGCGGCTTTGATATAACATATTGGAGCAAGAGGTGATAATCATGGAGTGATACGAGACAAGAAGGATAAATCTTATGGCCTCTTTTATCATTTCATTTTTTTATCGGAATAAGAAATGGAACAAAGACTCTTGTGGTGAGATCCAGCTTAATCTTATAACGAATGTCCTCATTAACGAAAAAAATAAAAAATAAATAGTCATATCTAAAAGACAAGAAATTATGTATGTGAAAAAGGTATGAAATTATGTTCAACGAGGAAAGACAGGCCACGTTATGAAACAACAGATCGGTAAAAAGTCAAAGTTCAAAGGTCAGGATTTACATAATGCAGAAGCTGAATAATAAAAAAGGAAGATGTCCATTTTTAAAAACAAATTCATCAGTAAATCGAAATAATATATGGTATCAAGTAAAGCTAAAAATATCCAATTCCATTTATCTATCTACTTATCCACCTATCTTTTTTATCAGTTGTCTACCTACCAACCAATCAACCTATCTATCTACCTCAGTGTCTCACCATCTATCGATGACATTTCTCTTTATGACACTGAAATAAAACCAAAACTACCCCCCCCCCCCAAAAAAAAAAAACGCATTTGGTAAGCTAATGTCTTAAGGAATTAGGTCTGTGAATTATCGCCCTTCGTGCAGGAAGCTTTTGGCTCCTTCTAATTGCATATGTTAATTCGGCTCCTGGAAGACGGATGTAACGTCTCATTCGCCCCGGTTTAGTGTCCACGGCATATAAACCGATACGGACAAATTCCTAAATTTTGGGATACGTTTTTTCTCCTTTAAAGCTGAATCATTTTGCTATACATATTTGCGTTTTTGTATTTACGTTTTTGTTTTGTTATAATTTTGTTTATTTTTTTTAGTCATTCATGTAAATGTTTCTCTTTTTTGTTCTTAGTTTCACACTTGCTCTAAGTTCTTGTAAGTTGTTCCTCTGTACATATCAGTGCATCCTATGATCATTTTTCTTTTCATTGCTCTAATCACCCCCTCCCCCATCTTTCTCCCTCCACCTTCCAAGAAACGGACGTACATGCATACATGCATATACATGAGTTACAGCTGTTATTTCAGTACACATAAGGTTATTAATGAAGGGAAGATTACACATATACACATACACACGTATTGAAGTTACGTTCTCCATAAAGCAATCTCAATCTTTATGACTCGCATCTGATTCTTATACCCAAACAGAGGCATTTACGCTCTCTTCCATTCATTATTCTAATTTTGGAATTCTTTTCAGATTCCTCTCCTCCTCCTCCCCTTCCTTCCCCCTTTCCTCTCCCCCACCTTCTTCCCCAATCCAAGGAAACCGAGAGACATGACACAGTTTTTCCTTCTCTTTGCTTGGCGTCACGGGTGATAGTCGTAACAGCAGAATCCTTAAAGAGACTTGTTTAAGAGTCTTGGCAAAACAGCAACAGATCTCTCTCGAAAGCGTCTTTTTCTTTCTTTCTTTCTTTTTTGAGAGGGGGTTGTTGGAGAGGGGAGGGGGGAGGCGGAGGGGGATTTTGGTGTGGGGTATGTGTGCGTGTGTGTGGGGGGGGAGGGGTTTTAAAGATGACTTTTGCTCACCCGTGGAGGCGCTGAGGGTGGGTGGTGGGTGTGGGAGATGAGGCGGGCGGGGGGATCAATAAAGAGGACATGAATGTGGGTGGGGAACCAACATACCACGCGCACAGTTTGTCAACATCCCGGGCTTCCTATTCAGGGCCCGAGAATGACCCACGGAAAGGACGGTCAGCTGGACGGATGGATGGAGGAGGTGGAGGAAGGGGGGATATGAAGGAGGAGAAGGGGGGGAAGGGAAGGAAGGGAGGGGTTAGAGGAGGAGGAGGGGGCAGGGCGCTGATTGGCTGCCATCCCGGAATCATTATGCTGCCTCACGCCCCTTAACCCTGCTTGCTCCCTCCTTCCGACCGTCCTCTGACCCGGTCTCTACTCTTCCCTCCTCCTCCACCTCCCTCAGACCCTCCCCAAACCTGCATCCTTCCCCCTACCCCAGCCCTCCAGCCTCCCCCTCTCCCAATCCTCCATCTTCCAACCCCTCCCACCAACTCTCCACCCCTCCCACTAACTCTCTACCCCCTCCTCCCACTCCTTCATCCTCTCCCTCTCCCACTCCTCCAGCCTCCCCCTTCCACCACCCTTCACCCCTCCTCTCCCCTCCTATTCCTTCGAGTCCACATTCTTGGCCAGGACTTTCCGGGCCAACTTTTGTCCAGGGTCCTCTCTCTGTCCCCTCTCCCTGGGTCTGCATTCTGAGTAACGTCCCCCACTTCCCCTTTTTTTATCTGTTTGTTATTATTATTATCATTATTTTATTTCCTCTCTCTCGGAACTCTTGCCGACTTAATGCCACTCTTCCTCCTCCCACCCCCTCCCTCCTCTCCTTTCTTTTTTCTTTCTCTCTTTTAACCCCGTTCCCTCCCTCTCCTTTTTTTCTTTCTCTCTTCTGCTCCTTCTCCCTCCTTCTCCTTTCTTTTTTCTGTATCTCTCTTTCCTTCCTTTTTTCTCTCTCAATCTCTTTTCCTTCCGTTTCTCCTGCCGACCGTGTCCCCTCTCCCTCCCTCTCTCTTTTCTCTCTCTTTCCTCCCTTTTTTCTCTCTCTCACGCTCTCTCCTTCCGTTTCTCCTACCGGCCGTGCCATCTCTTCCTCCCTCTCTCTTTTCTCTCTCTTTCCTCCCTTTTTTCTCTCTCTCCTTTCGTCTCTCCTACCGGCCGTGCCCTATCTATAAACACCAACCTGAAAAATAAACTTTCCTGACCTATCTCCTTTGGCCCGGATCCCTCAGAGTCACTTCGAAATCAACTTCCTCCTTTCTCATTTGCTCATTGAAACAGCTGTGTTTTTTTCTTTGCTTTAAGGAAATCTATCTTCTGTTTCCTCTTTGGCATTATCCCATTTTCTGCTGTTATTTTTTTCTTTCGCAAAATTGTCCTTTGCCATATATAATATCTTTTGTGATTTTTTATTATGATTATTATTAATTTATTCCTCTTCCGAAACTTTTTTACTTTGATTTGCTTATCCAGGAAAAAGGAGGAAGGAGGAGAGGGATAAAAAAAAAAAAAAAAAAAAACAGACTACAATTCACTCAATTCTAATGATTTATATTCATAACAAGATAATAGCAACAAGAACAGCACCAGCAATAATAAAGATAATACTAACCTTAATACCAAAACTAATAAAACAATAACAACAACAACAATAATAATCCCACAGTTACGCCTTTTCTTCATATTTGTTTTCCTTTCTCTATCTCTCCATCCTTATCTTCCTATTCCTCTTATGGCTCTTCCTCTCTCCGAATGGGTCTTACTCTCCAAGACTTTCTTAAAGTTTGAAAACATCGAAGCTATATATCTTAAGCTTCAAGTCTTCCCCGTTTCTCCATTTTCGTTGCATTCCATTGTTTTCCCTTTTGTCTTTTGTTGTTTCCTCTATTCTTCGTTCGGTCGCGTTACAGTACTCATATCCCCGTTCAGCTTCCTTCTTTCTCTCCTTTTCTCTTATTCCTTTTGCCCTTTATCGGTTACTCTCTCATTCCCTTGCCTCTTCTGTCTTCTCCGCCACTCCTTCCACACATACATCGTTTCCTTATTTTCTCTTTCTCTTCTCCTTCTCCTCCCCCCTCTCTCTCCCTTCAACCATTCTTTCTTTCCCTCTTTCTCTCTCTATCTCTCTCTCCCTTCAACCATTCTCTCTCTCTCTCTCTCTCTTTCTCATTTCTCTCTCTCTCTCTCATACTCTCTTATCTCTCCTCTTCCTCATACTCTCTTATCTCTCTCTCTCTCTCTCTTTCTCATTTATCTCTCTTCTCTCTCTCTCTCCAGCCTAAGACAAACATCTCGTCTTGCATTTCCGTCATGATTTCCCAGAGCTCCGGAGTCTCCCTTTCCAATATGACGCCTGGCCTTATCTGTGCCGAACTCACTCTCTCTTCTCTCCCCCCTTTCTCTCTTCCTCCTTTCCCCTCTCTCTCTCTCTCTTCCTCCTTCATTCTCCCTCTCCCTCTTTCTCCCTCTCTCTCCCTTCCTCCTTCCCTCTCTCTGTTCCTTCCTCCCTTCCTCCTTCCCTCTCTCTGTTCCTTCCTCCCTCCCTCTCCCTCTCTCTCCTTCTTTCGTTGGTTGTATGAAGGGGCGACTAGGAGTCCCCTCTATCCTTCCCTATCCTCCTTTTTCCTCACGTGAATTCCCCTTTCCTCCCTTGTCCTCACGTGACTTCCCCTGCCCCCATCTATCCTCTTCTATTATCGCAATCTTCCCCTATCCTCCTCTGTTGTGCTCTGTTCTTCTGCCCCATCCTCTATCCTCCTCTACTCCTCTTACACCCAAGCAGGAGCTGTTTCCTCTCCTTTTCTTTTTTCCTCTCCTTTTACGCTCAAGCAGTTGTTGTTTCCTCTTCTTTCTTCCCATTCTCAAACACCCAAGAAGTTGTTTCCTCTCCTCCTCTTCTTTCTTCCTCTCCTCCTACGCCCAATCATTTGTTTCCTCTCCCCCTCTCTTTTCTTCCTCTCCTCTTACGCTCAAGCAGGAGTTGTTTCCCCTCCTCCTCTTCTCTCTTCCTCTCCTCTTACGCTCAAACAGGAGTTGTTTCCTCTCCCCCTCTCCTTTCTTCCTCTCCTCTTACGCTCAATCAATTGTTGTTTTCTCTCCTCCTCTTCTCTTACGTCCAATCAGGAGTTGTTTCCCGTCCTCCTCCTTTTCTTCCTCTCCTCCTACGCCCAAGCAGTTGTTTCCTCTCCCCCTCTCCTTCCTTCCTCTCCTCATACGCTCAAGCAGGAGTTGTTTCCCCTCCCTCTCTCCTTTCTTTCCTGCTTTCCACGCTTTCAGGTAAGACCCCCCCACCCCCCACCCCTCTTTACTCCGCGATTCCCCTCTGGCTCTCCCTCCTGCCGTTCTGCCGAGAGTTATCCTCCCTCTTGACCACTTTCCCTTTCTTGTCCTCGTAGCGTTTATCTTCCATTCGTGATAAGAATGAAAATGATGATAAGAACAATATCAATATTATAATAACGATGAGAAGAACTATACCAATGATAATAACTAGAATTAATAATAATAAGAAGAATAACAATAATTATGATAACAATGATGATGATGAGGATAATAATAAAAAGAAAAATCATATAAACGATAAAGGTAATAATAAAATGAAGATAATAATGATAATAGTGACAGTGGCGATGATGACGATAATGTTGATAAAAACGATAAC